>VZRS01006246.1:603622-863705 GCA_013398055.1 Ifrita kowaldi
GGAAGCGGGGGCGGGCGGGGCCGTGCTGGCGCTCGCCTCGGCCCCGGCGGGCCGTGTCCGTGCGCCGGTACCTCCCCACGCAAGGGCGGCCGCAGCAGGACGTGGGCGCTGCCAGACCGGTGATTGTTTATGCCTACAGGCAGCGGTGACGTGTCTGTGCCCCCGTGCCTTCTCTCGGAGCGCACGGCACCGCGCAGTGGTGGCGGTGGCACCGCCGGTGTCCGGCGGCGCGGGAGCCCGAGCGTGGTGCTCCCTCACGGTTGTGACCCGTGGCCTTCAGACCGCGTCCACAGCGGGGTCTCCGGCCGGGGACCTCCGCGGAGAGCGAACCCTTCCTCGGGCAGCCGCAGGCCCTCGTGCGGGGGCAGGCCGGGACCTTGTCACAGGCCGCGGGCCCGGCCTCGGCCCTGGCTCTGTGCGGCTGTGCCCAGACACGGCGTCTGGCCCCGCATGCCGCCCGGCACTCTGCGCCTTCCCCCTCGCACTGTGCTGCTACCCCAGCTGTCCTGCCGCAGAGCCCCTGCGGGGAGTGGTGTGTCAGCTAGTGACTGCCGAGAAGAGTGTCAGTCTCAGGCCTTCCAGAGCTTTTTGCAAAACAAAAGGGGAGACGAAAGAAGCGGCAGAAGTTTTCTGTTTGGTTCGTTTGTTTTGGTTTTGTTAAAAACACAAAAATGTAGCTTCTTTGATAGAAGCCTTGTTCTTTCCCGAGGGTATGTGCCCTGCCTCCATGCAAAGCTGCAGATGGCATACAACCTGATCCCTGATATTTGCATGTACTGTTCCTACAGTCAACGATCAGAAGTTAGCCCAACAAAGCCACACATAACACACGATTTCTTTTTCCATGAAAAGAATTCACTAATGAAATATGTAAAAATATACGCGTGAAATAATCTGAATAAAAGATGAAAGTAAACGGGTTTTTTGCTTGTCTGGTGTGAGAAATATAACTGTATCCTGCTTTTGTTCTTTTCTCTGCACACGGGATCTATTCTATCTTAGGCTGCCAGCCTCAAGGGACTTTCTTTGCCTCTATACACAAGGGAAATCTGCAAAACACTTTCAAAAGACAATCCTGAGAGCTCAAACTCACAGCTTTACCGCATACTAAAAAATGTTGGTGTGGGTTTTAGAGCACAGCCTCATCCATTTTCCCCCTACTAACTTCTGAGTGTTATATTAACAATTATGAGCTGACCCTCCGTTCTGTGAGAAGGGAAGAGCTGCCAACTTGGCCTGTGCTCTTGCTGCTCCTTCGGTGCCAGCCATCCTTTCTTCTCTGTGCTTCTGTGGCATATGTGAGGTACACCCAGAGCTGCCATTTCTGCTCTGTTCGTAGGTTGGGAAAGTGCTGTGCTCTTTCAAACCTTGAAGCAGCCGATGCTTCTCTCTCCCTTCACAGCAAGGTCCACCATCCTACTGGAAACTGTCACCTTTTGCAAAAGTGATGTTTGAGCATCACAATTACACTAAAATAATTACTGAAAATACTTCAAAAAACAACTATAAAATAATACAATGTTTGCCACCTTTGCCTGGACCTGAGCTTTATTATCTTGGCCACTTTCTCATCTCTTCTGCTTAGTTCCATCCAGAATCGAATGCTCAGGATGCGCAGGAGTTTTAGGAACTCTCAAGCAAGTAAGTGGCCTTACACAGTAGCACCCCAAAACGTGAGGTTTAGAAAGCTGTCGCCAGCCATAATTGCCATGGACAGCAAGACTGTTCAGATCTGAATCATCCCCCTTGAGTTGTGCTTTTAAGAACATAATGTGGCACTATGTACTTCATGTCACACTCTGTGAGAGGGGGAGGAATCTAAAAAATCCTTTTTTATCTCTTTTTCTTTAAAAAAAAGCTTTCTGGCCCATCAAGGAGTTCCTCTCAAATCTCTTGCAAAGTCAATAAATTCAGAACTCTAGCAATCAAATTTTCATAGTTCCTATTGATTCCAAATAGTAACAGCATATATAAAGGCAGTCTTTTCTGTGGAAAGGGTAAAATGCTGTGCATACACCTCCAGTCCACTGGCGAGGAGTGAACTACCTTCGTGTTCATAGCTTGCAACCACCAAGCTGTTGGAGTGTAACTTCAAGGCCAAGGCTTGAGATGCCTGCCAGGAGGATCTCATCCCTATCCGTGGGCATGAACAAGGTAACTGGAGCTGCTGATGCTGATGACTGTCTTGTTTTCCCAGTCCAGGCAAATCCAGTTTCATCTCAGTGCTATGGTGAGATAGCAAAGGAGCTGCTGCCATTTCTGGCCTGTGAAATTCTCCCAAAGATCCTCATCTTTAAAATCTGCAGGCTCTTATTGATGAGAAAGAGTTTGGCATGGAGCTCAAGGGATCAAGCAAAGTCAACTTTTCTTGATTGGACTTTAATGGAGAGCATCAAACAAACCGGCCATACCGTCCCCTGTTTGTAGCTTAGCTTCCTGCCAGCTGCCAGCGTGTTTCACTGGTCTGCCACGCCACTCTCAACTTCTTCGGCACTTCCACATTTTGGGATATACAATGTGGTTCTTTTTTCTCTGGCCGGGTCCCAACTGTCTGCTCCGTCTCTGCAGCTCCAGACAGAGAGGAGGCAGTTTGCCTGGTTAATAGTGCGAGATGCTCACCCTTAATGGCAGGGTGCTGAAGACAATAAATGTAAACATTTAAGAACTGCCTTATTCAGCCCATCTGATACTTTAAATGAAGCAGAGGCCCTAGGGAGAAAAAAAATAAAGAAAAAGAATATGTGATCATGTAATTAAGGACTGGATCATAATGGATATGCACAGAAGGGTTGAATGAAGATTTTACTGGCATTCCAGCTTCTGATATTTCCTAACTTTTAAGAAATACAGTGCAACCTTTACAACATTTCTTCCATGTTGTTTTGGCAGGAACTGTTTCTTGACATTGGTTTGGAGAGAACCTAGCACTTTGCGAGTTCTGTCATAATGGAAATAAGCAATAGAAATACACTTTTATCTGTGCCACACACACTTACACACTCTGCAACTATTACAACATGCTCTTTTCACAGCTTTTTCTGAAGAAAGCTACTGAGTGTTCTCTGTGGTAAATGGGAAGATTCAAGAGATCAAAGGAGAAGAATTAGAGTTACTTGATTTTTTTAAAAATTTGCTCTGGTCTTAGGGTGTGAATTGGTATATATTTGTTTATGAAAATAAATACGCTACATATTCAGCATGGATATTTTTTCCTGTTTGAGAAATGATTCCTGACAGAATAAGGAAATACAAGAAAGTGTGAAAGCGTTACAGGCTTTGTATGTGGTATCTTGTTAAAGCCTTTCAGTGTAGAAAAGTGTTAGGTCTCTTCTCTTCCTGCTTCACTGTCAATTCTAGATAATTTTTTGCATTGTTTGGCATTGACCTAATAAAGAAATAACAGTTGAGAAATAATTGGTATTTGTTTCCAAAAAGCGGTATATATGTCTTAGATTGGCATAAGCTTTCTCTCACCTGTAAGCTGAAGAGTACTGGTTGCAATACTTAAAATACAACAACAGTCCATTCTATGTATGGGGTTTGGTTTCAACATAGGTTGATGTTATGAAAATGCCACAGTATTTTTGTCAGTTACCAAGTATTTGAAAATGTATAGGAAGAGGTTGCCTCTTTTATTTTTTCTTTCTGCAGAAGAAAGCTTTCCATGGGATGCTTAAAACATTTTTCAGTGTTTTAGCTCTTATTCAGTCTTTGAATATGCAGTGGCAACTGTGGTGACATTAAGTTGCTGATCCAGGAGGCAGATGTAACCCAGAGTCCATAGCCAGCCCTGCAGGCCATGCTGCTCCTCAGGGGACCCCATGGCTTGGTTGTGAGTTCCCACCATGCTGAGTAAAGTTTTCAAGCAGACACTCAGGCTACAGTGGTGATATGGGAGTCCTCCCTGGAAAAACTTTGGCTCCGTGGCTTGGTTGTGGACAGAGACAGCAGTAGCCAGCCCCCCTCGCTGCAGGTGAGTACCTTTACCTGCCTTCCAATGGGAATGTTGGCCCTAAGGCTTTTTTTCCCTGAAGCCTTGAGAGCAGGCTGTCATTCCTATTGTGTTGCCATAAGACATGTTTGGACTTGAGATCAGGCTCAGACCTGGGCTTAAAAATGTCATATGGATCCGGCCCACTGGCAAAGCAGCACTCTGCAGTGAGGAGGGAGTATGGGCTTTTCAGCTCCCATTGTAAGCCTGTCTCTCAGCCCAGCATTGCAATACTGTACATAACTGCAGTGTTGGAGCAATGAGTTGTTTCATCCTGAAAAAGTGTGGGGGTGAAGAAGTCACATACTCTTCCAAAATGGAGAAGTCTCACGTCTGAAAGGATGAGATAGACTGGTATGAGTCAGAAAAGGGCAGAAGTCTGATTTGTGACCACACTGGGAACTTCCCTCTCTCTTCAACATGCTCATGCTTACATGCAAACCCACGCACCTGCAGTCTGCATTTCTAAATTGGTCTATCAGGCAGTGAATTCCTCAGACCACTTCTCACATAAGTAGAGACCCGTTTAAGCAAGTGGGACTAGTCCCGTAAGCCAGAGTCCCATTCTATGGTCTGGCAGTTCTTCAACAAACATTTCTGCTGCTGCAGGAAGCTCAAGAGTGGATGGAAAGATTCAGAAGGGCAGGAGCAAGCTGTCAGCATTGGTCATAACTATGGCATGTTCATTTCAGGAAAACCATCTCATGACATCCTAAAATGACAAAACTTTACTGAACTGAACTCCATACAGAAAAAGGTTTGCTCTATGGGGGATAAACTTGATTTCAAAGGGGCCACTCACTGAGAAGATACTCCTTGTTGCATGAGCCTCAGGTGGCAGAAACCAGAATCTGGCCAGGACGGATTCAACAGAAGGCTTTTCCTATGCTACTGCTTTGACTTCAGCAAACAACATGTGACAGCATACACATGTAACAGGTAAAAGCAAATTCAGAACATAGTATTCTGTTTTGCTTATAAAGATATATTTTTTTTCCTAAATGGGATAGTAGCAGTGTGGCAGCACATGGAACACTTGTTTTTAATAAAGCAATCATAGTTTGGATCCAGTAAAAACAAAAATTTAAGAAGACAATTGAAACAGATCATTTGCAAGCTTGTCAATGGAGAGAACTCCTTGCTACATAGCCGTACATAACCTTTATTACACATTTAGGTTTTCATTTTTATGAACTTATGAATAAAACAGGATAGACTAACCTAGGTGAGATAAACAATCATTCATTGCAATCCTGAATGGAAGTTTTTAACAATAATATTAAAGTGAAAGTAGCTTGTAAGTGAAGAGAATGATTCAACCATTTGTTGCATTCTGCAATCAGATGATGTAATCTCAAATTCTAAATTTTTACCTTTCCTGTAGTTTTTCACAGTAAAGCTGGGATGGGAGGGATGATAAAGAGGTTTATAGTTCTCTTCTTCTCAGGGTTTTATTTTTTCTGGCCTGCCATATGATTTTAGGAAGACCTGAAATAATTTCAAACGCCCTTGTCCATAGTGGCTGTATTATGGGCTCTTGCACTGCCTGGTGACTGCCAGAGCAGCCTGTGTTGGTCAGCACGGGGCTCTCAGTCACAATGTGGTCAGCCAAAGGAAAAACCAGGAATTTTTTATGATACTTTTATAACAGTATTTCCTGACTGTTAGAATTAAAACTGTGACTGTCTGCAGACTTTAAGTGCAAATTCCATTAAAATACTTATTTTGAAGATTTTAAGAAACCAACATGTCGAAACTGCAAGTATTTTTTTCCTTAGTATTTGCACCTTATGTACTTTGATTTATGATGTAGTTACAAGTCTAGACATATTTTTAAAATATTTTAATAAACATCTGAGAAAAACCCCTTTCATTTATTTTCCAATGATGTCATAAAAATGTCTTAAGCAGCTTTGTTAATATTTGTGATTTGGAAATCAGATACACTTTTGAATAGATGGCTTCTTTGGACCAGTTATTAAGTTGTAGCAACCAAACCTTCACCAAATCTGCCTGTGTCAAAAATGCCTCAAAATAGCGAAATGTGGAGATGTTGTAATGGTAACACTGGAGATTTTAGGCCAGGTCTGCACAGACTACGATGGATATTACCTACTGTGCACTTACTAAGACAGAAGAAAACAGTAAAACAGTGATGGCAATATTTAGGTAAACATACGTACCTGCCTCACTATACTCCGAACATTTCTCCACCAAAGCTGGACATGTGGGGTTTTTGGCTTGTAAATCAGGTGTCTCTGCATGTGTTTCATTTTGTGCAAGGTCTGGCATTGGAGGTCAAATTATTTCATTTTAGCTGGGGTTTTTTTTGTCCTTTTATTGTGGTCTATCTACATCCTGCATATCAATGCAGCGTATACTCTGCTGCAAGAAGAGGCACTTATCTTTTTTTCCCCTCATTTTTTTCTAGCCAACACTTGCCACAACTTATGACAACATTGTCATTTGTAGTCATGGCACTGCTCCTGTTACAGCTTTTTTTCTCCTTGCAATGGTATTAACTCAGGCATTTTAATCAGTCTCAGACAGAATTCTCAGGACAAAATTAATATAATTAGTTCTCTAGGACAGATTTGGCAGGCTGAGGGAACATCACATACAGAGTCTGTGTTATTACCTTCGAGTACTGAGAGATTTCTGGATATTATCAGGCAGGAAGAAAAATTAAAATCACAGCTACACAGCTCTTACTTGATTGTGTAGCTGTATATACAGTGCTGTTCAACTGCATTTGCATGTGGACACTTCAGTCATGCTTGTGTGAAAGTGTAGTCACTCATCCCTTTAACGGGATTGTAGTGCGTGTCACATGCCGAAAATTGAGCTGTTTGGCCGCTCCCCATGCGACTTGAATTCTTTCCCCAGATGTGATGAAGAAACCTGAACACTCAATAACTTACTTTCCTAAATTCAGTCATGTGAGTAACGTCCCTGACGATGATGAGATTATCCTTATAATTGCAAATGAGCAGGGTTGTGATTTTAGGGCACATAATCCAAGACTTTGAATATCAGCGCTCCCACTGTTTTTGCTCCTTTCTTAGACATGTGCCACAAACTGAGGAGCCTGCTTTGTCCTATACTGCCTGTAAATTACCTATTCCTTAAAAAAAACCAAAAACCAAAAAACAAAACAAAACAAAACCAAAAAAAAAAAAAAAAAAACAAAAAAACAAAAAAAAAACCACAAAAAACTCCCCAAAAAACCCCAATCAACCAAAATCAACCAATCAAAAAAAAAATGGAGAAAAGGTTTCTCATTTTTTAATGGCACTATTTTACAGGAAACAAGAGCTGTCTGACCATTTATATAAGTATGTTATATGACCATGCTTGATAACACTAGAAAAGCAGGGAGAGGAGCCTGAATACAAGCAGAGGCAGCAATCTACAGTTATTTCACCAAAAAAAGAAAGTTATTTCTTTTTTCTCAATTTTTTAAAGGAAATCAGAAAAGACTAAATAAAATAGAAACAAAAATCTTGACAACAGAAACATACGCCTCTATAAAATTAGGCCATCAGTTCTGACTTCGATTAACCAGATGTCTTAAACAGGTCTGTGATGAAAAACAAGAAAAGCACAGATTTTTAATTAAAAAAAAAAGAAAAAAAGAGGGATGCATAACATTTATGAATCAAAAAAATCCCAGCCTTTTGATCTATGTCTTTTCATTTTCTGCTTCCAACAGCACCTTCAGTGACCGTTTTTCCCCCCATGTTTGTCTCTGATGCATTTTCAGAGGCAGAGGAACAAAAGCTGCTTGATACCCCTCTTACAATAGCAAGGAGATGTGCCTGGCTGTGTGGGAGGGGCCGCTCAATTCTTCCATGTAGCGCTGGGTACACATGCTTCGAGCGGCAGTAAGTGTTCCTGGGAGCAGGGAACAGAGTGTTCCAGCAGGATCTAACATACAGGCAAAGATGGAAAGCCATTTTCTTCGCAGCTATGCAGTGCATTAATACACGATCCCAAGCTTGCAAAGGATGAACCTGCTGTTTCAGAACTTATTCTTTTCTTTTTCACATCTTAATTCACTTTTAAATTATTTAAGAGGACTCTGGGGTTTTTTTTTGAAACATGCTTTTTAAAAATTCGCTGCTTTATGAAAGCCTGCTTATAAAAAATTACACTAGAGATATAGCAGTTGCATAATGCATCCCTTGAGGAACTTCATAAAATGTCTTTGCAGTCACATTGTTCTCCCTTTGGGTTTTTGTACCCCACAGCTCAGCTAGCAGTCAGTGGAGACGGAACTGACGCCTTGAGGTGGCCACCTAAAAGTAGAAATTCATTTGAGATAACATGTCATGTGCTTCTACACTATGGAACAAGAACACAGGGCTGTGCTCCACCAGAAGTAGGTGGAGTCCCACCAGCTGTCTCAGCCCTGTCTGGTGCCACGTCACTGCAGCCAGCTCAGGCCCCGAAACTGCGCTACTTCATACCAAGAAACCAACATGTGCAAGGAAGGCCAAGGCAGGGAATGTCTGCAACACATTCCTTTCCTCCGCATAGACCATCATGCCTTTATTGTTTCCACTCAGTTTTGTTACCCTGGAGCTGTAGGGTATTTCCCGCAGAGTCATCTCCTCCCACCAACTCAGAGCTTCAGTCTCGTCTGCCAGGCAGCATGGTTTCAGTAGGGCTGTGCCAGAGTTGGTGATGCCAGCACCCAAACACTTCTGTTTCACGTAAGATTTGTAAAACCAAAAGACAACAGCAGCAGCAAAAAGCTTTCCCAATTGTCCCCCTTGCCCTGAAATTTCCAGATCTGTTCAAAGCTACCTCCAAATGTGGGTGCATACTCCCTGGGTTTTCTATATTGATATCACAGTATAAAGATATTATTAGGGATGTCCTGGAATGATCATAAGAAAACTCCTTCAGTTGCTACAGTCCTAAAGAAAATTATCTGTCCATCAGTTACGCAATTTCCTACTTTGCATCTAAAGTAGATTCAATAGTCTGTATAAAGATGGCTTAGTAATCGCTGACATTTCCTGAAGACTGGTCATATTTTTTGTTCTTAAGGTAGTGGAATGTACAGTAAGAAATAGTGATTGAAACCTGAATTTTTCATGTACATGTTTTAAATTGCTAGACTAATGCAGTGATTTCAACACAAAACAGTCTTAGAAGGATGAACTGAGCCGTACTTCACTGCTTTGTTGATTTAAACTGAGCATTTCACCCAATGGCCAAAAGTGCAACAAGGCTGAGCTTCAGTTGCTCAAGATCTGAAGAGAACAGTAGTTACAACTCTCAGCCTAACACAACACCTATGAGGGTTCAATACCTTGAGAAGTTTTGATGATATGAAGAATCCCACTTTCTTTGGATGCAGGTGGAAATTTCACCTTTTGCCAGCTTGGAGTGCATTAGATAACCGTGGATCTCATTTCATTTTTAATTAATAATCTCAAATCTTTTTGACCCTGTGTCTGTAAGTACCAAAAATTTGCTTTAGATTCCCCACTCCAGCTATAAAGCAGTTACAACAACCACAGAAATGCCCATTTCATCAGTGGAGGTTTTAGAACAAAGGCAACAGCAGTTTTACTACTCCTGATGAAGGTTAACACCCTTCTTTGTGAAGACAGATGAATAAAAGATTACCTGTAGTAAATAAAGTTATGGATGGTCACATAAAAATGCAGTAATGTTGCTCATTAACTCCAAAGATTGGAGACCAAACAGTTGTTTAATGGAGGGTGGAAGAGAATTTTATGTGTACTCATTTCTGAAGCAAATGAAACAAAGGTAGTGGCATATTTTTGTTTTATAACTGCCATGAGTTCTTTGCAAGTATTTTTATAGTTATCGGTACTAACTTCTTCATTGATTATGTGTCAGTCACACTAACTCCTTGAAAAGAAGCTGACCAGCCTATTTATCTGTACCTTCCTCTTCTGGAAGCATAACGTCAACATATTGGTGTGCACTAACATCAGCTGTTTGCTGGTGCATGCACATCCCAAATCCAACATGCTTTCCTCTGGTGTCAGAGTTTTGCCATGAAATTCTGTAGAAGGAGTTTTCACTGTGTTGAATGATTTAGGAACCTTGCCTTTAAAATTTACCAAGCCTGTTTTCTTTTCTTTCACTTGGTGGCTTTTCACCTATTGACTGACTTTCATGCTTGGTTTTGTTTTGGTTTGGTTTTTTTTCTCAGTTTTAACTGACAAAACATTCAAATGCTGGGAAATAAATGAGTTCCTTCTTGCCAATAGCAGAGTATGAGATCAGGAGCTGTGGAGAGGCAGAGTCCAGAGGATGCTTGTTAGGAGCTGTACCTTCTCAGTGGTCCTTTAGCAGGTAGCTCTCAGTCCTGTGAATTGAGAACATTTGTTACCCTTTGCACATGACAAATGGGTTTAAAGGCTATCAGATTTATTGGAATACTGAAAGGTCACTTCAAAGGTACTTAGACACATACATTATTGAAAAAACAATTATTTTTATTTCTAGGATGGCTGGATGAACTGTTTTTACTTTGGAAATCAAGCAACACAAACAGCAATGAATAGCATCGCTATGCTGGTTTGGATTATTTGAACCCCTCTACTAATATTGAAAGAACTAAGATCCATTTATTAAAATTGGTCCCAGAATAGTTAAAGTTTTTAATGGTATATTTTGTTACAAAATCCAAGAAATGTTAATTTTTAAAAACCTGCAGATTACCATGTGGATTACAGCATTCATAAAACACACTTCAACAAACACTTTCTTCAACAGTTCATTTGCAATTTAGATAGAAACAGAGGATTAAATGCTGAAGAAGTTTTAAAATGTTTTCAGTTATCAGAATCTGAAGTTTTGCTGTTAAATTGGGACAATTCTATTAATACAAATAGTCCCACTCCCTAAGAGGACTAAATGCATTCCTACCTTCCATTTCATACACATAGGTACTACTTTCAAGAGAATCAAGTATGTTCCCTGATACAAAAAAAAAAAAGTAGTTAAACCCTCTTTAGCCTGCCAGGACAGAAAGCAAGGACAATATGTAACTGAAGATAGTGAAACATTTCAAATTTATTTAGGTATGTCATTTGTACATCCCAAAGCTCATAAAAGATGGGTAATTGTTTTCACATCCACTTCGAAAAGCCTTTTCCGAAAAGAAAAGAAAAATAAAAGTCACCCCTTTCCTCCTTTCAGATTCATGCATGCTCTCCCAAGCACCTTCCGCTTGGCCTCAGTTCTGTCTCCCCTTCAGAGAGGAGGGGACATTGGGCTGATAACCAAGGCCCCTGTCCCCTCTGGGAGAGCTGCAGGGGGTTTAGATAACACAAACATCTTCCACAGACATGAACAGAGGAAAAACCAGGACAGGAGAGCGTTTTTGTTCCTGTATGATGCCTGTTTCACCACTGGGAAATTAACACTCCTTTAGCCTGCGGCGCATCTCCTCGCCCTGAGTTACAACCCGTGGCTCTGTCCACACAGTCACTGTGCCTGTGTGCTGTGACCAAGAGAAGAGAATCTACACAGCAAAACTTCAGTTGCTAGGGCCCAAAACCCACAGCATGCAGTTTCTGGTGCCTGGTGCTGTGGGCTGTGTGTGACCCGCTCTGTTCTGATCCCTTGGGCTGTAAGTGGATGGAGCGCGCCGTGTGCGTGGTCCTTCACGAGGACGGGGTGCATCGGGCTACGTGTGTGACCGCAGACAAAGGCGTCACTGCAGGTCCCCGTGTGGGGAGCACTCTGGAGAGCCCCATGGCTGGCAGGACAGAGGGAAGTCGGCCACCTCAGGATATTTTTGCTGCCTACATGTGGCAGCTACACCAGCCAAGGCACTGGTGCAACAGAGGGTCTGGGCTCTCAGCAGCAATCAGGTCCCCCTTGCAGCTGATAATGTGGCGGTCTAAATATATCCATGATTAGGGCCACCCTGCACAGATTAAAGTCACAGCTCTGTATCTCCCAGCTGAGGCACAACAGTTGGCCTGATGACAGCGCAAACGTGAACTTTATGACCTGTTTTTTCAAACTGTTTTTTAGAGCATGCTTTAAATACACTGGGTCACTGTCTGTAAGAGTGGATCGCAGCAAATGTAATCCCTTCTCCAAGGATGTCTTCCTTCAATTCTGTAAATTGAATTGGGGTGGAGCAGGCAATGTGATTAGGAGGTCATCTCTTTAATGTTTCAGATGCCTCTAAGTATGACACCTTGTATTTTTAACAGAAAAAAAAAATCAAAAACAAACAATAAACCCTACCAAAACACACACACACACAAAAAAAAAACCTAAACATTTTTGTATGAAGTATCACCAAAAGCTTTAAGCAAAAGCTCCAATCCAAGCATTTAATTTTATCACCACTACAGTAATGATGCATAAGATACCCTGTTTTGTGATAATTCCACCTCCTCTTATACAGGGGCCTCTTTTATCTGGCTTACACATTTCAGGAGACAGAAATTGATCCTGTGATCCTGAACAAGCCATTCTAATTGCTTGTCTGTCCAGAGCTGAATTTAAGGCATTGCTGCCTTGACAAACAGGAATCCCTTTGCTCTCTCTCAGAAATTCCCCAATATAATTATGGAAGATTCAATTCTTCATGCATTTTTCCCTAGGCAATGACCTGCTTTGCTAGTATGGCAAAATCAACTGCAATTTTTTCATCCAGAGGATAACAAAGTTGCCTTATTTTTTCCAAATAAATACAACTGGGAATTGGGAAACAAGGAAAAAAAAGACCTTATTCCTTTAATTGTTCATTATTTTAGCATGAAGTTACACACAGGGGAGCCTTGAAACTTCTTCCATGTTCATACCCTTTAATTCAATTAAGGCCCTAAGCTAAAGCAAAGAGCTAGCAAGAGTCAGATACTATTGCTACTGATAATGTAACTGCCAAAAAAATTAATGGCATATAAACAATTCAAGTAGCCTTTTTGTTATGAGATTCCCCTTCTGAAGCAGGTTACTTTGCCTAGGAGATGACAAAATTATTGATGAATTCCTGACTGACTTTCTTCAGTCCTTGATTTAAAATAGGCCACTGGATTTAGGTACTTGAGGTGCAAAGAAGTATTTATATTTTCTAAATGGCCTTCTGTAGTCTGAAGAGATCAATGGCATACATTTTACTTGCATTGCCTGCATTTAGAGCCTAGGGGGAAAACGAAATCACAAATAATGGATTGATTTAGATGGAATTTGGGATTATAGTCTGAGGATTTCAGACATGTTTGGAGGATGTGTGACAGGTCATGTAAAGACCCAAAAATATGCGGAGTTTCTTATATGGTCAAAGTATTCACTGCCAAATGTGGGACTTTAGAGAAAGAGAATGTAGGCTTGAAATCATTAGTGTATTTGAAAGGAAGGATCATCATCCTGATCCCAAGACTTAAGGAGTGAATAAAAATAGGCAAAAGGAAACCAGAAAAATATGTTATTGATAAAAAAAAATGCATATTACTTTTATACTGTCACACATTCACGTAGTACTAAATAAAGAACTCTGAAATACCTATTCTGACCCAGAGGAGGAAAAAAACATAACATGAAAAAACTACTCAGAAAAATGTCTGACAAATTCTATCCCCTGAAACCCATGAAAATACCTAAATCTTCTGAAAGTATGTGAAGAAGTAAGATATGATCAAGAAAGATATTGAAATAATTGACACAGTGTATTTAAAGACCTTTTCTCAGGCATGTTGTTTAATTAAATAATGACCTAAAAAAAAAAAAAAAGAGAAATATGGACAATATTGGCTGTACACATTTTTGATGATTGGACTAAAAAAAGCATCAAATTCTCACCTCCTATCAGGGGAAGTCAGATAGCAGCTGTCGCTCCTGTATCTACATACAGATCCTCTCTCACAACAGAGATTTTAAAAAGCAGATAGCTTTATATTCTCTCACTTTTCATTCTTGAATATTGATTAGGATCAAACTGATCAGAACATTCCTGGGGAGGAACTCTGAATGGGCTTGAAAGCAATGATACATTGGCAAGCTAGTTTGCTCATCTTCTCCCAGAAACTCATGAGTCACAGAATACCTCAAAGTGAAGTGGGAGGAGCCTTCTCCTTATGTAAATGTCCAACCTCCTTCTTAGGACAGCAGTGTGGGTCTTACAGCTTATACTTAGAGAGTTTCTTCTGCAGCAGCATTGTATAAAGAGTGATTTACTTCTAGTGAAAAAGCTGGCTCTTGGGCTTTACTGCACCTCCTCAGTATGTCTGTGCTGCCTGACCTCATTAATCTTGTTTTTCATGGTCACTGTACTGTGCAGTTATTCCATTAACATATTGTAGTGCTGCCCGAGGCTTCTTTAATGTATGTTCTATTTTATATTTGCCTAATTTATTTAGGCATTTGTAGTGCATTGACCACTGTAGGGTCTCCCTTTCTATGGGCAAATGAGGAGAGCATATGGCATGGAACAGTGAGCTATTGACCGTGTTCATGGGAAGCCCTGTAAAAGGGCATGGATGCTCTGACACAGAAATTCTACACACCAGCTCATTTAAAAAAAAAACAAAACAAAAAACAAAATCAACCATTTTCCGCATAGGGAGCTCTTTATATATATATTTAGGCCTATGCATACCCCGTGCTGAAAGAAGAGCAGAGAGAACCTGCCTACAGCCTATAATAGGTATTTAAACCCCCCAACAAATTTGGGATCGAACTCAAAGAGTAGATGTTGCAGAGCTCAGAAGCAGACCATGTTATGTGGTAATGCATGGAGCAACACTCAATTCAATCACTGTACATTCTGTTTTCTGTCATTTTTAGGGGGAACAATAGAACTGGCCAGATTCAACAAACAAAATAAAAAGCTATGAAAAGGCGCTAACAGAAATAGGACTTCTTTCCATGAGATCATCTCTTCTGCATTTTATATATACACATACATTTCCTTGCTTGGAAGTTAAGGTTCTGATTTTTTTATCTTTTTTTGCTTACTAAATGTGCATGGTCTCTTTCTTTAGGAACACAAAAAAGCTCAAGATGTCAACTGACAGAACTTAAAAAGCATAAGAAAGCTCTTTCTAAACTGCACTTTTAATATATGTTGGTGGAAGTTGAGGATCATGTAAATGATTCTGATTGCAAGAATACACTAACGTCATCTATTATTATAAGTATTTTTAATATTGAATTGTTTCGTATCCAATCCTTAACAGCATCTTAGTTTTATTATTAACTGTATTTGGTTGAGCAAAAGGGAGAAAGTCTGATGTGTTACTGTTTCATTCTTTCATCATCAGTGTTTAAATTCTATTCCATGTTTAATGGATAATCATCAGATGGTACCTGTAGTACATTCTGAGTTGTTTTCCCTGTTTGAAGAAAAATATTATGGGCTTTTGAGGACAATTTTCAGAAAGGGCTGGTGTCTCTGGGTGCCAAATTTGAGACTCTTTCTTTAACAGCTGTTCCCATTGTTACTGTGAGTAGAGTTTACACACTAAAGAATCAGCAGGATAGTAACAGTGAGAAACTCACTTGCTCCAAGTCTAGGAAAATTAAGGATCAGGCAGTGCCTTTTGTGTAAGCCTTAAAACATCCACTCATCTCCAAAGTAAGCCAGGATAGCACTGCTTAAAATACTGAAAATCCAGCCCAAGCTTGCTCTGAGTACCTGTCACCCCTCTGTCGCTGTCATTGCATGTTCAGTTGCTGTAGGCACAGAGAAGACACGCTTTTAAACAAGGGAGCAGCTACCCGCGCACAGCCCTGCCTTGGCCATTTGTCCCTCATCAATGGCATGGAGCAAGGCAATTGTGAAAACGGAGCCGAGTTCTGCTAGAAGGGTAAGAATACCCTGAAAGGCTCAAAAGCTTGTTCAAATTGTTTTGTGGCAACAAAGTAGCCTTTGAAACCATTTGAATTACAAACAGTGAAAGTTTATTGTTAAACCAGTTATTGTTTCTGAGCCATGGGGGGCATCTGAACAGGGACAGAAGAGCTGGAGCCAGATGGAGCAGGGAGTTGCTTACTATCCTGTTGCCTTCGTGGCATCTTAGGCAACCCAGAGATCAGACATTTGCTGGGGCGAGGAGAGCCCTCAAATCTTCAACACTTATTTAGTTACTAGAGCTGCTCAGCGAGGTGCTGAGCACAGGCTGCAAGGGGAAGGGGACACTATGGAAATATGAGAGGGGGGATGTAGAAGTATTTACTTTCCTCCCCCGATGCATTTTCATCTACAGTATCACACATAACTTCATCCTCCCGTGTGATTCTGACTTCAGTTCTAGGTGGAGCTTCTGGAGGTGAGGAAATACTGAGAAAGTGTTGAAAGACAGAAAGTAGTGTTTACACCATGTATGTCCTGAAGGAACTGAGTTCATCTTCTCACGGCTGTAAAACCTAGGTGCACGTCACTGTGCTGTGCAGCACCTATGCCATAGGGTCATATGGACATAGTTCTGCTGGAGGACTGATCCTTTCCACTGATTCAGGTCAAGAGAGAGCACATCTTCTTGGGAAGAAACTCCAGAAATAATGCAGAAACTAATCTAGTATAATGCATAGAGAAAATAAGTTCAAAAACTGCTGTACATGTAGATCCCCTAACATGAATGACCAGATCTCCAGAGCAGATCAGCCAGTCTGTCATCCCATCTGCACTTCCAGCCTGAGACATTCTGAATCATCAAAGGAGCCAAATACAGCCACTTGTCCCACTGATAGGAACAGATCAGCCTTAAGTCCTTGACTATAACTGTACAAGTCCATTCTTGTAGCAGGAAAATGTTATTTATTCAGAAACTGATGTCCAGAAATTAAATGAGTCCTGGCTGATCCAAGTAAAAAACTACTATTTGCAAGTTTGAATAATTGCCATATACCTCTTCTGAGAGGACACATCATGAATAAAACTACTTTTTATTCCAGCAAAATTACTTCTTATTCCTGTTTCTAAACAAGCTGAAAGCACATTATTAGGGCAACAAGTAACAACTGCAGCTCCAGATAGGATATAGAGAAACCAACTCTGTGATGAAACATGGGAAAACCTGTATAACTGCATATGTTGCACAAAGTAAATTAAGAATTTATACCTCATTCACATAATGCAGTTGCTCACAGTAGGAAGCAGACAGCAATACAGTATTCACTGTATTCACTGGAGCTTTAGGAGGACATTATTTTCACTCTGCTTACAACAGACAGTTGCCATCAATGGCCTAAAGGAAATTGTAGGTGTTAGCAAGCCTCGCCATTGTGGATTTGACTGCCAGTTTTGTATCATAGTAAGGTTGTACATGCTTGCCTGCACATCTAAATGTCAAACTCCTTGCATGCATTGCAACTCAACTGGGTCATGTTAATGAGATCTTCAGAAGTGTGTCTTTAGGTATTCTCCCAGCCAAACCAGCTTTAATCAGAGTCTTTCCTCAGCTGCATTCTCAGTAACAATACATCTGTACGTTCCTCTCACCCTCAGTGTTGTCAGAGCTCTGGCTTGATGGTCTGAGATAAAATGCGTACACACGTATTCACATGCGAAACAATACCGGCTCTTCTTTCACGAATGTCAGAGCGTTTGTCTTTGGAAATCTGTTTGAGTTGCTTATTTCCTGTCTGAGCTTTGTGGAGGTGTCTCAATGTGTGACTTGGGCTGAGTGAGTGATACTGCATGCAAAAAATATATGCCCAGGTCATTGGTATATTTGCAAACACCAACATGCCCATGCCAAAAATGAAATAACTTAGAAAAAGTTCTACCTCTATTTACATGGGCTTTTTTTAAATTCTCTTTCACCTGAAGTTAAGCGGTACCAAATTAAAAGCTGTACAGCATGGTGGAACTTGATTCAGAAATAAAGCATGTGACTACTTTCATGACATGTTATTATTTTGTATGATCTTTAAGTTACTGAATGTTTATGCGAGAATTTAGACATTCATACAGTATTTGCCAAAATGAATTTCATATTTTCTCTCTCACGTTCAGTACATAAAGTAAGTAATTTCTGACCTATTTAAATGGCATACAAAAATATTCTTTCCTGCCTTTTCCAAAGTTTATTCCAACAATCAAAGATGACAACAGCATAGAAAAGTACAAATGTCAGCCAGCTGCACACTAGCACGGACATGTCTCATGGAGAAGGTGGTAACACTTTTTTACAGAAGAAAGGCTGATGTAGGGTAATGTTTGCTTTCCAGTATATGTGTTCTTAAGAGTTTTGTATTGCTCAGTTTAAAACAAAGTAAAACAACTGCTGCTAACATGAAGACAAGCTTCAAGTGACCCTTTGTTTTTCTAGGTCACAGTTTGTTATCTTGACATAACACACACACAGATCTACTCTCATACGCAGAGGTAAACTTTCTAAATACGAGCAGCAGATTTTCTAAGTGCTCAAATGCTGTTGTTACAAAGACTGCTCTCTAAGATAGAAGGAATATTTCAGGACAAATGTAATGATTTTTCTTAAACTACACTGAAATTTTCCCCTCAGAGGCTAGGCACAGGAAAAGCATGGAAAGAGAAAAAATAAGGACTGCTCTTTGGGAAGGGGTGGCTGACTTACAAGGACATAAAGGAATACATGTCAGAGCAGCTGCAAATGCTTGAACTGGGATTCAAACACATGAACCACAGCCCTCATGGTGATTAAGGAATAAGTTAACTCTCTGTAGAAAGATCTATTATTTATAATGTGCAGTGCTCAGCACTGCACAACCAAGGAGAGAAGCACCAACCTGGCTCCTTTTCTCCAGTCTGACATTTATCAGAAGCTCTCGGATCATTCCAAGAACACAGTGCACTTGAGGCTCAGACACCTGGTTATACCAGCTTTCTTAATCATGCATTTAAAATGTATTCCTCCTCTGATTTTATACTTTCAAACCAGTTAGCTATCACCTGATTGCAGTTTACACACAACCCTAATCAACATATTACAGCTTGGGAACTGCTGTGCCATGTCATTCCATTTAAAGGAAATGAGCTGTTCCTGTAATGCATCCGATTGCCTGATCACACAACAAAGTTAAACCCTTAAAAAAAAAAAAAAAAAAAAAAAAAAAAAAAAAAAAAAGGAGAAGAAGGAGAAGAAGGAGAAGAAAGAAAAAAAAAGCAAATATTAAACACTCTTTGAACCGTGCAGCCATATGAAGTTAAGCCTTTCCCACCCCCTGCATAATGCTGTTCACATTGTGCTTCTGGAAACCTGTCCAGCTATGCGTCCCACTACCTGGAATCACTGGGTTGGTGAGACAGGATCTTGAAGCCACTGACTCTGGCTTTCAATACATTCCTTATTTCCAAGTAAATATTCTGCAAGCTTGTGATTTTTTGGCCCTGCCTTAACTATTGTGGCATTGCCCTGAAGGACAGACTAACCCAGTTTATAATAAGTGTATTTAATAGTGCAGAGCTCTATAGCTTGTCTAGTAGGACTTTAACCACGGCTTTGTAAATGATTTCAAAATCAAGGTGCAAACCAAAGGGAATTTATTCATTGTCTATTTTTTTAGTAATAATTTGAAGGTTGCTTTGCAGGTTTTTGTTTTCGTGAAGTATACATGTTTATTTAACTGTAAGCATATTTGTGAAGGCATCAGATTTAATTTTTGGTTTTGAATCAGAACATAAGTTCCTGTTTAAAAAAAATATTTTTATATTGAGCTTGCTTAAAATATGTGGAGCAAAGAGGGAGGCAGACCAACAGACTGATCGTCCCTCTCCTACCCACACACAAAACCCATATACTATGGCCAAATCGTAAATGCTGTTTTGGAGGGAGGTCATTTCAACTACTTTAGTTTATGTCCAGCACATTTGTTGTGTTTTATGGCAGTGGCAATGCACTACAGAAGGGAGATTCGAATGTTTAATGTCAGATACTTAGTTATGTTCTTAGTAAAGGACTTCGGTTTTAGTTTGTGTACTAATAATGGAACATGCTTTAAACACATCTGTTACTGTGTCAGTGTTTCAACATAGTAAGAAAAATTGCTGTCTTCAGGAAGAAAATAGCCCTGAAATTATTCAACCCAAATAGTTCAAAGGGTTTCATAACAAAACCAAAACCATGCCCATTTTTCTTCTATAACCAGCATTTTTGGACTGGGCATGCTGTAAGGTCTATATGCTTCTCTCAAAGATTCCACACTGGATTTCTGCTATGTTTCTTGTCAGCCGTTGCATAACCAAATGATGGGAAAACTGTGGTTTTACAGTTTAAGCAAAATCTAGTGACTTTGAAAAATTATGAGAACAAGACTCCAAAAATTGGCCCAGGGTCACTCTCCAAGTACAGACTATTAAAGACCAGCATGCTGCTTCTTGCTGAATACAAATTTCCCTTCCTTCCTGTTCCTGGTGAATGACAGATAGAAAGTGATTTTGGAATCCAGATTAAAGCCATTAACTATTATATTTGTCAGAGTAATCTTTTTTCCAACCATTTTTGTTCTGCTGTTAATGCTGTTCCAATTCCCACAAAAATCCTGCAGTTTTGTGTCACGTATGGAGTGTAGACAATGAGCTAACCCCAAATAACACGAAAGTACGAGGTTGTATATGCACATCACTGTCTATTTTTCATCATTGATATTCTTTAAAACAGTAAAGAATAATTTTGTTAGCATATTCATCTACAAAAACACAAGAATGAAACTATTATTTAGATTACATAAAGTAAAAAAAAATATGGTGTATGCATTTCTGTGTTGTGTATGCAAGATACAAACTAAATGTCGTTCTTAGCTGTTCTTTGATGGGACTTCTAAGGACTGTTAGAAAACTGCTGAAAGACACTACAAATCCAGAATGGATGAGGTCAGTAAATCAAGGGAAAACAGGTTTTTTCCCTGCAGGCTCGCCTTTGATGAACTCAGATATAACTTTGATGTAATTATATTGGGCTAAGTATGGTCCTGAAAACTAAAAGTGTTTTTCTTGCTAAGTGAGCATGGAGACTTTGCCTCTCTCTGCAAACACGGCCAACATCAGAGCTCTGGTGTTTACGTCTCTCAAATACTTGGTAATGGTTATGGAGACAGTAAAAAAGATGAGAATTTTTTTGCCCAGTATATTTGGATTTTTAAGGAAGAACTAGTGCTGAAGAGACAGGTGTCTGGACAAGGGCAACAGTGCTAAGTGGCCCACCGTCTGACAAAGCTGATAACGCCAGTGTAGCCCCACTCAGGTCAGCTGGACAAATCTTCACAAAATCCTAATTTTGCCTCATCAGCAAGATATTATTTGTGTCAGGACACAGACAACAGAAGGGTGGTACACTGACAAAAAGTGGGTGAATCAAAGGTGAGGAGATACAAGAGGAAGTGTTTAGTTACTCCTGCTTCTTGAGGACAAGATTATCTGAAGTCATGCCTTTTTCAGTTGTTTATAGATGCATATTACTATTTGGGTCAAATATTTACTAGACCCCATCAAATAATCAAGCAAGTGAGAATTGTTACTGTTGTTTTCAAAGCTGATTACAGAGCACAGATATTGCTTGTTAATCTTTCCCATTCCTTGATTATACATTTAGAATATATACTCCTGTATCTATTTTCAGAGCACAGATGCTGAAACCACAGGATGTCATTTTAATCCTCATTTACTGTCACAGCTATGGATCCAACTGGTTTTATTCCAGGCAAAGCACAGCCAACTGCAGTATGTCTGCTTGGGGGTAACTGTCATCTAAGCAAATGATGTTTTACCTAACCCATGCACAAAATAAATCCCTCTCCTTTAGATATTAAGCTGATAGTCTCTTATCACCTTACATGGTTGGAGAGGTAGAGGCAGATCAGGAAAAAGGTGCTTTAGTCCAGTTTTGGTAGCAGGGCAGAAAATGTGGAGCCTGTGTGACTTGAATGGAGCCAGACGTTGACCCTGGCCAGCAGGGAAACACAGCAATTGCCAGAGTTGCAGATGACTCTAGCACTTTAACTGTGAACCCAGTAGAGAAAAACAAAACAAAACAAAAAACCAACCAAAAAAAAAAAAACAAACCAGAAATCTCCTGAATTTGACAGAAAGTTTCAGCCCCCAAGCTGCAGTAAGATTCAAGTGTGCTGAAACAGAAGCTTTATGTAGTTGATAGAGAGCAACTGGTATAATGGCAAGTGAGAATGCAAGTGCATTTAAAGCATTTGCTTCAGTTTGGAAAGGGAACCTAAAGATCGTACTTCTAACGTTCAAGCCTTTAAAGAAAATATTTATGGCATATGGCTACAAATGGGTAGCATATTTAAAAGTATTTCTTAAAATAACAAGGGGGAAGCAGCAGTTCAATTGATTGTTCATTAATTAACAGGGCCCTAGAAATAAAAGTGCTTGCCAACAAGTAATTGAAAACATATAAGCTAAACCATTTGTTGAACTTGAATTATTTCTTCAGTTCAGAAGTATCTGATGAAAGAGATGGCAAGCTGTATTAGAGCATCCCAGCTACAACACTGCAAGATTCACAGAAAGAATAAATCTTTATTCTGTTGAGCACTGGAGGATGTCTATCAGCCAGCAGCACATGTGAGATCTTTCTGCTCCTACAGGTGTTCACAGAGTATTTTTCCCACAACAGCTGGCCGAAAGGGCTGAAAGCACCCCAAACCTCCTGCGAGCCCATGTTTCTGCACAAACACAAGCTGCACACATGTGTGTACCAGGCAGGTGCGCACCTGCCCGTGCACACCGCGCTGTTTGACACTGGTTTGATTTATCACAAACCGGCTGGCAATACTGTGGGGAGTGAGCTGTGGGAGCAGCAGCTGAGGAGCCCAAACAAGGGGCTCCTTTCAGTGGAGTCTGCCTGGCAGCAGAGCTGGCAGCTGCCACTTCAAGGGCAGTAGCCCTGTGCAAACACCCGGTTACGAACACCACATACCCTGGGCATTAGTCATGGTGTGCCTGGGCTAGCATGTGTTCACACAAGCAGCATAAAAGTCAACAAATGCATAAAAACCCTGCCCCTCGGTCTCAAGTGAATGCACCCCGACAGGAAGATCCATTTACCGTGGGAGAGGAGGGACTGCAGGACAGCTGCCAAGCCCTGTTTGGCCTTCCGGGGTGGCACTATCTGCCATTGCCAAGCTCTCCCTGCTGAGCAGACCTGCACAAAGGCTGGTCCTGAAGCTGCCCATGCCCTCCAGCTCCAACCCAGCCCTGAGTCCACTGAGGTGGAGTTGTGGGCCACACACAGAACACTGCCTGAAGAAATTCCCACAGGGCCAAATCAAAGAAGAAAGGCATGTTTCTGCTCAGTTTTCCCCATATTGTTCGTTGTGCAGGGGCAGCATGTTACACTTGCTCAATGAAATCACCACCTACACCCTGAACCTTTTTCCTTGTTTCCTCGTTTCCTCTCAGTCCCATCAGCATTTCTCTTTGTTCTTTCCATTGTGGACCACTTAACCTTTCATGGACCAATCCACAGCAAAAAATAGAAATTTGAATTTCTTATAAGGTTGATGTCGTCCCCCAGATTTACTTCTTCTACTGTAAATCAATCATCACTGAAGACCTTGGAGCAAAAAGTTCCTGAGAGATCTTCTATTGGTGCAGGGTATTTCCTAGCTAAGATTTCTCCTGAGTAATGAAAAAAGGGGTACAGAGCAGGAGCCTAAATTAACTTAAAACAGACAATTTATTAAAGCAACAACAAGCCATTGAAACCCTTTCATGAGCCTCCATGACTCATGTCTAAACAGGCTGATGAAGTGATTCATCCTGCGGGAGGGTCATGTTTAAATGTGCTGCTGCTGTCACACTTCCAGCCCCAGAACAGCCACTGCAATGGCTTTTCTCATCCTAAGAGACACCACTCACCCAGACAAGAAGCAATACAAGTTCCGTCACACTTGCAAGTTTGACAGTAAGCAGACTGACACTACAAGGCAGATAGATAAAACCAAATCAAAAGAATGCCCTTTACAACTGGTTTAGGTGATGGCAGAGGGGAGAAGGAGGAGGAAGAGGGGAGAGGTAACTGGGCTCATTCCTGTGCTTGTATTCAGGTGAACCTTTTGTCTTTGTATTCACAGATCCCTGTGAAATCACTCCACATAAACTTAGAAGGACATCATCAAACAGATTTTATTTAGTCATGGAGGCACTTAATAATTATTAACAATACCGCAGATGGGAGATGTATAGCCAAACCACGAATATTTTAGACATACATATCATTTTCAAGAGATGGAGAGATGATACCTATTTTATCTCTCTTGATAAGAAAAAGAAAAAGAAAAAGAAAAAGAAAAAGAAAAAGAAAAAGAAAAAGAAAAAGCTAAAAATACTTAAAGTAGTACTAGCACTGATTTAATATCGTTTTAAAATATTCCTATGTTTTATTCAGGATCAGTAGAAACACACATTTCCTGTAACTTTTCTGAGTATATTACTTCAGAGCAGAAGCAGGGAAGAATGCCTGCATGCTCAACAGTACCAAAATCATGCTGTTTCAGCAGAACATTAATTAATTTTCTGACCCTTCAGTCTCTCTGACCCAGTTCTGAGAAGATGCTGTTGTCAGGTCAGAACTTGTTTCAAAAAGCCAAGTGTTAACTTCCCACTTACAGATTACGCTGGCAGGAATCTGTCTGCTTACGTAGGATATGTCTTTGTCCTTGGTCTGCATTGTTTCTGTAATTCTCTAGTGCAGAAACAAGAAATTTCCTTACAACACAATTTATAGATGACATTGATCAGTGGAATACAAATTCATAGCTGATTAGTTCTGCCTTCTTTAGGAGTTAAGAAGAAAACAAACTTTCCCTTTAATGGATGGATAACAGAAAAAAAAATGTTTTCTGGGAACTAGATAAGGGATCTATTGCAAAAACAATATACAAAAGTGAAGTGCCTGAAAACCCATAGAAATTATAAGGTTCTGTAAATAAGATGGATAATCAGAGGCCCCTGGAATTCTAATGTGCTCTGGGTAAGCTTGACCTACACACAAGCCTATTTTGCTAAAGAACACTAAAACAACACTGAAGATGGTAAAAGAAACCCCATTCAGTCTTGTGGTGTGTTGTGGAAATTGGACCTTTAGCCTGTATGGAATATTATGAAGGGAAAACACGTTTACAGAGTTTGCCTTTTAAATGGGAGCATCAGCTGCAAGTACTCGAAGCTTATCTCAAAAGGCAAGAGAGTGAGTGATGCAGGCACAGGTAAAGGCATATGCCAAGTAGCTGTATTTTAGAGATAACAAATACAGTTTTATGTTACAAACAGTAACAACACCAATACCAGCACCCCCAAAAAGCCCACATCTGAGAAGCATGGTGCCAGTTAAGCCATTGCTTTCCAGAGGGAGAGCTCTGCATTCTCAGATACACGAAGCTGTCTTTAGAAGTGCCTCCATTTAGATCCCAGAGACTGAGGCATTTATCAAGTTACAGATGTCATTGAAACACAGACTGTGTTTAGCTCCATGTTTTGCACGCTCTTTTTTCCCCTTGCAGGCCAAGTAGATGTCTGTAGATGTGTTGCCATTAAAATAGTTACAGTGTGATGTGGAAAACTAGATTGTTTCATATAAAACAATTTCTTATTAGCAATGTATCTGTCAAAGTCATGAATGCTGCTGATAAGTAAAATACAACACTGGTCAGTTTAGCTTGTGATCCTATATGCAGGTTTACTTACATCAATTTTCAAATAAACAGTATTGGCTTTAGGAGTTTGTACTTTCTTTAAGCCTGGAAGTGAAGGAACTGGTTTTTTGCTATTACTTCTGAGGGAATTTTAAAAAATTACGCTGCTGTACAGGAGTTGCACAGCAGCATAGAATTTCAGGGAGCACAGACCAGGAAAAAAGGCCAATGAATTTACCTGAGATTCAACTGTACATCCCTCTGTACCATATTAGTCTTACTAAAGGATTTAATGAGCTTCTAGGACCCAGGAGTGAAACCATACCAGAGACAAAGTAAAAGCTGTTATTCTTTTCCAGAATGGCAATCTGTTCTGTCACTGCTTTCAGCTTCCCTGTGTCCCTTCTTCCTTCTATGTACATTTGTTCATTGTTAGGCTTAAATGCAGGTTCTGCTTAACCTGATCTCACTAAGAAAGTTGTGCCAAGTCAGCCCTTTCAGCTTTCATGTCTTTGGCCAAGCTCATCAGCAGATCAGCTTGCTTGTATTTCTCCCCCAGGGATTTTGCTTACAATGGAGACCTAAAGATCTCATTTCTGAGGGGCATCCTTGCAAAGACAGTTGCTGCCTGACACAGCTGTTACAGGACACCAAGGAAATCACACCATGAAAATAATGCTGCCACCTCTGGGTATATAACATATATATCATTCACGGAGTGTTACAGGCGTGATGGAATGGCACATGGGGGTAATTTTAGAGTCCACCTAGACTGTAAAAACGTGCCCTCTCCAGAAAGCAGGGCAGATCTGCATCTGTGTGCCTGGTGGCAGGATAGGATGGGAAAGGCAGAAAACAATAAAATTGAAAAATAATAGCCCTCTTTTAAAATAAAGGATTTTATACCCCATATGGAAGAGGATCATTACACTGCCCTCATTGGGGCCTCTCTCTGCTCTGTTTGTTCTGAAGTCATCTACAGAGAGCAGGGAAAGGACCGGATTAGCTAAGTGTGGCATGCTCCATGCTGTTTTGGGAGCATTACTAATCTCATAATAATACCAACTGCAAGGCATCCCTCCATGTAAGAGGGCGGGGAGCTAAAACAGACAAAGGGAAGAAGGATCACTAGCACAAGATTCAGAAAATCAACAAAACAAGAAATGAAAGAGGATCAAGAGGCAGAAGAACCACAAAAGGAGATAAATAGTAGAAGATGAGAAGTCAGAAAGGGTGCAAAGATAGGCACAAGAAAACAAACACAATTTTACACCAGATTAAAGAGCTCATGACATGCCAAAGGGCCTCTCGATCTTTTGGCACCTTTTTGATGACAGTAGGACTAGCCCCCAGTTCTTTTGGCACCTTTTCGATGACAGTAGGACTAACTACTGTGTCACATCAGTGCTGAGCTGCAAATAGTCATCTCACACCGACTTTTAATCACTGACACCTCAGATTCAGAATGGCACAGCAAGAGAGCACCAAGAGGTCTGCATATCACACAGTGGCCATACAAGGACTTAATCACCTTCCTCTGGTGAATTTACAGAGCAGCTGCTCTGTAAGGCCCCAGCGCTTTAAGTATGAATAATGTGGTTTTAGTAATACTGCTTAGTGTTGAGGAAGATTACCATGCATGTCCTTAGCCATGAACACCAGGAGACGAAAGAGCTGTTCTGCTTGACCTTTAATGTAGAGGAGAGAGAATTTTGGGAAGTAAAGTGTGATTATTTGTTCATCCCATTTTATAGCCTACACAATGCTTTTCCAGCTCGTGCAGCTGTGTTTGACTGTCAGAGAGAGAAGCTCTCAGACTTTAGCAATTTTATACCTAAGGGAATGCAATGTTGGCCTTCATGGTGCAAATACGTCTGAAAAAGAAATTACCAAAGATTTCTTCCTCTTCCTTTGTTTCCTCTTAAGTGACACATTTAAAAAAAAATATTAGGCAATATATACACTTTCTCCCTGTTTCGGTTGCATCACTTAGGATCCTGCAGAAGTTTTGGCAATTTAGGAAAGGAGGAAAAGTCTTGCATGTAAAAACCAGCCTGTAGAAAAACTTTTTCCCACATATGTGCTGGGGTTTTACACTTACCCAGAAAGATATCACCTCCTTTGGGCTGGAAGAAGTGAGTTTCTGGTCTTGGAGATCATGCCTTTAGGTGGCAATAAATAAGCTTTACCTAAATGTTTATGCGTATTCAATTTTGTTGGAAAAACTGCAGGAAAGAAACGCACTGAGAATTCTCAGTTTGTTTTATTGAGTTTCATAATATGCTCATAAATACCATGTAGGAAAACAAACCAGCAACTTTTTAGTTTTGTGCATAGTAAAAATCCTGCTATGGCCTTCAGAAAACCAGACAAACAGATAAATGGAAGTCTAAAACATAGCATACATCAAAAATATATCCTGTCATAATTCGAGATTTGGAAGGCTCAGTACCACCCCAGACTCAAACCCCAGACACAATGTTCCCAAAATGCTCTAGAAGCTTTAGCAGCAGTGTTACTAACTGATAAAACAGGTCACTGAGAAACAAGGTCAATTTGTCATTTAGAACAGCAGAGCAGAAAGTGTGTAAACCATTGGTAACAGCATATCTTAAATTTCTCTAAACCAAGGATTTTGCAACTCATATTTGAGACAAATTAATTGAGCCTGCTTTTTAGAAAATGTTGATCAATGAAAATAAGTCCTTTTGAATGATTTGTAATGGAACACTCATTTTAACATTTAAAGTTGTCCTTTCTGTGTCTACACTCTGTAATATTTTAAAGACCTTCATGATTTAGTTGCCAAATAAACACTGAATCAAGCTTTGCAGTCTCCAAGTCACAAGCTGTCTCCAATTTCCAAAAGAAATTAAGGTAATGAAACTATTTGCAGGGGGATGAGTAGCAGGAGAAGGTTTTATATTAGAAGAGTCAGAAACATCTTAACAATTTTTATGCTATATTAAGCCAGAAAATTATTTCTATGCTTGTCATGCTAAACTTACAGGGAAAGCTTCAATGCATATCTAACATAACCATAGTTTTAAAAAAAACTTTAAAAGCATAAGTAAAGAGCTCATGAGCAGTCATTATTAATCATTTTACTAAATAATAAATATATCATTCCATTTCAAGACTGATATTTTTCATACTGATCCCAGCACAAATGGAACATATGACATACAATATTTTGAAATTGCAAAAAATTAACATATCTAGATTTTCTACATATGGGTGTTGCTAAGGAGAGCCAAGATTTGACTTCCATTTGTGTGTGAAGAAAATGAGGAATTATATCTGCAAACAGGCATTCCTCTATGTTATGAATAAATACTGGCAATTGCATAGCTTCATTCTCATGACTAAGAATTTCTGGTTTAAGCATCATGAGATATACCTGCCATAAACAGCTTATAACAAGAACTGTTTGACCTAGATAGGAGAGAAAAAGAAGGTGAGATGCCAGACACTGACAATGTATTTTAAACCTCGAGAGACCTTAGCACACCTGACATCACTTTAGCCAGAATACCAGGACTAACAGCCCTGCTCTAAATGAAGATGCCCTGGTCTTTCTAATATCTCCCCTTTTGGGTGATCCAAATTACTTTGTCTATAATACCACACTGTTGGATGAAAAGGAAGAGTGATACTTTATTAACTTAGTCATCTACGTTATGTGTCAGTTCCGTGTAGAAACTTCCCTGCATAATTTCCCTGACCAATTATTAGTCAGAGCGGAACAAAACATTTTGTAAACAGCTATGATTCAAGTGAAAAACTTCTTCTGTTGTCAGCTGTCTGGATGAAGTGAGGGTCATAATATTTACCATCCTTGCTTGCTTGTTTGCAGAAAAATAGAGGACGGCACTACACGTGAGCTGGCTTATGTTACTGCAGCTGTGTGCAAGAGGGTCATGGCAAAAATCACCTCCAGCCTGTTGAAAACACCGTCGCTCTGCATTATGGGTTAAATATATGACTGAGGGTATCTTGCCATAACTTCACCGATTTCAACAGAGCTATCGTGATCTGTGCCATTGGAAATCGAAATAGCTATTTAAAAAAAAGAAAATAGAACACATAAAACTTCACATGATCTAATTTGTATTAAATTCAGAAATACTTTTCTCCACTTCAAGGTACATATGGAGGATATTTTCCCTGTTTCCAAGCATTTTCTGATGAGGAGCTGCTTCATCTCACACTTAAACTTGCATGGGTGACAGTCTTACCGTGATTGATTTCCCTGGGGTCAACTTGAAACAAAAAATATAGAGGCATTTGTTCATGCAATGACATAGACCCACGTTCTTTTTTTTTTATTTTTCAGCCCCTTAAGTGTTCTCAGTTCCTTCATGAGGAACCTTTATCTGAGATCACATCTTTCGCATCTTTCAAAGTGACATTTTTCCCTCTGTTATGTTAGTTATCCTTTCTTGTCTACTGTTACTCAGAAAGTATAAAAATAAAAATCACACTTCACAAATAATATACAACAAAGGAAAATAACAGACTTCTCACTTAATCATTGAATTATTTGCCTTCCTCAAACTGTCAACAACTTCTTGATGGAAATATTCTGTGATTCATTTCTTCCTTGATGTCATCCCAGGGAATAATTTGTCTGCTCTCACCTTAAGATACAAAGCTCTCTTGTTTGATAAGGGGCTAGTTGGCTGGTTTGGTATTGGATACCATGCCACTGAAATACATTTATAAGCAGATGATGTGATCAATTCTATAAGTGAAGAAACATGAAGTTCAATGATTTAAAACATTCCACTTGAGGTCAACCAGGGCTTGCAGAACGTCACAGTTGATTTCAGTGTGCGCCCCTGACTTGGACCTTGGTACAATGCATCCCTGAAGTTTCAGTAGTTATGCCAAGCATTCAAGCTCAAAAATCCCTCTTTTTACATATATGTGGGAGCAATTCCAGCCATTTCAGTGGAGCTTTATTCACCTTTAATAATGTTTTGAAGATGTGAATTTTAATATGCTTTATCTGCTTAATTTCAAGAACCATCCACTTGGATTAACTAATTGGCACTGAGCTCTTTGGTGGTGACTGGATGTTCACGTATTTTTACATACTGCCATTTGTCTGTGGTTGGCCAGTGTCGATAACATTCAGGATAAATTATTTACCTATAAATATTCTTGTGTCTACTTATATGTAGCTCCTGTAGATCAGTCATTATTAACACATTGCAAATCTTTGCTTTGGAATGGAGAAGTCTGTGTCTGCCCCTAAAAATTCTTACAAGTAGCAATCCAGAAATTTCCCTTAGATGTAACCAGACAACTATTTCCCTGAATTCTCTGTGAAAAAGACTTACTGGAGATATTTTTGATGAAAGAAGATATACACAACCCCCCTTAATAGCAAATAGATTTTTTCTGTTATTTTCTACTGAACAAAAAGCCTGTTTTCTATCATAAGGTGAAAATGCAATCTAATTTTCCTAATCATTTCTTCTTGTTGATTTTTTCAACAGAAATGAGAATAGCAACGTACAGCAGCACCACACCTAACAAAGACTGCTGAAGTGCCACGATGCCTCTCCAGCTGCTGCTTTATTGAATCCTCTCTTTACAAGGCCTATTATCCATGCATCATACTACTCATTTCCTCTTCTTCACCAGCATCTTCCTTACCGCAGGTGGCCACTGCTGGCCCCAAATTGAAATTTTCTTGTGCAATAGACCCTGTAACCTCTCCTTTAAACTGCACAACCCTCATTCAGTTTGCAATATACTAAGAAATACTGCTCTTCCTTTCAATTATTGTGCCTTCAGCATTACATCTGGTCATTATTTCTCTCCTTCTTTCTCTTTGTTACCTCTTTAAAATCAGAAAATAGTGTCTCTGATCATTGCAGACATGTAATCAGGACAATCAAAGGCAGTTTCTGTAGGCTGCAAAGATAAATTTTAGGAAATCAGACCACCTAAAGATAAAAGCCTTGGATTAGATAGTTTTAAACATGTTAAGATAGGTGGTTCTAAGCATGTATTTTCAAATGGTGTAAATATAGATTTCAACAGAGCCTTCAGACCAGATCTGTGTTTTTAACACAAATTCTAAACCTGGTGAAACAGAAAATACAATATATGCCTGTAATGTCAAGCATGGCAGTAGTCAACCCCTTTAGGTTGAGAACCAGAAAATGTAATGCACGTTCAAGGACAGCTTTTGCTGCGTTTTTATTTCACAAGAACTTACTGTGTGTTACAGAGCTATAACTAGCCCACAGCTAGAGGAAGAATGTGATCTGGCAGTTGAACAACATTGGGATTTGGATGAAAATTATTTTTCTTTACAGAGCTTTTTGGACCAGACCCCATTGCCTAAATAATCAGTATGAATAAATAAGAACATTTTTGCCATTTGAAGTTTGCTTCATTTAAATATCTGTTACATTGTGAAAGGATATAAGTTACAGTCACTAATTTTCTTACCTAAGGAAGAACATGCAGAACGTATGTAACAACACATGTGTTGAATTTTTAGTTTAGTTTGAAATCGGTCTAATCTGATTTGTGAACTATCCATCCTAGGGATGTCATCTAAACGATTTTTCATATGGGCCCTATCGAATTAAGTCCAGAATTACAATATTTTGATTAATACAGACACAAATGAGACAAAACCCTTAAGTTTAGGACTTCCCTTTGCTAGGTTTAAAACACAGCCCTCGAGGTATTATTCCAGCTGTGGTCCAAGAATACAATGCTAAACTTCCTGGAGCTGGACTGTAAGTCTTGCAGAGCACTCCTCCACTTGTGTTGACCAGCCACAGGAATATTTGGAGAACTGAACATCTCTCTGACAGCTTTTTTTCTCCACCTTAACCATCACAAAAAAAAAAAAAAAAAAAAAAAAAAAGGAAGTGGTATGATGGAGTTGCCACCTGCACCAGCAAACTCTGACGCTTAGCAAACATCTTTGGCTCAGCAGACTCACTGCCTAGTGTTTAGCTCTAGTTTTGAGTGAAGCAGATTGACTGCATTATCCTCCTTCAGCAGTTGTCCTCACAAGGCCCACAGCATCTCTGAGACGGAGTGGACACAAATGTGAACAGGCACAAACTTGGCCCACCTGGCTGGAGACAGCAGTTCACAAACCATTTTTTTGCCGTACTGTGCATAAATTCCATGTTGCAAGAGTCCGAGACAAGAAGAACCTATTTCTCTGTTCTTATTCTTGCCCATCATCCTCCAGTTCAAGATTAGCTAATGCATTTTTCTCAGAAATGTAAAATATAAAATAGCATCATCTAAACTAAGACAAATAATTTCCAATCAGAAAGGAGCAACATAAAAAATCCAAGTGCAAACCCAAAAATATAGTCACACACATTCCCTCAGTATCATGTCTGCTTTGTCAACAAGACTGTTTATTTAATAAGGATATTTTGACAGAATCTAGAATTCCCAGTTATGGCTCAGATCTCATTTTGCTGCACTTCGTGTGCAGAAAAGATAATTATTTTATTCAGATGTTGCAAATGCCATACTTACACATAAATCCATGTATGAAACATAGTACAAGAAATGCTATATATGAAGACAGTTTCTGCCAAACTACTCTTTTCCAAGATATATGTGAGATTAATGTGTTAGACTGACATTTGAGCATGCAGAAGATCACAAGACATGTTTTATGGTGCATTAAAATCTCATAATAACAATTTCAGAGAGTTAGCATAATGTATTATTCAGAGTTAAGTACTGTCTTGAATGATAAGGGCTAAAATGCCATCAGGCTATAATAAACCACAGCTTTGAAATATCAATTTTCATTTATCAGTAAGGTCATTTACATAGCTAAACCGAGAACATAATGATATATTTTTTCACTATCTAGGAGCAAAAAAATTGCACTTCTTTTCCAACATCCAGAAAATGAAAAAATATTCTGAGAAAGCCATTATTAAGTCATTTAACCTTTCATACAAAATAAATTGTCACGGATTTGGTTGTAAAACTACATGTACATGCGTTCTGGCTTCTGATATTGAACGTAAGTAAACTAATTTAAACTCTAGGGGAAATACTGTATTCAGGCATAAATGTATTACTCTAACTGGGGGTTTGACAAATTGCATCTATTTATCTCTTATTTTAGTAAGTGACACAGAAAAGGCAGGCAACCTTGCAGCATTCCTCTACAACTTGACCCCAAAGAGGAATTCATCAGCATGGGTTACTTAGGGCTTAGTTGTCCTTAATCCACATACAAAATACTGTATTTTAAGGCCTTTAAGCTGATAAAAGGGTATGCTCATACAGTTAATGGGGTGGAAAAGAGGGCAGCTGATATAAGAGATGGTGAAAGGGGTGCCAGATTAAGCACAATTATCCTCAATCTCACTCTAACCTCCTCCTTCCTCATGTGCTTGAAGAGCCACAGGAGGCACCACTGTTCTGCCCACCACTCTGGAGAGATTCAGGCTACCTTCAGCTGCTCTGATGGCCAAAATTTCCATGTTCAGTAGCCATTCCTTCAAAGAACGCATGGCCAGGCAAGGCAGCAGACCACCAGGAATGAGTCCAGACTGCCATGTGCATGTGTGCCATGGGCAAACCACAGCTTTGTGCACCCCACTTCTCATGCTGCCAATGTCTTTTTGTTTGGCAATTAACTTCTGGCATGTGGCAGCTTATGCACATGCAATTCCTCCTCCGCCTTCAGCACAGAAACGTAGTGAGGACACTGAAACCTCTGGACATGAGCCACAGCCCAGAAATGGCACACGGACTTGAACACAGGTGCTAAAGCCGTTGCTGTGGGAATGCAGCAGGGCAAAGATAGATCTGGTACAAGGAGTGTAGCTTTACCTCCCACAACATTCTGAGAGGGACACAGACCACTAGTCCAGGAGCATTATTATATTGCCCAGAAACGATCAGAAATTCCTCTCCACCTGGCTGGTGTGGTCATATGCTTATGTGGTCACAGGGGCAGTCAGTGCAGAGGTGCTCCTGAAAGCTCTGCTGTGGAAGCTATGCAGTAACACCTCCTGGGTACAACAGGTCTGCACCCTTAGAAAGGAGTGATGAGGCTTCCCATCCACAGCAGCACTTGACCCACATCAAATCAGTCATCCCGAGTCATTTGTGCCTGGATGTGAACAAGTGCAAGCAGTCCTTTATCCACCATCTGCTGTGACATCTTTTGTATTGGGACTAAACTGTTATTTACACAATAACCCTTAATCATAAAAGCAGGCAGACCAGATCTAAGGCAGTCACTTGGCACCAAGCCTATCAGAGTTCAAGGAACACCTGGATGACACTCATATGGTTTAGTTTTAGGTCGTCCTGTGAGGAATAAGGAGTTGGACTCAACAATCCTTATGGCTTTCTTCCAAATCAAGATTTCTATGATTCTACGATTTAAATGGCTTCCAGGGCTTACTGCTTTTGACTTAAATGTAGAAGTTCACTCTCTTTGTCAATCTCTCTGAAGTACGTACCTCAAAGACAACACTGTGCTACTCTGTTCGTTCCACCATATGAGAAATTTGTGGTCTGTCACATCCAGTGTTGATTTTGTAATGTAATTTTACAAAGCACTCAACTCCCAGGAGGCAATCTACTGTATGTGCACAAAGCCCAGCCATTTAAATAAATAGGCCACTCCAGAAGCAGTGGGAGCCCAGAATGCAGCAGCACCCATATCCTGATATTTGACAGGGTGTTAGCTTTAAGTTCAACAGCAAAGTTCGGCATATTTTGCACCAAATATAACTCAATTCTAGAGTCAGGGTAATTTCTTGCCAGCTACTGGTCTTTATCTACAACATCCATTGTTACCACCAAAGTTTCTTCTGTGCCGTGGTTTCCTTGAATTCCTCCTCTTTCATTCATGAATAAGACCAGTTCTTCGCTCTTTTCTTTCCCTTTTCTTTCTTTTCCTTTCTTTTCTTTTCAGCAACGGTGATATAAAAGAGAGAGGAAGGGTAGATTTAATATTTCAAATAAAAGATAATGCTAGGCATTTTTTACGTATTTTATCTCAAAATGTAATTGCAGGTGCCAGTCACTTTTTACATGCTTCTGTGGAGGTGACAAACAGGCCTTCAATAATAGAGCAAGTTTAAATTAGTATTTGAAAGATACTTTCTTTCTGTACCTGTAAACCTTTAACCCCTTCTATTTTTCCCATCCCTCATTCCCCTCATATACATTGACACTGCTGGGGTTTTTTTTATTTTTATTTTTTGTTACTGGCCCTATTAACAATGTAGCAGAATGAGACAGTGATGGGCCTGTATAGAATAAAAGGCTGTTGTTAGGCTGGTGTCAGGTCAGATTGGGCTTTGAGGGAAGAATCAAATGGTATCCTTTCAAAATGATTGATGCCTTCTTCAGCTTTAGTTTAATAACTTTGTGCATTCTTATCAACAGCGTTGGGTCTGCTGCAGTGAAATTTCCAGCACTGCTCTTGTCATCCCTGCTGAAGTGGATTGTCAAGATTTTCGTTTGGCTTAGGCTAGTGCAGGGCACAGAGATTAAAACTCTATAAGTCAGCTCCTGCAAATTCCCTTCAGTGTTTCCAGCCTATGAATGGAATATGCTGCGAGCAGGCAGAGGTAACATCACTACCTGAATTTAGTTCTTGGTAAATACTAATATCGCTGCCTTTGAAATAAAAAGACGTGGCTCAAATCCACATTTAGTTAAGTGAATGTCCCAATTTTCAATAGTGCTTAGAATTACTAGGCATGCAGTACACTAATGAAGAAAAGGAAGTAAAAAAACAGACACTGAGATGCAGAATTAGGAGTCAAATTTTTGCCAGCACTGTCAGGTCAGAACTTCACCCCAGCTCTGGGACACCCTTTGACGTGTACCAGAAAAGTGACATCATGCTGTAGAATTTGATTTCATCTCATTTGTTCTCAGACTCATTCGTCAACAACAAAAGACCAAAGTTCAAGCAAAATGCTAGGTTGTCATTTCTTACCAATACTGAGCAAGACTAAAGACACCTCCTGTGGATTAATGACTGGTTGGAACCAGCTAATCAACCTCAAACCATTCATCCTAACTGTTATTAAGCTCTAGGAGTTAAACCAAGTCCTCTGTCACTGTGGCTAGTATTCACCCCTCCTATTTACAGATCCATCCCCCAAATTCTCCCCTGAATTCCACTCCAAAAAATCAGCTCAAAATTTCATGTGGGAATTTGCATTACATGTGTTCAGGGAGATAAAAGCCAGCTACACGGTTAATGAAGTGGTCCGTTTTTCACCTATTTCAGAGTAATTTTAATTTCACATCACATACATGTCAGCACAAGGTGCTTGTGGGCATTTAAAACCTGACATGTTAGTTAATCAGGGCTCACTGGTCTTTCCACAGGGTAATTTAGTTTATAACATAGTAGGGAACAAGAGGAAAAGAATGGAGAGAAAGGAGCTGAGGGGAAGGGAAGCAGAAAAGTGGGGGTAAAACCTGCAGGAGATAAATCCAACTATTTGGCATTCTGAAGAGGAACCTATACATAAAGTTTATTCTTGATGTATTCTGATAGGCTTTTGTTTTGGTTTATTTTATAACCCTATTGTACAGTAGGCAGCCTGTTGTTTGCTCTAATCATCTGTTTCCATGACCTTCGCCTTAATTGATTTAGTTTCCTTCTAAGTTTAATGCAGTCTCTGAGATTAAAGCCATTTTTCTCCAGGATGAGTTAGTTAATAGTAGATTTGTTTTAAGCAGCATTTGGATTAGTAAAAAAAATTATTTTGTGTACAGAAGGTATGTTTCAAGTAAATAAAACCATTTTACAAAGGTAAGCAATAGAAGGGGAATTCTAGCACATAAATATAGTCAGTATCATTTTTAAAGTGTGAAAAAGTGAATGAAATAAATAAAAGCAGCATTCCTTACAGTATATTTATTAGTGCTATCAAATACTGCAGATTTAAAGAATAAAGTACATGGGATTTTATTCTCCACACTCAGATGTTATTTTAATCAGGCTTATGGTTACAATAGGTAGAGAGCTACACAATGTGAAGTAATTTTCCCCAACAGATATAGTAATATAACTCAGTATTGTGCAAGTATAGCTGTAGAGATTATAAATCAAAATCAGAATTTATTGCAAGAACATAATAAACCAAATCCTTTACAATTTATGCTTACGATTTGATTATAGAGCTTATTTTCTTGTCTTTATTACTGCACTAAACCCCCTCCTCCTTAGAGATATTTCATCCTCTAATGTCCCCCCTCACCCTTTCATCACACATTTTGATAAGAAAAGCACCCAGCTGCCTCTTGCACACAGTATATTAAGCACTGCAAGCTGCCATTCCACAGTCACGTATACAGGGATTTGGTTCTGCAGCTCCTTTACCTCACTTGAAATCATAATGAATTATCAGAGATAAGCAGAACGCACCAAACCTACTGCAGTAAATGGAAAATCATCTGTTGACCTCGCAGGGCTTTGAACCATTCCTCCCCTGACAGCAGACATTCATTTCCTGCTCTCAGCTTATGCCAGGGCAATACTAAATGTATTACACAACTCAGTTCTAGCACTTGGTAGCAAAACAAGCCAGAGAGCACATGCAGTACAAATTAATATACCTGTATTTATTGTACCATACATAAAATGCAGAAGTAAAACAATTTGTAGACTTATTCTAATTGAAAAGAATCTTCAGATAAATCTTCACTAACAATTTTTCTCAAATACTTTCTTGCCATTATTTTTCCATTACCACAGTAAAATTTCTGTTTAAAAAAAATACTCTCATGAATTAATTATACATTTATCTTATAAATATTTGAACTACATATTGCTTTCTGTTAAAATGGTACAGATTTACTGGAAGAGAAACCAAATGGCAGCTACAGAAACACACTTCCTGTTGATAACAAAACCCGAGCTCTGCCTGCTTACAAATTATCATCTGTTGTCTAGAGTTTCCCCTATAGTGCTTCAGCTGTGTTTTCCCCAGCTATTGTTTTGTTTTCATCCCTGAGACTTTTCTAGAATTCCTCTGAAACTGAACAATTAGGGAAAAAAATTACTGAATGTTACTATGGTAACAAACGAACGAAAAATAAAAAATAATTTAAGCAGACAGATGAATCAGGGCACAGACCAACTCACTGGTGCTTTGTCCACAAGTAAAAGCAATACCGGGGCCTATGTAAAGGTGTTGAACTCACAAATGTGTTAATAATGTACTCTTTTATTTAGAATAGAGCATTTCTCTCTACTCAGAAGCTGTGATGTATTATGCGTGGCATCAATTAGCACGTATATCTCTGTGTAATATATACCCTCCTTGGAGACTATTTTAAGACGCATCAAGGTCACACCATTGCATGCTCAAAAATCAAAGTCAAAACTAAAAGAAAACAACAGAAAAACAATTACAATTGCATATGAGCTTTTTCCCCCCTCACACACAAAAATAAAAGATTAATTAGTCAGTCAAATGCCATTTTTTGTACTTGACAGCCGAAGAGGCCTTCTGGGTTAATGAGACTGATCCTCAGCTACTTCAAGCAACCACACTTGCATAAAGAAAGATGTAAAAACACTGGACTCCTTAAAACACCTATGAATTTTGCAATTATGATCCTGTCAAGAAGCTGTCCCAGAGCTTTAATCCTGTGATGTCTCTAAACCATCTTCCTATTTACATTCAAGTTTATTTATTGCCAGGTCTTATCTACCTTTTTTCCCAGAGCAAGTACTGCCTTTAGTTTAAAAGACTCCTCTCCCTCTGGTGTCTGAAGGACCTTCACATAGTCATATGGAACCTTATTTTCCATCCTCAATCCTTGTCCTATGAATGTAATCAGTTGGGTTTGGTTATCCTTATTTGTAACATCTACCCTCCTTTCACTTACAGTCCTGTAGACTGCAATCCTGTAGTTCTCTTCAGTGGTTCCCATGTAATTCTGTTCTCACTGAGCAGCAACAAACTCCAGGTATGGTTTACCTGAACCCTGTTTGATGGTATTAATGAGTCTTTGACATCATTAGGAATAATTCCTCTGATATATTGTGGAAAATATCATCATACTATCCTTCTCTTAGGCTGTGTATCAATTCATGTGTGTCTGAAGACACCATGCTAAACTATCCTGAAAAAGACTATTAGAGCATTACATCTTTTCATGGAAATTAGAACTGACTCGTAATTTATGTGGTTTTCACCTCTTCCCTTTACAAGGCAGTATATTTTATCAAAATATCTCTACCAAGTCAAATTACTTTTGTGAAACTCAATATTTATCAGCCATCAAAAGTCCTTTTTTTATCCTACAATCAGAGACACAAAAGAGAAGGCATTTCTTTATTTAACATGATGGTCACAATATGGAACCCTTCAAAGATCAAAACAAATCAAAGAAAAATGTTTGATTCTAATTTTCGGATGCTTAGTTCAATATATATTCCATATGTGATACTCGTGTCCATATGTGTATGATGATGTAGTTATACTCAAAGCCCTCCTGTCCATAGGAAAAACCCTGAGAAACAAGGGGACAGAAGAGACAGAAGAGAAAAAGAGGGTCTTTTGATGGTAAGAACTCATTAGAAGAGATGGTGGCAGATTTTTGAATAGCTGAACTGTTTTCATCATCTTACTTGCAAAGAAAGCAAGCAAATAAAGCCTTGGGAATAATGGTCTATAAACAGCTTGCTTTAAAAGTAATTGACAACCTCAATTGCTATGATACTTCAGTCTCAGAGGAAAGAAGCTGAAATGCTTGCAGCACAGTGTTGGAAGCCCTTTTTCCTCATTGACTGCAGGAAAGAGTCATGAGTATTTTATCCTTGTGTTGCACATAATTATAAAGCAGGTGCAACACAAAATACAACAGTGGGGTATAGAAACGAAGAGTAGATTTGACAGAGTTTTCATCACAAAAGTGAATTCTTTAAATCAAGTGTGCATTCACATTCCTGCAATCATAAACACTTTGATAGGGACTTAGTCTATGAATGTGCTCAGCACTTTGGCTGATACACTTCTCTTTCGGAGCTGCAATTTTCAAGTTGTGCAAAAGCTACAAAGTAAAGCATGGCCATTGACCACCCTTCAGTTTAAAAACACAGATCAGTAGCTCAGTGTCACCCTGAAATAACACAGGGCTATATGGGATAATGGATCTGTATATTTGCAGTTTAGAGTTCATGCAAGTGTGAAGCTAATGGCATTAACAAAACTGGGCAAAGCATCAGCAAGCGAGTTGTAAACTTTCCTTTCCTCAGCCAGGGTCTGTTTCACCCCTGTCATTGCAGGCCGGGGCAAAGACTTCCAGATGGGTCACTGCTGTGACAAGAGATTCTAACCGTCAGCAAAGAGACAAAGATGAAGCCAAACTCATTGTCTCATGTTTTCTCAACTAGAATTTGGTTGCAGGTGTCTAAAGAGGAAACCTAAATGGCAAAGCGTTTCTTTGCTATAGGAAATAAGAGCTCAAAAAACTACTTCACCTTTTTATCCCACCACTATGACATGATTAAACAGGTATAATAACTTTAAAAAAAAATAAAATCAGTGTCCTGACTGTAGAGAAGAACATTACAAGTCAATGAATATTGCAAATACCTGCTCAAAGATGCAAAGATGGGTCCAGTCCCAGATAAAATGACACGCTGGCATACAGCTGTCAGCAGAGGTGAACACATTTACACCAGCAGAAGAGTTAATACATGAAAACCAGAGCAAGGCACAGCTCACAACTGATGAGCATAAAGGCCAAGGAGCCTCTCTGCCAGCCCCATCTGTGAAAGCCGTAGCAACAACCGCGGAAGAACGGCTGGGCACATTATGGAGGAGGGAGCACGTGCACACCAGCTCACAGCAGGTCCCTGGGCCAGAGCATGCTCCTGCCAGCAGATTGCTCTGAGCACAGAGGAGCAGGGGTGTTGGTACTCTGTACAGACACCCACCGTACTGACTAAACAATAAGGCCCTAAAGATGTATAAAAGTGTGTCTTCAAAGACACCATGGTGACTTTTCCACCTGTTTCTGAATTTAAGAGCTTTTAGGGCACGTGATGACTCTCCTGTGCTGCTAATCCAGCCTACAAACAATTATAACCCCATTGCAATATTTCATGATGACTTCAATGCTCTATTATTAGGAAGAGATGACTTTCCAAGGCTGAACTTTACTCCTTTTTCAAAAAATAAATTTCTTTAATTTGCCATCCAAGCCCCTCCTAAAGCTAGGAAAAAAATCTTGTTACTGGGTGATTGGTGTTTTGAATATGCAAAATTATAAAATTCTTCCACATCTACCAAGGGAGACAATTAAAAGAAGGCTGATTTGATTCTTTTTGTTTTCTTTCATCATCTGCTAATAAGCCTTGAACCGGTTCACAGAATCATACAGAATAGTCCTGGGGTTGCATCAATATTACCTTGAAGCTGAATGCAGTCTTTGTCACATTTACCTTATCCTTGTTTGCATTGCAATATTCACCACAGAAATAGGATTTTAATTCAACTCAGACCTGCTTAATCTGTGTCACTTATCCATATGTCTGGCAAGTTGAGAGACTTAAGTGGTAACTAATCTAAACAACATATGTACCACTGATTTAATCATCTAATTTTGTACTAATGCAAGTGAAAAATTACCTTATCAAGTGCGTCAGATGAAGCAGGACTGGTGTGTCCTGTGTAAAAATCTAGAACTTAGTTGTCTTAACTTAATTGATCTGATTTTTTGGTTCTTCTCATTGTTTTATACACAGACTCCATCCAGGGCAGAAAAAAAGGAAGAAAAGCTGAAAAACCTGAGTTTATATATATATATATGGATGGATGGATGGATGGATGGATAGACAGATAGACAGATAGATAGATAGATAGATAGGTATTTTTCTCCTATAGGGAGATGCAAAAAGCAGTAATTAAATTACATAAGCGATACAATTCTGCAACTTCATAAATTGGTTATAATAATGCAGAAGGCTTTGCTGAGCATGAAAAAAAAGAAAGCCTTAGTCAATTATAGATGTGTACTGAGCAAGGAAATGCTCTTGATCAGAGGGATGGCACACACTGAGACTCCTCCTGTAGCATGTGCTGCTAAATACTAATCTATTCCCGTAGAGATGAAAACTGAGGATGAAGGGCAAAGCTAATCCTGCCTACATTTTGACCTATGGCTCTAGGGAGATTAGTCACTTTCAAGAGGAAAAGTACTAAACAATACTACTATTCAGTATCTTTTTTTCTGTGTTTATGTGTAAAATCTTTTTTCAACCCTGAATAAAATGCTTATTCAGCTCTTACCCCCTGAAATTTTCCCTCTTTCCCCACACCTATTCCTTGTACATATTTCATCTACATGGTTCTCTGGTTTATCTAGCCTGGCCATAAATCCATTTTCTGAGGGTGGCATGTCTGGTATCCATGGGGAAACATTCTGGTCTTTCAAAATTCAAAGAGTATCTTTCTATGTAAGTGCAATATTTGGAGTATGTACTTAAAATTGTGTTTAATTTCTCTACACCCATAGCATGAGGCAGCTAAATCATATTCCTATTACTCAGCTTTCTTATACCTGTGCTACATCTATGCTACATCATTCCTATTGTTTAAGACCAAGGTGTGAACAGAGAGGAGGACTCAAGCATCTGTTCCATCTTTCAGGTTATACATATAATCATTGAATCATTTAGGTTGGAAAAGAACTCTAAGATCATCGAGTCCAACTCTAATCCCAGCACCACCATGTCCACCACTAAACCATGTCCCTATGTGTCACATCTACCCTTTTTTTGCAGACTTCCAGAGGTGATGACCACTTCCCTGGTCAGCCTACTCTAGGGCTTGAGAAATCTTTTGGTGAAGAATATCTCAATATGCAATCTAAATCTCCCCCGGCACAATTTGAGGCCATTTCTTCTTGTCCTGTCACTTTTTACTTGGGAGAAGAGGTGGACCCCCACCTGTCTACAATCTCCTTTCAGGTAGTTGTAGAGAGAGATAAGGTCTCCCCTCGGCTTTCTTTCCTTCAGGCTAAACAATCCCAGCTCCCTCAGCTGATACCGATCCATGGTTGATTTTTGTGATGCAGGCACGTCTTTTCCACCACTTTCCATACAGTCCTGCCCTCCCTATCCAGTCTTTCTTGATAAAAAACTGACTGCAGAACTAATTTAGAGAGGAATATGGACCTGCTGCTTTAGGAAGGCAGTGAACCTACTTACATTTAATGTGATGAATTTCAATTTACCTGGATGCGTAAAGATACACCGGAGTGCTAACCTTCACTGCCCAAAACCCATCACTTCCAAGGTGATTTATCAGCAGAGGCAGAACCAATCAAGCACTTTTCCTGCTTCTTCTGCCTTGTTACTGAGTCTGGAAATGCAGGTCAGATGGATGTACCAGCATCCTGCAAAATGCCACAGGGCAGCTGCTCCAGTTCAGCCTTGCTGAAGTCTGTGCCCAAACCTCAGTGATGTTATTTGTTTTTCTGAAGGCTCAGATTGATGTTTCAGGGAGCTTGTAGCTACCTGGTGGAAAGTGCCCAAGTCATAACACAGTACAGTCCTATTTCAATGAGCACCTCAGTTGTCCACAGTTGTCTACCTCCCAAATTCTAGTAGTCTGCCAAAGATGCAAGGTGCTGTTAAGGCAGAGAATAAGTGCAAAGCTGTTCCAGGCAAAGCCACAACAGATTAGAGTGAGCTATGGAAGTGTTTTCTAATGTAAATCCTTCATATTTTTAACCCTCCATTCTTGCAAGTGCCTTCTGCATTTTGCCTCAAGCTTTCTGGAAAAAATAGGATCAGATCTGTGAAATTCAGACAGTTTTTGTTGATTAACTAGACATGAAGGATGAGCCAAAATCAGGCATGAAATTGAAAACTGTTCTCTCAGTGATAAGGAACACTGTCAGAGGCCTTGGGTGAAATACTTGACCTAGCAGCCTTTCCATCTCTAATGTCATTGATTAAAGTGGTCATTAGCAATTTTCTTAATTATGCATAATATTTCTGGTTATCTGTATTCCTTACTTTGTCTCCATCAAGTTCTTGCATATCAATGTCATCTTTCCTTAGTTTATTGCTAGGTTTTAAAATAAAAGATTAAAGATATAATTACCTTCATTGCATGTCTGTAGAGCACCAGCCTTCAAATTTGCCTTCAATCCACATGAAAATAATATTTTTTAGTATCTCCAGCTTCACCTCCACCAATTATTTAATTCAACAACATAGCATTTGAAAAGAAACATTAATATAAATAATAAATTATGGCAAATGAAGAGGATGAGAGAAATGATCATGCTGTCTTTTTCTGACCTCAATAGTCTGAAAGGATTTGACATGTGTACAGCTCATAAATGTCCTTTACACAGTCACCAGTCAGGGAAGACAAGGGCTGAACAACTGTGGCCATTAAGACGAGGGAAACAGTGTGGTGCAGAGATCCCCAAGCCAACAGCAATCCGAGCCCCTTGGCTCACACACAGTGGCCACCAATATTCCAGGCTATTTTTCTTCCTACAGACTGCAAGCCTTAAGCCAAAGCTGCACTGCCTCAGTGGCAAGAGTCTCTCCAGCCCCTTGTTTCTACAGTGGGCTCTCTTCAGAAGTTGCAAGGGCAGGTTGGATGGAGAATGGGAAGGAAGGACAACTAACTGGGGCCAAGCATTAAGGAGCAGCCTTTCCTAAAGAACAGATAAAATTAGCAACACTCTTTTTAATAAACAAGTAAATGAATAAAATTAATAAATTAACATGTAGTGTGGGACAGTTTGCTATACCAAAGCCCATTGCATCCATGGGCTTAAGAAACTTTTGCAGTAATGCCACCCTTTGTCAGCCTTTCTATTTGCCTAGAAAAAGTAATGGGATTTTGTCTGACCCACCTATTCAAATAAACTCAGTTTTAGATATGTTTCAGTGCTGAATTCTTATAGTCCTCAAAATCCCCACATGGCATGGATGGCATGTGCCACGCTTGTTTTACCTAGAACAGCTGGTCCCTGCTGTGTGGTGAAATTCTCTCTAAGCTGGATGTTAACACTGAGCCACATTGCTTTTATAATTAAGCATCAGATACATGTCATCAGCCTGCTGCCTAGCATCTTTTGCTCAGCTTTGGTGATTCCTTTAGGGAAGGTTATATTCATTGATGGATACAGAGATGCCCTAAATGGATGTTTCTCAGACATCTCTTTGCTCTTATCTGACTCTTTAGAAAACAACACTAGCTGTTTGTCCCAATTTCATCAGCAGATAAACAAGTCATCTTCCCAAGATTTTGTCACATGTTGACAAATAGGTATATGCCTTCAGTGGGGAGGCTGAGATAATATATAACCAACTTTTTACTTCATGTCACTGGCCAGAACAACTTTGGTTTTGTCCAGCTATTTTTCATCAAAATCTTGCATAACCGTTTTCACCCTGTCATTTTACTGATGCAAAGACATTGCTTTTAGGAAATGCCATCTCTATTCTCACAGCAGCTACAATACAACATTGTTTTGTCCTGATTCATAAACAAAGACCATATTTTATCCCACAATCTTCTCATTTTGATCTGAAATTTAGTTGATGCTTTGAGCAACATTATGAAAATATTGAACACAACAACGAAAGGCGTGATTTCCGTTTCATGGTATTGCTCCCCTTTGAATACTGCTACTGTACCTGCAGTGGAAAAGGACTTGTCCTCAGGCCACCTTAAGACACATTTTCAGTACGGAAATAAGTGACATGAAATTTAATACAAATATTTGAAAGTGTTTCTGGGTAAATATTTTGGTTTTTTCAGATTTCACCACATGTCAGGAATTTCAAAATAAATTTCTAAGAAAGGATCTCCTAGCCCCTCTCTCTCTTCACACAGTAAAACTTGACATTGTACTGTTCCATCAACACATTAAATTTAATTTGCAGAAGCAAAGGATATGTCTTCCCAGAAAAAATCTGTACTTTGAAAGTCAATTTGCAGCATGGTATCACCTTATACAGCAAATGTGAAAATGAGAAAGATTTTGCCTAATGAGGATTCCTCTTCCTCCTCTTTTCGCAAGTGTAAGGCCTGTGCTGTACAGAATGCACAAAGAATCTTGAACTAAAGAAATGTCTGGCACTTCTTGTATGATTAAAGGTCCTAAGTGCTTCAAGTCTGGGATCTTAAAAGAAGAACTTTTGGGAATCCCTTATTAACTTCATGTATCAGTACTTTCTGCTTGATCTGCAGGTTTTTGTACTGTTTTGGTTTGGGTCAGGTTTTTTGTTTTGCTTTCCTTTTTTCTGTTGCTAATATTGATGAAAAATTTAGCTGATAATAAGGAGAATGGATGCTATTATGATAAAAACTAGAAATGCTGCAAGAATGACAGCTAAAGTAATGACTTTTTAAATGTACTTGTCATGCTGCAATTGCCTATACACCTTTCTTTTAAACTGGTATTAAAAAGTACTAAATGATTCCATCCATTCCATCATAAAGCAGGAATTGGATTTGAGAAAGCAGATGAAAATGAAAAAGTATCTTGCCACTCTTGAGTTAACCTCTCATAGACATAAATGGGTGCATTCTCATGTTCAACAAAGAGGAAGGTAATGGACAAGGGAGAAACTTTTTTTTCATTGTACTTCTTGGCATCAAAGCCTAAGTTTCTTGTAAAAGGAAAATAAAAGTAGAGATACGTAAGGGGGAAAATGGTAATCTCCCAGCATACTCAAAATGTTTCTAAAATAAGAGCCTCCCTACAAGCCGCTCTGCGCTGGCACCACTCTGCTCACAAACAGCCTGCAAGATGTCATTCATGCAGAAGTCTAACATGGTGGAGGCAAAGTGTATGAATTCCCTTGTCCTGGCCCACAGAATCCTAGATGAGGTAAATCAATGGAAAGGGACATTTTTTCTCCTCTCTTCAGAGAAAAAACCCAGAATAACCTTGTTATCATTAGCCTACTTTATAAGACATCCCTGAAATCCATGATCTGTTTTGTTCAGTAGTTTATTTGGACCTGAGCCACATCAGTTATCTGTATTTAAACCTTTTTTGGGTTACTTGCCACTGAATCAAACACAATAGTCAACATAGCTGATCAACTCTGATTTCAGATGGTAATGTCTTTCTGAAAGTGTCAGCCATATAGTCATAGATACGGTGCAAGAGCCCAGCTTAACATTGCTCAGCTCAATAAATGTGCAAGTCAAAACGTGTATTTTAGTCACATCACAATCATTTAGCCACTGAGTGGCCTTGACGACTGATTATCTCCCTTTTTTATGGTGTCTGCCCTTGAAGGAAATAGCAAACAACCAAACTTCAAAGTAAAAAGCTCAGCTTTATAAAACAAGCAAAAAAGAGCCAATTATTAAATATTACTATGTTCTATGAGCTGTTGCTATGTGTCCTTCTCAATCTGTTCTGAAATGCCCTAATCAGCATTTATCTCCACAATCTACCATGTACTTGCTTAGCAATATTGCATTTTTATTACCATTTACAACTGTAGAAATGTTACTGAGAACAAACCTAATTCCTCATTAATAGTAACAAAAAAAGGCAGATTACTTTTCAAGGTTTTCTTCATGCTATTTTGGGATTTACTGATACTTAAATGCATATCTGCATTTAACAATCCAGTTTCTACACACATACGACTGTGCAGTAGAAGAGGGAAGCTATGACACTGCATCAGCCTGTTTGCTAAGAAGCAAAAATATCCGGGGACTTCAAATGGGAAAGAAACCTATAAATGACAGCCATGAGAGACAGCTAGAGCAATAGCTCCCTGCCTCCCTCATTTCAGCAGCACTAGAACATCCGAGATTGAACTGCCTTTGGGTGAGCCTGTGCTTTAAGACTATCAGGAAAAAAAATCCAGAAACTAAACGCACTCAGCACTAAAGGAAATTCAGAGACCACTTGGCTATTTCAGAGCGCCACGTGCCACTCTCTGCTCAATTTAATGGAGCCCCCGACAAAAAGACAGGCTGGGAATTCTGCCAAGTGAGGCTTGAAGATGACAAAACTATTATTATGAAAGAAACCAAGAAAAGCACTATCATAAAAGGGATTCAAATTTTACTTATGCATAGTTTACCACTCACATATTGTGAGTAGCTTCCACAAATTATCGTACATAGAAAACAATCAAAGTCAGTAGGATATTTTTTCAGCTTTTCAGACTAAAGGTTTGATACATTAGAAATGCATAATGTCAGATAATTCATCACTTCTGTTTCTTTCCTCAGCTGTTTTTCTCTTGATGCTCTGTTCTTCAGGCACATGTAGCCTAATGTGGGCTTTGTCTGCAAGTATACATCACGTGTGAACTGGTCAAATCTGCTGTGGAAGAGGCAATTCTCCACAAAAGAACAGGAGCACCAAGACAAGGAAACCTCTCAAAATTTAACAGTTTCTTTCCATGAACCCATGAAAGCATAATTTAAACAGATGGTGAATCAAAATTTAAATTAGTAAAGACACCATATATGAAGCCTCATTGATAGTGGGTATTGGAGAAACGTAGATGTTTACAACGAGATAAGTGTTTAAAAGTGTTTCTGAATCAAGGGGATGCCTGGGACTCAGCTTAAAAGTGAGTGAAATTGCTGTCCTTTCAAAACCAGGGAAAAAAGCAAGATTAGGCAGCTGCCAAACCCAAACTGTATTAGAAGAAAGGCTATTTACATCTGATTGATAAACACTTCAGCATTCACTGAAGGAACTGGCTGCAGCCTATTGCTCTTCATCAATTGTTTTGCATTTAAGTATGGATTTGATTGAAGAAATTTCTAATTTCCTGTAATTTGGGAAAAAGCGTGTTTTGCAAAGGATCATCAGCTTCATGGGAGGATAGGATGCATTATTTATTTTCCTTCTTACCCCATCTCTGTGATCTCAGCTCATATACATAAGCATCTGAGAAGACAATCTTTAGGCTTCCCTGTATCCAAGTCTTCCAACCACTAGGCTGTCAGCTATACTGTTTCCCAAAAACCAGGATAACTGCTGCCCCTTTTACATCCATATCATCTCAAAAATGCCTTCCTGCTTTTGTCACACTATTCTCCATGTTTTCATAACCCTTCTCCTATTTCATTAGCAATTTCATACTTCCTGACCTGCCTTCCTTGTGAGTGCAGCCAAGATGCTGCCTTGACCCTGCTTGGCTTCTTTTTCCAGTCTACCCAGGTGGTTCACACAAGTCCACAATCTTTTCCTTGGAAATCAGCACAATGGCTTTACTCCTGTGGTGTCACATGCAAAATTATTGCTTTTAAGTCTCCACAGAATTTATGTTACCCACTGACATTCCCGTGTTGAGACCCTTAACTTGCTCTTTCCTTTCATACACCCTTCAGACATTTCTTCCACAAATCCTGGGGTTCCAAAGGTGTGCTTGAAATGACATCCCAGTTCTGTGACCAAGTCTGCTTCTTCTGTCCCTATGTCACCACAGAACCCATTCCTTTCAACCGTGTCACTATTCCTTCACCTCCATTCCTGCCCTATTTCACATTTATCTCATTAGATATTTAGTAGAGAAATTAATTTTAAAAAAGAAAGGATGCAAAATAAAAATTAGGTGATTTTGCAGAAGAATCAGGCTAGTATGTCAGTAAAATTTCTCAAAAAGTCCTGTAGAAGTTCTGCCAGCCACTGTTCCACACAGGTGATAATCTCTTCAGTGCAAGGGCTTGTTCTTTTGTTATATTATACTATACTAGTATAATATATATTATATACCAGTATATGTATTTACTATAATATACCAAACGATCCTCAGTCTCACTATAAATATAAACTAACAGCATTATAATACAGAAATTATAGATATCACAGGAAGGAAAAGAGGAAGCCTAAGTAATGGCCTGAGATTCAGGAGCTTTCTAATCAATTCAGGTTCTACCTGGATGTAAAACCATCAATATGCCCGGATAAGAGATTTATGTTTCTGTGGCTCTCTCTGGTAAAACAACACTGTTTTCCTGGGATCACTGTTCTGCCATTTCTACCATTAGCACTGTAAACTACTCAGGGCAGGGTCCCCCTCACTCACTACACGCATAAATGATGGCTGCAGCAAAGAAACTCCAAACTCTTCTGGGCTCTTGGCCTTTAACATATTATAAACATTTCATTAAGAGTTTACTAGTAACATAGCAGTTACTGGTAATGCTGAAAAATGCTTTTCTTTCTTTTGTTTCCTCTCTCACAGACCCAGGCACACACACCCCATTCACACAGGCTTTCTTTGGCTGCTATCACCACCACACACTGACCTTTGAAATATGGAAATAAAAGTGCTCAGAAATAAAGCTGGCAGCAACAGCAGCCCGACTGTCGTCATTTAGAATCTTAAACAAGTGGGGCCATAGTTTGCAAGCTGTCTTCATAATTACTTGAAGCAGTTGTCATTCTGTCTCTAGTTTGTTCATTACACCCCAAACAAACAGCTGATATTTGTTAAAGCACATAAGCCACTCTGTTGAGGCAGGGTTCTTTATTGTGAGGAACCCTGCAGCTGCAAGTCACATGCAGTTCATAGTATTTCCTGATTTCCTTTGCTTTATTTGCTTCCTTGCATTCCCTTTACAGCAATGTCTTTTTTTACCAGAGAGAGAGAGAGTTAAAAAAAACCAAACACAATAAGGTAAACATTAGCTAACATAAAGCTTGATAGGCTCAAGGTTTATGACCCAAATCTGGTTCCCATTAAACAAATACTTTTGCTGTCGTAAAGAATGCTTAGCAATAAGAAAGTCATGGATGGAATTTGAGACTTCTTGCACTCCAATGAAACAACTGCCACTTACTGTTCAGCACCCTCCCTCTGCAGTTGCCCGAAAGGGAAGCAAATGGATGGCATCAATCTGAGCAGAATCAGGAGACTTTGGGGAATTTCCTTTCTTTGCTCCTTTGCATCCTGAAAATTGAGGCTGTGGGTATTGTTCTGCAATAGTTTATGCTCAAATAGCTGATGGTTGTGATCTTCTCTGATGAGCTACTGGGTGAAAGATTCCCTTTCAGTCTGCAGTTGGCAGGTCTCCATGGCTGCTGGTGGACATGAAGGAAAGACTGGAGAAGGTGTGCAGTAAGCAAAATTGGTTTCCTCTGTGCTATATGAAGGGACATGTCCTGTCTGATAAGACTTTTTCTGAGCTTACTCTGGTAACATGAGCTTGAAAGAATAAAAACAATAAATGAGCTCCAGTAGGCCAAAGAAACTGACAGAGTCTCGTACAAGACTAAAACTGTTAAATAAACTCTAGATGTATGAACAGAGATCTCGGCCTGGTCATCTTCACATCAACAGTCACTGAAAGAACTAATAAAATTTCTTTTAAAGTAGAGAAGAAAAAAACCAAAACAATAAAAGGTTTTACATGTCACATATTTCATTTTGATAGCATCTCTTAAACCTTTTCTCATTACTTTCAGAGAATTTTTATATGCAAAACCCCTGTTTGGCAGTCTTTCAGATGATATGAAAGATGTTATTAGTTGTCCTTATTGGAGGGGATCAACCGAGATGTTGTTACTGCAACACTTTAAAATGTGTATAAGACAAACAGTCAAGGTGAGAAAAGACCAGTAAAGGGAGAAAATGTGATTTATTTCTATCGTGTTGATTTGTAGGTCCAAGGTCACTGGTGTGGAAACACGAGTCCAGCACATTGTCTAGTCTGACATCTGTGCATCCAGCACACTTGTAGCAGTGCTGAGCTATTTGAGATAAAGCTTTTATGTAGAAAGACAAAAGATGCATTCCTAGACTGCTAATCAATCTTTCCATTAAACATGAGACAATGAGAAAGAAAGAAGGAAAGTGAGAGGCAGTGCAGGTGGTCTTGTAGGTGGGGATGGTAAAGTCATGTATTATTTAAGAACTTCTAGAAGTCCGGGTAAGGAGGTAAAAACTCACATGTTCTTCTCACAGAAAAGGGGTGAAAAAAGTAAAGCTCAATGGAGTGAAATCGGGTAGGAGGTGGAGCACATTACGTGAAGTTTTCCATTCAGTCACATCCAGTCTTCTGCTAAAAATCTATAAATATGCAGTGTGTGGAACAAGTTAGCTTTTCATTATTCACAATTTAGGCCTTTAATTTCTCATCATCTTTTCTACATAGTGGCATCTATAGCTCACTCTTGACAGAGCAAACTTTGTCTTTCTGCTCTTGTTTGTGTCTGACTTTTATACTTTGCATGTAAAGGGCCAAGTTAGACCTCTGCTATTTTGCCAAACATGGGAAAAACCAAGGGTCTGAAAAACAAAAGGGAATGAACAACCCATAATCTCAGCCTAGAGTATTTGTCATATATATATTTGCCACCAATCTAAGTGGAGATATGTCTACAATACATCCTTAAGAAGAGGCTAGGAGAACTTCCCAGGTCACAGCTGTCAGCTCTGATGGGTGTTGTGGCCACTCCCTTTCCCCACACTGAGATAAATGCCAAGGTATGAAATCCCATCCTTCCATTCCTGCACTTTCAGGCAAAAAAAAAAGGGGGAATCATGAGGCAAGAAGGGGAATTTCAAAGTGTACAACCAATTCCCAGTCTACAGGACTGCAGGGAGTATCTGTATGTCTTCCTGCTCTGCAGGCTGGACGTGATCACTGTGACCTTGTCTCTGACGGCACCAAGCCAGTGCCGCAGTGGGTTATCTGCCAGTACAGTCAAATTGCTTCTGTCCTGATGGCAGTTTTCCTGTAATTCTGCTCAACCAAAAGAGTTTTTTTCCATTTCTACATAAGTTAAACCATGCCCAACACTAACTGCACTGCAAGGATGCAGAAATAGCAATAACATCATGGGTTAAACTCGCAAAACTATTTTATTTGTTTATTGATTCCATCCCAAGTGGCAGTGAATTGTGGGAAGGGTGAGGTAGAAGCACGATGCTCCGGGAGATAACCCAAGCTGAGTAATTTATTACAAGGCATGAGCTTCCACTTGCATCCATCCTGTGCTTCCTGGTTTTCTTATATGCATAAATAAAGCAAGTTTCATTGGAGCTTTGGCAAGCCTGGCAAATCTTTCCAGCAGAAGATTTTTCAAATTATTTTCCCTAGCAGGTCTGCCAGTAAGTACACCCACTGAAAATACAGCAGAATGTTTATAAGGAAAGGGTGACAGCAGAGTAGCAATCTCCTAATATCCTTCTCCAGGCATGCCCTTCAATGACCAGAAAACTTTTTATGCTGGGAAATTTTAAAAGCAGAGGATGCAGCTGACGAAGATCAAGGGGAACATGGCAGTGTAAAGGGCTGCCAGAACAGGGAGGTACCGGGCACAGAACTGATGACCAAGCTGAATTTTCTATAGAAAGTTTAAGATTTATTGATTGAAAGACACTACAATGATACAGAAATACATGTTAAAAGATAGTGCTAAGCATTATAAAAGGCTCTATATCTCAGCTGGGAAGTAATGTTTCTAGAAAAGACTGTCAGATTTCTTTCCCTTCAGTAGATGTTTCCTTTGTCTCACTAACTAAACTGTCCTGTCTGCTCATGCTGAGGCAAACACCATAAAGCTGTTGCCACTTCCAGGTGGGCTGAAGGCAGTCAAAAGCCAAAGTAAAAACCATCTTAATAAAACAACAATGCAACCACTATGTATTGAAGTCTTAGTATCTAGTTTATACTAGTATGAAATACATTTAAGAGGCAAAGTTTGAAAAACAAGTATCGAACAAGGAATATTTTTTTGTTTCCCCCATTTTCCCTCTGTTTCCTGAATATATTCTATTATTTAAATATCTTACAAGATAGACAGTGTTCTCCCTCAATTTAAATCCTGGCAAAAGAGCATCAGAAAAAGTGACAAGACTATCATTCAAACTAAAGGGTCACACTAGTGGCTTGTTACTTCATTTTCATGACAAAGATTGCATATGACATTTAATACCCAACATCTTTCAAGAAATATAGTGAAGTGCGCCACCATTTTGACCTTTTCTTGGGTCTTTATTTCTGATTGGCTTGTCCATTCCACTCTTTCCCAGGCATTATGGCCCTATCAATCATGGAAATAGGGATTACAGTCCACCGTGAAACAATGCATATTTAAAGGAGGAACCACTAAGGTTTTTTAGGCCCCACATCTTGTGCAGTTTAGAGTTGCTATGAATAAGTCACTAGCAAATGTTTCCTTTTAATTGTTCTTCTCCAGCCTATTGCAATAAATTATATAATTATATAAATAATAAAGTCTTCAGGATTGGCAAAGATACTGCAGCCACAGCACCTAACAACATCCCTAGGCAACGGGTTTGCATGAGGAATAGATTTGGCACGACTAAATCAAGAACGCTCACTGAGGGGCAGCAGCTTTTGCTCATTTACAGATCAACCTTTGTGCTTCAACAGATTTCTTTCTCTTTTGTTCTCACTCCCTTTCTGCCCCCTCTGTGTATATTTTAGGGGGAAGGCAGGCAAAATTGAAATAACACTTTGAAAATATCCACCTGTAAAAATATTAATTAATAACATCTAGTTCTTTTGGTGGCACTTTTCAACTGCAGATCTCAAAGCACTTCTCAGAAGTGGGAAGGGGTATTTTTAAGAATTCCCTGTGTTTGATCCAGAGTCCACTGTAGAGCCAGGAATGCAATAGTGTTCCCCATTTCCCATGCTGAGTGCTACTCCCTAGGAACCAAAATAATTATTGAAATTGTGCTGGTAAAAACATGCATTTGGGTTTGTAGAATGGTAACAGGAAACAATGAGGAACACTATAGAGGACCACCTGCTTCTCCTTTATTCTCTGCTGCTGTATTTTCTCACAAAAGAAATAGTGAGCTGTAAACTGCAATTCACAGCAATGACAAACAGATCAAGGAGTTTATGGTCACTAGTGACTGGCATCAGCTCTGAATTGTGCTCTGTGGTGACCAAATTCTTAGCCACGGCACTGGAGATATGGTGAAGTACCATTGAAGTTGCCAGCAGACAGTGCTCTGCTCAAGCAGTTCAGAAAACAAAATGGATTACATTTATACAGAGGAGGAAAGGAACATAAAGATAGGAAATGGACAAATGAGAACTTCAGGGAAGGGAATTTCAAAATGCACAGACAGCTCTAAAGACAGCCTGACTGAAAAACTTAAATCTGAAAAGGTGGGGGGATGGGGAAAGAAACCATTGCCTGTGCAAAGTCAGCAGCATGTACATGCCATGGATACAACTTTGCAGTGAGGGCAGTATTTGCTCTTCAGTATAGTCACCTATTACACATTGGACTCAGCACCTCCTGAGTTTTAAGGAAGAACAGGAAGCTGTATGAGCAGGCTGTGACGTTGCATGAGAACTGGCCACGGTTCTCATGAAGTGAGAGCAGGACCAAGTGAGTGAAGGGGGAATTCTCTTCTGCTCTCCCTAAGTTGCTCAGTCTCTGGTAGTCTGGTAGCACGAGAGTCATTGGCTCTTCCAGAAAATGCCAATACTGTTTATTGTGTCTGCTTTCCGTCTAAGCTAGGTCGAAGGTTCACTAAGAATTACTTTTAAAACTTGAACTTTACTAGAAATCTTGTTCTTCAAAACCACTCTTTGTGCAAGCTTGTTGGCTTGGATTAAATTTTCAGCAGGAAAATTTTTTAGAGTTTAAATTGTTGAGGGTTCAAGAGTTTCAAGAGTTCAACAGCAAAAATACTCTGCATATGGTACTCAGCTGAGATTTTGGAGATTTTAGCTCAAGGGTGTTACCCCTGCTCCGAAAATAGAATCTTTAACTTAAATTATGGGGTACAGGCTAATCCTTGGTGTTGTGTTGTCCTCTCCTTATCCTCCTCCACCAAAAAAATAAGCAGCCAAAGCCCAAAAACTCCAACCCAAAAATAATTATTCAAAATAATTATACACCTTATTCTCCATTCATTTCAGTGCTACCATGTAGCTGGCTTTGCTGCTGGATTTCCACGGCCATTAAGGGAACATGTTTGTGCACGTTTAATGCACAGAACAAATGTTCTTGTTGCTTGCTCACTTCTCAAGTTGATGGTAAATATCATCTGCAGTTCCAAAAATCATCACAGCCTTCAACACTCAACATTTTCTGTCTTCTCTCTTTCTGCGTTACATCCAAGGGCTATCTTTTTATTAATAGATTGCTTACTGCTCCCCAGGTAATGATCTCTTAGTCCCTTCAAAAGTAAAAAAATTAATCAGGAGAGATGTTAAAACTTTTCTTGACCTTTAGAAACATTCTGTCCTTTTCTCTTCCCATTAAAATACTGTCCAAGAGATTATTTAACTTTGTTTCCTCAGGAATATTTGTTTTTCCATTGTTGCTTTTATATTTTCCATGTTTCTGTTTGGTTGAGTTGTTTGCTATAGGTGGTTTTCAGACCTTTTTTTTCAGAGTGGATAAACAAAGTAATCAATGTTGTGAGTGACATTCTTGTCACAAAAAGATTTTTCTCCAAAGAAGGTTTATGTGGCCTTCACTAATAGGGGACTTCGTCTAACACTGAGATGCAAGTTTAACCAAATTTTAGTTAAAAATTCAGGTAACCACTGTGGGAATTTATTCAGTAACTGGATGCCCTCAACCAAGTGTGCTTGCTACTAGCTCTCCTGTGTTTCACCATGTGCTTTTTGAACCCCAGCTGTAGCAATCTCAGGTATCCCAGCATTCACCCGTCAGCAAAATTCAAGTCCATGATTCAACCTTTTTTAGGCCTCATTCTCCCTGCATCTTGAGTGCCACACCTCCTGAAGAAGTGTCCTGGGCAGGGGAAAGGCTTGGCACAGGAGAGCAGCAGCCTGCCTACCCACCCCTGGAGCAGGGACAGGGGGAACCTCCCCCGAAACACCACACAGGAATAGGTGCTGAACATCTCCCCTGCAACTCCAGCAGCCAAGGATGGAGGCTGTCTGAGCTCTCAGGAGATGACCTCTGTAAAGCACAGATCCTTGCAGCACATTTTTTTTCTTAGTTTGGGTTTTCTTTGGGGTTTTTTAGGGTTTGTTGTTGTTTTTTTTAACTACAACATAATTTATGTGGAACACTCTGGGACTTGATAACACTCAGCCTGCAGGCTCATGCCTGAGAATGCACCAAAGCATAAATTATTGCACAATAATTCAAGCCCTGTCTGGTCTTATTGCTTAATAAAATTAACATTGTGATATGAACCAAAATGTCTTGAAATGAAATTGCACTTTTTCAAGAGTTCAACAAAAAGAAAAAATCCCCAACCACTCAACAAAAAAAAGGGGTTTTATGAGTGAGGTAAATATAACTCTTTTTCATCTCAAGCCTTTCTTTTTCCTTTTTTTACAAGCCAGCAACATAGTTGCTTTTGTTCTGCAAGTAATGTGAGAAGCCTTTTAATACATATTCTGGTTTCATCATTCAGAAGCAAAGCAAAACCAGAAAGTTGCATGTGTTCCTGGATTTTACCCTTAATGAAAAGTACCTTTTCTACTGTATTTTGTAACACCAGCAGCAAAAGGAATAGTACAGTGTTCTGAAGAAAATACCTAGGAGACAGGAACTTCTCTGCCACCCTCTTTTTAAAAAGTTCCCAAAATTAAAGTGGTGCAGGACTTCCTCAGTGCTGTCTTGATGACAAACCAGGGGGTCTCTGCTCCTCTTAAATTAAAATGTGCATAAATATACACCAGCACATAAGGAAATCCTAAGACTGTGCTGACAAGGACTGCAAGGAAGACTGACTGAAGAAGCAGAGCCATGCAATATCTGTTAGATTGACAGGAAGGCTTGAGAATTAAAGGTAGTAAAGCACTTGTGTCAGGCAGCTTATTTGCTCTTCTATGTCTGCAGGAATGTGGAAAATCTGGCCTTTTACGGGAGAAGTCAGCCTCTCACAGGGTCCAAGTATACAGCCTTCTGCAGCTCAAGAAATTGTATCAGCTGCACAGACACAGATCATGCAAACGGTTTATCATATGTATAACTTGTAACTAAAGTTACAGAACTTCAATTTATACAGCTTCAATGGAAAAGATGCATTTCATTCCTAGGCTAAAGCTCCAAACCCATGTTCATAATTTCGGGTGTTTTTATTTCTTGACTGGAATCATCCTCTCTCTCGCCAGATAAGCAGTGATTACACTGCTTATACCAATTCATGTCAAGACAGGAAGATTGTTTAAAACAATCTATGTCATGGTTAATACGCTAAGCCTAAGAGTGGTGCCATGGAGTTTATTTTGCAAATGCACTAAATCTCCTTACAATAAAAAGTCTGAGTCTGAAAGTAGATATCTATTAAGGTAGCCCTAAGGAACCACAACATAGTAACTACTGAGAGACACGACACCAAGAAGAAATAGATGTCTAGAAGTGCAACTGAGTGAAACAAAAAAAAGCAAGGGTGTCCTTTTGTCAACCTCCTCTATGTGCTGGAATGAAAAAAGTGCATTTGAATCAGAATCAAAGACAGAGGACTGCAAGGTCTGCTCTCCACATGCCTTTGAACTGGCCTAAGCATGCCTCAGTCTAGGCTGGGAGACGTGCATATACTAGCTTGAGCATTTCACAATGATGAAAACTAAGAAGCCTTTAGTGTATTTTGTTTAGTTAAATGTAGCACCATACACACCTTGTGAAAAGGGTTTTGAACAAATCTTCATGTAGCTTTCAAAGGCAAGTAAACAGAGAGACACTGACTGGTTCATCTCTCCAGTCAGGACACTGGGAAAGCACACAACTTTCTTCCAAGTGCTACTTTTTAAATTGGATATTTTCAATGAAAATTCTACAACATCGTTCTGTGGACTTGCAAGAACTCCCTTAGGTGCTCCGGCTAGGATGTCTTGGTCACCATTTTTGGGAGATGCCATGATACAATTATTAGTATCCACTCTCAGGCCTGGAGACAGAGGAGCGACAGGGCAGTCAGTGCAACTATGCCAGGGTGCTAATACAAAACAGAAATAAAGGCACAATTTCCACAATGGAGAAGAGTCCAGTGTGAGTAGCTTGGAAAAAATCAAAAAACTTGAACAGAATGAAGAAAAGAATTAGGTCACTGAGTCTGAGCCAGGAAAAAATACACACAAGAGGAAATTAGAACAGCAGAAGTATTTCATATTAGCTCATCCAAAGATTTAACGTGCATGGGCAGCATTATGTTCTGTCTTCTGGAAAGCTATTATGGGCAGGAAAGATTGTTAGGAATTTCTATGCCATCTCCACAATGTAACCAGTCCTACCCAACAAATTACATATGTGGCAGTATACATATGATATGAGATAGACTTTAAGCCTGAAAGCTGAATGCTGAACTCACCCTAATGAGAAACAGCACAAAGCCCGCTTGTTAACCCTTTTAATGCTGTACATTACACACAACCATCAAGATTGCAAAGAATTACCCAACATTGTTATTCTCCTCACTGCACATGTGGAAATTTAATTACGTTAACATTTTAACACAATAAAATCACTGCCTCAGATGCTGGAAAGAAGTTGCTGTTGTTTCCAAGGATTCTTTTTTTTTTTTTTTGCAGAAGGTGGATGCAGTATAGGACATGGTAAGTAACAGCTTGTAGAAGCCTTTCCCTGGTGCATGAAGGGTGATAAATGATTGGAAACAATCTGCACAGAATTACCAAAGGAAAATTTTGTTTGTTCAGCCTGATTGCCATCTGTGATGAAAGACTTGATAAGGGGAGAACAGTAAATTTACCTCAATTTCCATTAGGCTATTGACATATTCTTTCACTGTGTCCTCAGAGCTGAGGAGCTGTGAGGAGATGGATGGACATGAACCGGGAAGAACTGCTGGACTGTTGGGTTTGAAGGGTTGTACTCAATGGTGCAAAGTACAGCTGGTGGCCAATTATAAGCATGTTCTGTGATTCAGTTCAGGGGCAATATACCTAACAGCAACCTGAGTGAAGAAAGGCACCCTCAGCACCTTCATGGATGACACCAAACTGGAGGAAGCTGCTGACACACTGGAGGACAGGGTCATCTTTCAAAAGGAACCAAAGTCTGGAGAAATGAACCAGGCAGAAAGTCATGATGGTGAATAAAGGCAAGCACAAAGTCCTGCACCTGAGATGAAATAACCTCATGCAACAAAAGAGGCTGGGTTAGATAGCAGCTCTGCAGAAAATATTCTGGTGGATCATGGTGGACAAGTTAAACATGAATGAGTGGATTATTATTGCAGCAAGACAAGCAAGAAGTCAAGGGCAGTGTTCATTTCCTTTTACTTATCACTTATGAGCTCATATCTGGAATATTCTGTGTGGTTTGGGACCCTTTCATAAAAGGCAAACTAGAGAGAGTTCTTTGGAGGGCCAAAGAGAGAATAACGGCTCTAAAGTGTAGAAAAGAGAAGCTAAAGGAACAGGATTTATTTATCTGGAGAAAAAAGGCATAAAGAGGACTGTCCTCCACTGCCTAAAAGGGATCACAGAGGGCAGTTCTCTGAGGTGCACAATATAAGGACAAAATGCAGTGAGTGATCACACACTTCAGAAAGGAACAATTCAATAAGGGTAGTGGAGCACTGGAAGAGGGGCCCTGGGAACAGTGGGTTCTCCTTTCTTTGAGATTCAAAGTACTCACCTGTACAAGGCCCTGAGCAAACTGACCTAACTTAGCAAGTTGGCCCTGCCCTGAGTAGGTGATTACCTTCTGACCTAAATTTTTCTGTAGTCTTATGGTAAAAAATACTATGTGCCTAAAAAGCCTAAAGCCTATATCACACATAAACTCAGCCTCACTACCCTGGTGTATGGTGTATGTCCCAGTAGGAAAGCTCTTCTCACAGCTAGTATCTGGCGATTATGGGAATGCCCATGCTTTTGGAAAAAGCAACACCTATGAAGTGGTTGTAGCACTTCAAAGGCCCTTTGAATTCACAAATCTTATCTTGCAGGAAATATTCTAACCCCTGAGCAACTCACCCCAGTTCAAAAGAGAGCTGCTCTGCAATTCATTTTCTGAAGCCTCTGTTGAAATAAGCCAACATACAAGAAAAAATGTAAGAATTGTACGGGCAAGAGAACAAGCAAGTAGGGACTGACTCTACAGTCAATTGATTAAGGCATTGATGTAAGTGAAAAAATAACTGGTGACAATTAGAAAAGGGTAAGATGAGAAGATCTCGGCTCCCCAGCACATTCATGTGTTTTATATGTGAGAATCATCAATTAAATGATCCAGGGAGAACAGAAAAACACCCACATTTTCTCTTCCAGCTGAGATAATTTTTGCATCTGCTCACCAGTCAATAATAAGGGAAAGAAATAGAAAGAAAGTGAGAACTTACACTGAAGAGGCCGGAGAATTGAATTCTGTCCCTTTTCCAGCCATAGACTATCAATGTGATACGAGGTCTGCCCCTCAAATCAACGTTTCACAGGCAGTGAGCTGTAACAGGAGTCCTTTGCTTGGCACCTTGAGATCTAATACAGAGAGCACTGGTCCATTTCCAAGTGTAACTGGAGCCAGTGTGAGCTGTGTTGTGAATACAGGCTACAGCTATTTAGTGCTCCCAGGACCACTCACTGCTCTCGGGACCAACTGCATGGAGTGCATCTGTCTGTTCTCAGCTTCCAAAAGAGCATGGACTTCTCCACAGCTTCTACTGGGACTAGTTCCTGGCCTAGGTTGACTCCTGTGCTCAGGAATTGCCAGCGGAATTGGTATGAGCCAAAACGATGTCAGGAACTGTTTTAAGAATTCAGAACAGGGTTTGAGTGGTCACCAGAGCATAAGGCTTATGGCTGCACATGGAATAATGAGAAAAAGTAAAATATTGAATAAAGGTTGTGAGGCAAGTGCTGTCTTCCTCAGTTAGTAAACATGCCTTTCCTCTGCTGCCCTTCCAACTTGGGCTTTTAAATCTTCCATCTTTCCTTTCTTTTCTGGGCTGTTTAGTAGGTGTGTGAGATAAGATCTCTGTGTGCTACTGATCAAAACCAGTAAGATACCCCATTAATCCTCCTGCCTGTCTTTATCTGTTGCAACATTCTAAACTTCTATTCCAAACTCTTTGTGTAAGGACTCACTTCATCTCATATTTTATGGCATGAAATCCAGTCAGGACCCAACACAATCTAGAACTGCTTTATAATGAAGATTGTCAAAAGTGATAGCAATGTTTTTGAACAACTGTGTGTGTAAGACAGATGTGATGCTTTAAATTATCCCATTCTTTAATTAACACTTGGTTTTGTTTCTCAGTTCATGAAGTCTGTCTTAAATATTTTTAACGCTGATTTAAAATATCAAATGGGAAAAAAATCTTGCAGTTCCCCAGTTCAGGGGATCTAGCACTGGATAGTGATTGAAGTATCTCTGAGATGTCTCTAATTTGTACCACTTTAGTAACAATTCCTATGAAGCAAAAGGAGATGTCCAGAAACACCAGCTTCACGGCATCAGACTAACAGACCTCAAGCCTTTATGCTGCTTCATATTTTTGCCAGAATATATTCTTCTTGGAGCTGGCACAGGCCCTGGTGTAATGGATTGCTCCAGGTCTGTGTTACGGCTCCTTCAAGCTATCCTGCAGTGAGAAAACTGATAGGTTACACATGTGTTGAATAAAGGGGTATCATTTATTTCTCTGTAAAAGCCATATTTGACTGTAACAGTAGACCTGTCAAAACCCAGACACTGAGCATCCTTGCTTCAGCTCCACAATTTCACATACCAAGTAGGCCTGAGAGACCCAGCACACAGGTCCCAATGCCTCGTGCACCACAATGGAAGCACATTCTTCCCTTAGTCAGAAATGCCCCATTCTGAAAGAAGAATCTTGCATGTGGATGATGTAATAGAAAATCCTTTCATCATTAAAAAAAGCCAAATTTTAGACAAAAGGAATTTTCGAAAAATGGTTTGGGAAAATTGAAGTAAATCTCTACAAAATCTCAATCATTCATACTGCCAGCTGCCGTGAAATCAACAGAGGTGTGAGTCAAGTAGGTGGGGAGCCATCAATTCAGAGATCAGGAATGTGTCAGCCTCAGAAGTTGGGCCTATCAAGGAGCCTTGAGCAGTAGAAGCCAGGCAGCTCAGCAGACCTAGATGGCAGAAAGCACGGGCTTCTTTATTATCAACTTTTTTTTTCAGTAAAAAATACATTTCAGCATGTTTTTGGCACAATCTAATCCTCATAAATCCACCAGAGACACAACTAAGTCACCCTAACTCTGCCAGATGTGAACGTCATTTGGAAGATGGTGGGAGAGAGGAAGGCTGGGGGAGCTGCTGTGTCTTGAGGAAAGCAGGATATTGCCAGTAGGTCTCAAGTGCTCTTTGCTATTTACGGTATTGCAGAGAAATCACTTCTCAATAGCAGATTTTTTTCCCCCCGGGGACTAAAAGAACCACAGCAGAACAAAGTAGGATGACCTACCCTGTTCCATTTGGCAGCCCAGGCTAGGGCGGTACAAGTGCACTGATGTGGGAGGTGGCCTCACTGCAGTTTAGGGCACTCATAGCTCAGGGCAGAGGTGAATGAAGGAGTGCATAACAGCTGAGCATTGTAACTTTGCTCCAGATACCGAGCTTGTGAGCTTTTATGTCCTTCTTTCCTTCAGAGAAGTTCCCTTGCTCGGCATGTTGACTCAGAGCTGCTGCAAGGCCAAAGCACTCTTTAACCCTATGAACAGTGTGTGCCTGATAAATCTGACTGCAGGAGGATATTTTTTTTTCTCAGGTATTTAGCTTTTAAAAGAATCCAAACCAGTTTTGTTGGAATCCAAGAGTAACTTTGTTGTTACTGTAAACTGCCAAGGAGACAGATTGCTCATGTGGGATAGGACACAGGTTTGCCATGTATGACCACAACTTGAGCAACTCCTTCAAGGCTTGACCTCACATCCCTTTCTTCTGTTTTGCTCTCCATCCTGCTTTCTCCTTTCTCCCTGGTCCCTGATTCTCTCTAGACATCATCTTGTACCCCAAGAATAAGTCTTTATCTCCATCTCAGACTGTCTCAGTTCTTTCTACAGTTGCAGCCTCTCTGAATTCACATTATCCCCCATTTTAAGCAAAGGGAAGGCCTGAAGCTCAAAAATCAATAGGGAAGTGCAAGAAAAGTAGCACAATCCAGACCTAGCCACAGGCAGCTCCTTTTATCTTCCTGAGATGAAATGTTATTTCTGTAGAGAGTGCCTTTTCATTTGGAATCCATCTTTTCAATGATGAAATGACACTTCTAAAAGCACCGCATCAGAGAGGATGGTTCTTTGGGGATACAGTGATAATAAGCAGCAAGTGACAGAGGATAATCTCAGCAAGCATTTAGTAAGGTAGGAAGCACAATACCTATTCAGCCTTTGAGTGGAAAGGAAACTTCAAACTGGGATTAAGCCGAATCTCTAGCATCCATGACATCTCTAAAAAAGGCAACCAGCTGCTGGGGCATAAAAGAGCTACCATCAGAAATTCAGAGACTCCAAAAGGCTCTGCACATTTTTCCTCCGGAAATACTAATCTTGGACAAAATATCAGTATGTAGTTAATTGCAGCTATTCTCCTCAGAGTTATTAGCTTTCCATTTTCATGTCCAAAGCAAGAAGATCTCTGTTCTTTGAATCAATGAGATCTCTCACTCGGCCTTTCATATTCCTGAAAGATCCTATGACAATAGTTGCATCCACAGACTTAAATTATTTGAATTCAAGTGGCTTTGCCCCAAAGTGTGTATAATCCCACAGTTGTCATTAACATGATGAGTCATAATAAGAACCTAACATTTTGGAAAAACAAAATTCCACTTTTTTTCTCCTTTCTTAAATAAATAGGAGGAGCACAGATAAAAATAAAAGGAATTAGAAAAAGTTTTACTGTAAATAAGGAGTTCTGGCTCAGCTGCCATCAAGCATTATGCTTCATTTTCAGAGTCATAGCACACCTGGGTGACTTATGTTTCCTTTAATTTCCTTGCAATTCCTGGAAAATAATAGGTCTCATTACGTTCTGCAAAACAGTAGCATTTCTGTGAGATGCCCCAAAGTATCTAATCATCGCAATACTTTCCTTTTTTTTTCTTCACTAAAAGGAACAGACAGGCACAGAAGGTATTTAGCTTTTAAAAGAACAGTTGGCATTCAAAATTTAAAGTACTTCTATTATTTCAGCTAAGATGATTAATAGGAAACAACAGTTGTCTGGCATATTGCATTTAAAACTGTACTATGGAACACATCCTCAATTACTATGAAAAAACCAGTGTACAAGGAATATACCATAAAATACATTTCAGTCAGGGAAAGAGCTGGTAAAATTTAAGGCAGGTAGTTGTGTAAAATTCAGATGATACTGGCATCATGGGGGCATGTTGTGGGGCTGTGCTGTACATTAGTATTACGTAAGAGAGGCCTTCAGCTTCAAATGCACAGCAAATGGATACATTTAAATGAGGCACTGAAGGGAATTAGCTGCAGAAAATGAATGCCAGGCGAGCCCATTCTATACACAACATGCCCAAACCCCTTGTCTGCAAAACAATAAAGCTGGAAGTAGATATTCATTCATAACGTCAAATTACGTGGTTGCATGTGTGATCTCTGCTCTCAGCCATCACACACAGCCATGCATGCACTCACATACACACACACACACAGGGAGCCAGGTAGTTCAAATGCACATGCAAAAACATTCCACTCACTTTTCCCTCAGCACACATCTGAAATGGGTCACAATAATGAAAGCACATACATGAGAAAGCACATGAACAGCTGTGCATGCCAGATATTGAACAAGCACGGGAGTGTGGAGATAAAGCACTAGTTTGGACTCCGACAAAACCAAATGAAAATGCCAAGAAATTACACTTGGGATTTCACAATTTATCATTTGACATTCCAGTCCCATAAAGTCATTTGTGTGTGTGTGTAAGATGAAAAATAATGCACTAGCAGAGATATAAGAGTTGCAACCAGAATCACTGGGTGTGGAGACTGATTGACAAGATATGGTTAAGAAAAGCTGTGTATTGCATAGATTTATAAGGAATTTAAGAACTGGAATTTCAATCTAGAAAATGGAGATTCTTAACTGCAGCAATTTGTGACAATTTTATGACCTCAGATGTAGTGTTATAACGTTAGAACTGATGGAGAATTAATCACCATATTCAAAAATAGTTGAATTTTTTTAACTTGTTCATGCTTACTTATCAGTTGTGAGTGCATCTTCCCAGCCACTCAGCATCCAAACATATTGGAAGTATACTCCAGGAACACAAAGGGTAGATGTTATGACTTATTAACATAGTATTGAATGTGTGCAAATAGGCTCCAAGTTTGAAGATGATTTCCAGGATTTTGTGGGTAGAATCCATGTATATGTATATCTCTTGATGTTAAAGTTCAGTATCTGCCATTAATGAGACAGATTGTGTGCTAAATACACACTTTGATCAAACTGTGCAGACTATTCCAGGGTTTTTAATTCACTACATTAAAATACATGTGAAAGTACAAATAAAATAACGCTCTAGAATTTAAAAATAGCAATTTAATTTCAGGAGGTTTACCATTTTGGCATAGGACAGAAGGAGTGGGTGAGATAGCATTTAATGACAAAATTATTAGCCAGATCTACAGTTAAAATACATAAATAATTCATCTCCACACCAGAAATGTCTTTCTGAAAACCTACTGCATGTCTTCCCTCTGTGACGAACATGTTACACGCCATTATTTCAATGTTAATTGCAGTGGAGACCAGACAGAGGAGCTCAGAGTGCCTACTGTGCAAGGGAAAATTGTTTGCCCTATTCAGAATCGTTAGTGCTTGACGTGGTAAAGGCTAAATACCATGAAGAACAGTGAATGGCTTCCAGTCGTTAGTGCTGATAAACAAGTCTATTGTTTATTTTTTGAATTAAAGCTAACCCACTCCTGTTAAACCTAGATATGCGTCAATCCATTGCTATATGTAAAGGAAGATGATAGGTCACTTAGACCAACAGGAGAAAAAGACCAAAGAGCATTTTATCCATTTGGCCCTGAAAACTTCTTCACTGGATAAGAAAATTAGTGAGCCTGCATGAGGAGCATTTTTGATTATTGTTAATTTTTTTTTCTCTCTGAGGCAAAGGACATATTCTAAACTATTTATTACACTAGAGGTTTATTTGGGACTGCTGAAAGACAAGTGCTAAGTAAGTGCTGGAGAGAGAGGCCTCTTTCCATCTAGGTATAGACCTGGAGAGCAGCACTTCATGCTTGCTGTCAGCTGTATGAGGACAATTAACCAGACCTGCAGCAGGCTGAAATGAAACTGCAGTCTTTGTTTTGCCACAACTCAGGGCTGGAGATTTACATGTAACACAGCATCCACAGTGAACGAGAGTGGATTCTGAAGGAAACACATTACTGTATTGCCTAAGAACTAAGCAAGAAAAAAAAATATTTATATGATCTACGTCTATCTGTTGTAGTACAGTTAAAAAATTGAGTGGACATGAAATTTGTATAGCCTTGTAGATAACTTTGGAAAGACACAAGACACATTTGAGAGGTATAAAGATAAATGAGTTCACCACTTGAAGATCAGGACTGCTGTTTTGCAAAACAGTTCATTTTTAATCAACACTTGGATACCCCTGTGCCAGTGTGCCTGCCCCAGCTTCACCATTTCTCAAAGAAGTCCTAGAGCCTTTCTCTGCCCTTGTCCCTCTGCTCCTGATTTACACTCAAGAACACTCAGCTCAATACACATACACAGACATTTTCCTTTCTCAAATACTGCTCAATAAAATCTAGCCCTTTCTGCTCACCCTAACAGACTACTAAATATTGTTTCCCCACCCCTGAAAATTTTCCTTGTTTGTTGTCTGTGTGACACCCTAATCAGCTTCATCATGTGATCAAAGTCTTTTGTCTATGACCTCTTGTTGCTGGGGAAGCTGGTTAGGATGCTGCTCTGTACCCAGGTTGCCATCTCTCTGTACACATGGGCTGCCACGTGAGCTGGTGATCATCCCCCCCTTCGAATTTCTGTCCCCTCTTAATATGTAAGGCAGAGAAGGCAAATGATACTCAGGGCTGAAAAGGGGGCTGCAACTTGCAGCAGCTGCACACAATAGAGATCCTAACAGAAAATAGAAATGATAGAAAAACACCATCATCTCTTCATTGCTACAGTACAACAATAGAGAGCAATTCAGTTCGGGGTAGATTAACAGACTGTGAATAGCACTGTTACAGCAGTGTGATGCACATGGTTCCTGCCTCAGCTACACTATGAAAACACTGTCATGCTTACAAAGCCCCTGTGAGGTGTTAGCTAATTTTATCAGTGTAAAGGAAGAAATAACTGATATCAAGAGATATATTCCAGGGTTATTGTCCCCAGAAAAATTTATTAGAGGAAGAAGGTTATTTTTCAGTGTATTCATCAGGCATTATGAATCTGAAGACAAAACCAACCAGCCTAACTGGGTCCAGAGCACAAAATCCAGATTTCAGAGAATTTGAAACTTTAAGTTCTAAAAATCTGGGAAGTTCTGAATTCTGGGCAAGTTTCTTTTCAGTTCTTAGATGTGGGGTTTTCACAGTAGGAGTAAGAAATTACCAGTCCTGTTATTTATGTCTACAGTTCACTTTGAGCTAGAATGGGGGCTTTTAGACTATGCTTGCTTCCCTCAGTTTCGTATTCTGGGGATTTTCCTGAATTACCACCAGCATGTGTATTCATAGGTGACACCCATAAAGTCACTGCTTACTTTTAGATGACTTACTGTGCTCAAGATTGCAATTGGAACCTCATATTTCTTCCATTCCTGTCTTAGAAGCCATTAGGAGGACTTTCACTCAGCCCTACACACTAGTTCCTGTGCTATGAGTCTTATGTTTCCTTACCTCTTACATACTTAATTCCAAATCCAAAAGGCCCCTTTAACACATAGTTTGTATTCCATAACATTACAGGACCTTTCTTTTCAACTTTTATTTTCCTGCTGGAGAGCATTTTCTACAGGATTGTTTTGCAATTTTGTTTTCAGTTTGCACATAACAAGACATCATGACACATCTGCTCTTCGTAGTTCTCAGCAAGTGTTTTAATGGAAATAAACATGATATCCTACAAGAGAAAGTCCTAGGAAAATGAGACAACAAAGGACAGCTGTGACCTGGGTGAAAAACTTCTTGTGAGGGAATTTTTCTTGAAGCCTTAGGTCTCCCTTAACAGTCTTTGGACCACTGCCCTCAACTGGACCCCTGTTTTTTCTCTCTGTTGCCTCACTCTTGATGTGGAGTTGCAAAGAAGCTGCTAAAAGTAAGTCTGGGCATCAAAAATCATTTTCCCCTTTTCATTTTGTCAGTGGGAAGAGGGATCTCGAGCAAAGGATTCAGTCACTTTCAGGGTTACAGCTAACACAAGATGTGAGACCAGCATGCCCCATGGAAAAAGGCAGCACAGCGAGGCTCAGGATGCAGGATTACTGCAGGACTTGCTGCTCAGCACAGCAGCATGTGAGACCAGGGGTCCTAATCCACCAGACTGCTGCTACTCTCACCATTTCTCACTCTCCAGTCTGTCAGTTGGAGAGATCACAGGTTACTGGGTCTTTTTGGAGCCCTCTAGCAGAGCTGAGCTCTGCTTGGACTGCACAACTTCATAAGTTGATAAAACACCTCAGAGCCTCAGCCAGAAGTAGTTATAGCTATGGATGGAAAGAAGATGGCTGGAAAATATGATTTCCATCTCCTGGAAAGGTCATGTTTGAGGAAAAAAGATCATCTGGGAAGGCACACAAGGCCAAAAAAAAATTATGTCATGGAGAAAGAACTATGAAAATTAAATCTGTTTGCAAATTAGAGACTTTCACCTTGCTGAGAGAGGTATTTGCATGTGTGCTTTTGCTTTTCTTGGCAACATCTTTTCAGACTAGCTACAGGGATCTACCTGTCTGTCATCTCTGTTTTCCTGGAGGAAAATAGGGTTTGCTTTTTCCCTTGAGAAACTCCCCCTTTCGCTTTTGCAGGGAGGACAGTTCCTGTGGATGAATTGCTGCTGCAGGGCCCATGCTGTCTCTGCCCTTAGTGGGGGCTGCCCTGGTGCGCAGCTGTCCCTGGCCATGCCACTGCTGCTCTGCATCTGCTGCCCGGCCCTGGCTTCCTCACTGCGGGGAGAAAATTGTGCAGGGGAAAATAAGGAGAAGAGAGGAATGAGGAGAAGGAGGAATATGAAAGCATGCCTGCCTAACTTTTAACCTAGTACAGAAGGTGACCACAGGGGTCGAAACTTGTCTTGGATCCAGCGATGCAGACCTAGGGAAAAAGTATTAAGAACTTTGATGGTGAGACTCTCACTTTAAAAGACAGGGTGCCTCTTGAACTGCACTCTGCCTCTCTCCTCAGCTCTCAGCACCTGATGATGTGAGCCTTGACCCCTTTCATTTGAAATTGTTTACAAGGAGAAACAATATTTGGACAGTATTTATACTTCTTGTAGACTACCTCAGCAACTGGCAATAGTGGCCATAAGATGTGACCAATGAACCCACAAGCAAACACTCCCTTGGACAAATGTTAAAAAACTCTGGGTTATGGCACTTTAGAGGCAACCTTATCTAATATGACAAACATTAAAGGTGACTTAAAGAGCAGTTCTGTAACATCTGAGCTTGTAGTTATTTGTCACATAAACTGTGAATAGGGCCAAATGAACTATAAGTCCTTCTGTTTCCTTTTCCTTTATATATAGCTTTTTCCACTGCAAGAATACACTTCAGGCTCTTAATCACTTCTCCAATATCACAGAGTGTCAGCTTTATTTAGCAAAGTGATACATATTTCAGCAACAAGACTCTGTGGACATATTTACATTTTATTTTCCTGTTTAGGTAGGTGGGTTTTTTAATCCCAAGGGTTCCCTGATGGATGAAGATATTTTTATTTGGAGACTAGTACTGATCATTTGGGTAGAAAACAACTAGCTCTGCTGCAATGCATTTTTAAACTTATCTCTTTTTATAGAAGGGGTTTTTTTTGTTAATAACTCTTATGCATTGTTCTGACTATGCTATGGACTGAATCCTGAAGACAAAGACCATACTGCTGTGTAACTAAAGAACTGTATCATAACACATACATACAACAGATTGATTACAGCTTCAGAGGAAGTGATTGTTTTGACATTTCCTAGGTTCTCACTTCCTCTGTTTGCAATCCTGAATAAAATCCCTGTTAACAGAGCTGGCTTAATACAAATTCTTAAATTTTTCTTTTCAAATCAATTAAAAGGAATAATAAACTGTACTGTACGCAATAATCTCCTCTTCCCAATGTATATTGCCATCAGAGATACACTCATGTTTCTCAACCCTGAAAGCAGAGTCCTCCACTGCTTCACCTGCAGGACTAAGTGTGTCACTGGGTATCCTGGCCTCAGGGTGAACTCTGCCTTTCCCTTCCTTCTGTGCACATCCTTGAGACATGACAGGCTGAGCTTCCTTCACATCTTTAACTGTGGCAACCAGCACTTTAGACTGGATCTCTGGGTGAATATATTACAACCTCTGATGAAATCTTCCCCTTTTTTCTGCCTGACTGATGTGGCAGGGACAGCTGTGTTTGCCACACATCAGAAATTTTCCTTTTGCTGTCCCAGACCAGCAGCAGACTAGCACATGGCAAAAATATGGGAATTGGAGCCACTCCTCTGCCACACCAAAAACTCCCCAGACTCACATGCCCTTCTCCCTGGTCTCCACATGCACCAGTGATTTGCTGGGACCTACAGAGTCCTCCACCCTGCTCACAAGCCAGATGGGATGGCCATACTCTCTCAACAGAAATCCCACCAACTAATCAAACTCCTGCTTCCACCAGTGACCAGGGAATCTATTTAATCTCCCCACATCACAGACCCTTTGCCCCTTTCAGAAAACGCTGCCTATAGATGTGACCACAGGCTGATTTAAACAACTCAGTTTCTTACAGAGAAACTCATTAATAATTCTGCCTCAGGCCACGGTAAGCAGGAACAAAAATATGTGCAAGCTTAGTACTTCTATTCAGTTTGTTGTTTCTTGCTCCCCTTGGGGCAGCACATTTGTGGACACACTGCTGTGTTTTGATTCACCTGTACTGTATGAAGCCGCTGCCTCCCAAGCCCTACCTTTATCTCACTTAACTTCAGAATTTCCAAACTGAACTGATAAATGTTTCAGTTTGATCCTTAGCCTTACCAAGTAGCCTATGCAACCCTGCTTGGCACCTAGAATTAACACTCCCCCAGTCAGTTGCTTGACCATTGTTTAACTTTTTGACGTTATACCCAAAGATGCCTTATCTCCTTGCCATTGTTCCACTTCTTCCTTGACAGTACTTGCAGTTCCCTTTGGTTCAAGTCAGTCTTGGCAGGCACAATTACATCTCAAAAGTGAAATGAGGCATACAATCCAACCCATCTTAAGCAAACTGGTTTAAGTTCCATATTCAATCAGCAAAGACAGCAAGATGCCTTTGGAAGCCTGCTGGAGGGTATCTGGTCAGTCTTATTGAGACATATCTGAAGGGCAGTGCAGTTCACCAAATCATATGTGGACTGCTAGGGAAGCAGCAAATGCCTCTATTTAGCTGCCTACTTCACTTCTGCAGATGGACACAGAAAGCTGCAGAGAAGTGATGCCTTAGGTTTTAACTTTCATGTTTTTCAAATCCTGTACTGCCTAGTGTGTGACTCTGAAGTTTCTTGTAGCTTGTTAACTCCTGCTCTCTCATTGTAGGTAGACATAACAAAGCCTCCCCAGGCCTGCTCTCCAAGGACACTCAGACTGTCTTAGGCCCAAAAAGTATAAACCAAAAGCCTCTAAACGAAAACTACATCATTAACTGATGCTTTAATTGGAGAATTAACCCTGATATGAAAATGAACCAAACTTATAAAAGTGTGAAGAACTCGTGACCTGTTGTCCATCTTGAGGTCCATCTTGGCAGTAGCCTCTGGCTCCCCAGGGGGTACCTTCTAAGGCCTTTCAAATAAATACTTACCTTTATTCCCTTATTCTTGTCTAGTCTCTGTTTTTAGGTAGCCTCTCAAGGCATCAGTTCGATGTGCTACTTACCCCTTACACCCATGCCAGTGTTTAGTTTCATGAACACTGTTATAAGGTAAATTTTTCATACCTCTGTGTAAAGAAATTTTCATCTCTTCTTTTAATCTGAGCCACCATGAAGCCAGACAGGTAGGAGTCCTGCAGCCAACTGGAAAACACACAAAAGTGATCTTAGTTTTATGCTAGTAACTAAGACACTCTTCAGGCTGATATGGACAACATTGCACCTTGACAGAAAAGCAGCTAAACCTTTTAACCTTGGATTTCTTTCCTAAATGTTAACACAATAGGAAAGATCATCATACAAAAAAGTGGACTGCCACCACTTCCTACAGTGAGGTTTGTTATACTGCTGACCACACCTCGTCTCGTTCAGGCTTCCTCTGGGATCTTAGGAAGGCTTTGTGTGCCCATCCACATTTCCACCTGGATCACATGTGCAGGAAGATTGACTTCCATTTCACAGCACATGGGGACAGGCAGAGTGAAGTACCAAAGGAAAGAGGCCTACACCTGACAATGGGCTGCCTACAGGGATAGGCAGTTCAGGGGAGCAGGCAGGCTGGGTTACTGTCTAGACCCTGGCTGGGCTGCAGGTCACCATGAATACAAAATTCAGACAGATAGGGTCACACCAGTGCAATCCATACAATATTGCAGATATCTTCATTGTCCTAAGCACTTGGCAAAAAAATGGAAGTTATTATCTCAAACTATGGGAATTGACTGCTATAGCCAATGCTGAATCTTTTCAGCTGGGTTTCTGAGGGGCAGAAAAAGATTTTCATAGGATGGTCTGTTTCTAGTTATCTTCCTGAGGCTGTCAGCCTGTGGTTTCCAGGCAGCTGTTACTGCTGCTGCTTTTCCTTTGGTGGTATTTTTTAACACAGCTATTTAAAATGTTTATGTGCAGTTCTTTTGTGCAGGGTACTAACATTTCTCTGAAGAACATAAGTATGGGGCAAGAAACAGTGATCTCTAGCAGCTTATATCTCTGCTAAGCTTCTCTGGAATTGCATGGGAGCAAGAAAAGACACATCTCTAGCCCAAGGCCCTCTCCCTTCTGAACTCAAAGCTTGTCATAAACAATAAAAGCATTAAGACTTTTTGTAATGAAAAGATGAGAGAATGCTTCATAACTGAGAGTATAAGGCAGCATGTGTGTATATATTACCTCATACACTCAGAGGTTGTCAGCGTTCCCTGTGAAGCTTCAGATTTATAAACTTTATCAACTAAGTGAATTCAACAAAAGTTTAGCAGGAAAGCAATGAGTTACTAGCTGGTCAGTAATATTTTAAGAGCTAAATAGACTCCAAGAAAAGTCAGAGATCACAACAGTAGTGCAAGCAGAACTAAAAATAAACCATTAGGTCACAAACACAAAATTGCTGAGAGTCAATAGCCTGAGGTAGGCAGCAGGATGCAGAACACCAAGCACTGTACATGAAACACACTAATAGCAGCAGAGAAGCTGTCCAATAAAATAGACCAGTGACTCAGGGTCCAGGAGATTTAATCTGACACCATTCCAGGGATATCAGCATACGACTTCAAACACTGCATTAAGAGATAGAAAGCTTAATAGCGGCTTTCTGGTTTAGTACAATGCCTGGTGATAATATTCCTGAATTTAGAACTCATAAAATATCTGTTGCCTCCAGCAGCAATATCTCAGTACTTTACTGAGATCAAATCCTTTACTGAAGTGTGTCAAATAGGTCAGAGGTAGATGACAGTACATGAGAAGGGGCACCACCTCCATAAAAGCATTTAGAAGAAACAGAATATATAAGGCCAGAAAAGATATATGGGAGCACAGATATTCATGACTCTAAAAGACATTTTCAAGCCTCCTAAATCTCTGGTCATATATTCTATCCAATAATTTCAGAAATTAAAGTGAAAACATAGCAAACATAAATAGATGAGGAAAGCTGAATAAAGCTACCAAGCATATAGGAGAAAATGGAATGCCACTTATTTGGATCCACTACCTTCGTTCAGTGAAATGGTCAGTCAGTAAAGAGGGGCTCACTGGCCAGCTCCTTGAAACTGGCTCCTTTGACCAGGGCATTTTCCTAGTAGAGTAAGCAATCTCATTTCACTTACAGATCTTTTTTACCTTCAGGTGACAGTGCTATGCAGCAGCAAAAAAGCAATTCAAGTAACACTACTCCTTTATCTTGGACACCAAACCTTTATCTAAAAAAAGTTTGAGACCACTAACCTGTGGAGCCTGAGCTCCAGTTGGAAATTAATTTTGCTTTACTGCCCATCTTTGTATGAAAACTACTTAGGAGTTGAATATTTACTGCAGTAATGGTCTTTGAAGTTCAGTCCTTAAAGGCGTTAAGTTATGTAAAATCGTTACCTTGAAAATATGAGAACAATGGACCTTACTTATTCATTATGTATATTCTGTCTAATAACTACAGGATAAACCTCACCCAGCTGTGTTTGACTGAGATCAAATGTAGTAAAAGACTGATAATAAATACTGAATTGCTATAGAAGAATCTGAGCTGAAGGTCTTCTTGCATGAATAAACTGAAATCAAGACTACACTTTACACTACGCTTGTAGAATGTGGAAGTAGAAAGTTGAGAGATCTGTGAAGACTAATCTATTATAATTCAACAATCTTCTATATTTTTAAACAAGGCTCTACAAAACAAGGTCGTAAAGGACATTCCTCATTGTTCATTAAAGCTGTTATTTCCTTGTATATGGTACTGCAGGGTGGAGTACAACTATTTTCTGCAAATCAGCAGAGAAAGCTATCAGAATACAATAAAATTCAAATGTGCATTCTTATCAGATCCTTCCCTAAGAGCGAAATATTTTTATTTTGACTGCATTATGTCAGATAATTTAATTCCAAGGAAAAAAATTTACTACTCAGTATTCAGTATGGATTTTGTCTCTGAATAGTTTGCTATTCTGCCATTTTTATGCTGTATTCCCTATTGAAATGCTGGGATATGCTACCAGGTTTTGTTACACCATAAACTATGTGTGAAATGATGCCAGCTGACTACTAGGTGAGCTGGCCATGCTAGATTTAGGGCTATGTTATAGACCACAGCAGCAATAGGTGGGACTAGGTTTAGGTCAGAGAAAAACAGGAGGTTTCTTCCTTCTTCTTTCTTTTGCTCCTCCAGCCAGAAGACTGACTGCTCTGGAAACCCTCACTGGCATCTCCAGCCTGCTGCTCCTGAGGGACAGGCAGAAGCAGTGCCCACTTACACCAGATTATTGGTTTCCTTTTCCTCCCTGGACACAACCCAAACCCAGACTACTGGAAATACGTAGACATTTTCTAGCTATTTTCAGATCACTTATGTTGCTGTAACTTCCCTAGAAGAGCTCCCTTGACCTCTGCTGGTTTTACCAGTTCTTGCTCCACTAACTGCCCTCTAAGCCTGAGCTGGTCACCCCAGATACAAGAAGAAGAAGAGAGCAAAATTCATTCTAAGCTGCTGAGAAAATTTAGGACAGCCTTGGCTAGACTGACCCCAGGTGATATGGTCTGTAAATGCAATCTGGACATTTTCTATCCCAACAGTCACATGAATTCTGTAAATAGGAGTGCACAGAAAATTCTGAATGTGGTTGTTTAAACTTAAACCTATTCTACATATATAAACTGAATTAATTTAACTATCATGCACTTAATTACAGAGGTGCTCCAACATATATTTCCCACTTCAACATGCCATGTGTGCTGGCAGCACAGAAGAAGTTGTTAGTGGGTTATGAGCATACTCATTAAGGTGCGTGGGCCAGGGCAGGTGACTTCAGGGAGGCATGGAGGGAGATATGACTTACTTGAAAGAATGCATTGAAAATAATTATATAGATTCATGAAACTTCCAAGAAGCCAATTTAAACCCCTTCTACAGTATTTTTATGACAAGTTTAGTGATATAAAGGTTTGAGACATTATTCAGTCCCTTTGTCTAAATTTTTAGCTACAGCTTAATATTTAGTAACTTGTCCTGTTTCCTTCTACATCCTCTTGCATCTTAAGCAATGAAGTTGCAATCACTTCCCTTAGAGAAATATTCCATAACTTGCAATTTCTCACTTGTCAGGAAATTTTCTCACACCAGTTTGCACGCTTCCTATACCAATTTTTTCCAGTTCTGCTAGCAGTATCCTCATCTACTACTTCTAGCAAGAGCATCAATGAGTACTGTTATTACCATTGTACTATTCCAGTAGCTATGGGATGCCCCCATGCACTGGTGTAATCTAACAAAGATTCCCAAAGTAGTAAAAACTCATGAATTAACGTTCTGGCAATCTCATAAGGATTCATCACACATGAAACATTTCCTCTGTTTTTCAGTGACACAGAGATGCAGCCAATATTCGTATTTTGAAATGCAGAAGAAGTGTATCTTTTGGGTTTAAGCCATTGGTGGATTTGAGCTTCAATAATCCAGAAAGCTGTTGGGTGAGCTTTCCTGGATGTGTCCTGTTTATCTGCAAGGAAAAGGCAAACAGTGTTGTTTTATTCCTCCTTTTGAAGTTGAGGTACTTTTTCTTCTGCTTAAAAAGGAGTTTTCAGTTTGGGGTCTAGAATGAAGACCAGCTTTCCCATCTGACTAGAACTGGTGAGTCTAGAACTTTGTGTGAAGTGTGGAAACTTAACTGAGAAAACCAGTTTACCAAGACACAACATGACTGTAAATTGCAAGGCCAACAGTTGCAGCTGAACTTTGGTGAATAGAGCAACATCCATGAAAGGCAAGGTATTTCAAATGGTCAAAAATGAACAATATAATTCCACCAGGAATTCAGAGCTAAAACAAAATACTGTGTTTTAGCTCTGAATTTTAAAAAATGCAAATTCTGAAATTTCTTTAAAGATAATGTTATAGAAAACTTCTCACATGGAATTGGACCGTTCTCATTTGCTAAAGCCAAAACCTTCTGTTGTGTCATAATTTCTTTTTCTTTTCCTTGCTGTAATGTTATGGTTTATAATACTATGTACTGCTTTTGAAGTGTTATTTTAATTTCAAAACAAAAATCTAAATTAGATTTTTAGATCTAAATTAGGTTTTTAGTCTGTTTTGTATAAGTGGACATGTCTCAATCCAAGATTTTTCTTTCAGTGTAACAGCATTTCCCTACAGGAGAATATTCTACTGGAAAATTTTCAGCTATCATTTTTTAATGCATAAGCCATTCCCCTTTATGCAATTAACATTTCAAGATTAACAAGAGTAGAGCATTTTGTTGTTTTCCTGAAGCAGAAATTTTGCTTAAATTGCCCATGGCACAGGTGTATGATTCAGTGCCTAGAACTACAGGTAATTTTTTACATAATTTGCGCAGTTTGCCAATAACTTGGGTGTGAGCAATTAAAGAAATCCATTAACTCCCTGTAAGTACTGGAGTCATTAATCCTTATGGGTGTGTACTCTTTAAATATATGGGATGAAAAATCATGATTCCTTGAGTAATATTTTTTAGATAGCTTGCTTTTGACCATACTTTCCATTGTGTAATTTAATCTTAAAAGTTTGTACAATGTGATGTGGTTCAGAACTCAGAAAATAAATTCTTAAACAAAATATTGAAGGGTGCTGCTTTATCTGCTGCTCTTAAGTGTTCAAAGCAAAACAGTTGAACAGCGTGGGACAGAATCCAGAATCTGATCACAGGAATTTAGTGGCCAGTTGCTCTATACGGAGATCCTCAGCATGGTTTGCCTAAGAATGTTTACTATATTCTTGCATTAAACATTTACAAGGTTAGGTTTGGGGAATTTGCATATTGATTTTATACTGACAGTCTAATACCTTTTTTTTTCTTTGTTCCACGTATATATGGTGTTTTGAAAGAGGACTGTGGAATTACACCAAAGAGTAACTACTTATCTAACCTGCATCTAGAGGAGTGGCAGAGACAAATGTTGAAGTGGAACCATTAAGGCTCAACAAAGGGAAATGGTTGTCACAACGATGTGATACTATCCTAACGTTAAACACTGCCAGTCATGGGAAAAAATCTCGTCAGTTCAGTCCGACTTTGATCACTGGGTTTCTGCAGAGGGCCTGCCCCAGCACTGCATGCAGAGTACAAGCCTGACTAGACTCCTTCAAAGAGATGCTTATGTAGGATGTGGCTTCCAGTGCTGGGTTAAAATCACCTTCTGAATTATCTTACCCTAAGAGCATTCATTTGAAATAGTATGATTACAAGAAAAGTTGCTTCGGGAATACTGGCTTGCCTCTAGTTTCCTAGGGGCAGATTTTTAAGATGAAACAGTAAAACAGTAAAAGGTTATTGAGCAGCAAAAGATTATGGAAATCTACACCATCAAAAATAAACCAGTTTCAAAATACCTTACCAATTCTTTTACTCAAAGATATAATAGATATGAGTCCTTTTCTAGATCTTTTTCTCTGGGCAGCACATGCTTAGTAAACTTTCAGCTGGACTAGATTAATGTGAATGGAAATGAAGGACAAATCCTTGTCTCTAATTCAGCAGGATCATCACATATATTTAATTCTAAACACCTGGTTCCCTCTAATTCAAACCTTAAAGCATGAAGGATCAATTCATGACTAACTGTTGCTAGTAATACTGCAAAACAGACAGCTTTCATGTCATTTAAGTAACATATATCTCTGAGAAATACCAGGGACTTTAAGTGAAGATTTTGGATTTTTTTATGCCCCTCTACCTCATGAAACTAAAATGTGAGCATATGGTGCATAGTGACACTGAGCGTCCACATGAAATGGCACTGCAATATCAAATAGACACCAGCATGTTTGCAGCCAAAAATTACAGTGGAAAGAGTGAATGTTCAAATTTCAAAATGATGTGGAAAACACAAATCAATAACTGTAAGATAAGAAAAAGGAGGGTGGATCCACTGAAATCCAGGGAAAAGCAGAGCCACGGGCAAGAAGGTAAGAGGAAATAATTAAATTGTGTATGTGTGTTTTTTCCAAAATATGTTGGAAAGTAAACTGTGGGTACTGGAGAAAATTTTGAGCCAGGTATTAATTGAACAAGTCAAAAAGAAATTTGGAACATTCATGGGAAATGAAATTTATCAATGATATATAAAGAAAACTGTAAACACATCCAAGAAATCAAAAAGAGAGATCAGAAATCTCACAAAGAAAGGAAGCAGAGATAACACTTCAGGCTAGGAGAAGGTGATGTGGTGTAAAGATGACCTGAGAAGGGGACACTAATAGAAAACACAAAGAAGTCACATTATCCCAAAATCATGAAGGCTCTAAAGCACTGAGTCCTAGACGTATGACACAGAGCAAGAGAGAATTGCTGGCACACAACACCCACAAAGCTGAGGAAAACTTCATCCCAGTGCAGAAATCTGTCTTTGAGGACAAATTTCTCCTTAGTTCTGTATCCAGAAAAAGACAAGATTGCTCCAGTTCCAGTCTTTAATTTCTACGTGGATGTCCAGAACAATATCAGAAGTGGTGGCTGACTCAGACAAACTCTCAATTGAGTGTGGTATTCTAATTTTAAACATTCTGTTATTCATTCTGTGATCACATCATGAGATCACACATGAAATCTTGTTTACCACAATTTTATTACACTGTGAATTTTGGATCTGTGGCTTCATTGTGCGAAATTCATTCATCCACAGTAGGAGGCCTAAAATGCTCTATATATGGTCACATAGACTCCTTTTTGACCAGGGAGAGAAACAAGCAGTTCTAAGGAATCATTCATTTTATCTACTTCAGACATCTCTAGAAGAGACAAAACACATCCCACATGTGTCAGCGATGCTCCATGAACTGCAAACAGGGCCGTAGGTGAGTACCTCAGAGGGAGATCGCTGTGATGCAGGTGTCTCTCACTTCGAACGGCAGTAGCTTAGATCTTAGAACAGTGCCAGCACTACGTGAATTAAGTGAATTTTCTAACAAACAACAATTCATTACAAGAAAATTAAATGTGAATCGCCTGGAAGTAACCTGGGGGCCGATCAGATTTTATTCCGATTGGAAGGGGAGCACAATTTAATTGAATTTATTGTCCTCCAGAGAGCTGAAAAGGCTGCTTCTAAGTCCATCTGTTAAGGATTGTTTATCAAGTTGATACCAAGTATGAAAATATTTTTCTTCAGATATGATCACTGCTTTTCACAGGGATCAGAAACTATTTGAATTGGAAAAAGGAGGTAAAAGTGCCAGGACAGAAATCTTGGCCCAAGCAGTACCACGCAGACAACGAGGGTATGCAGCCAAAGCCAGGCAGGCTGTGAGGCGTCTCTCTTAGCCAGAAACTACCCAGAGTCCATCGTAAGTATCATGACCATTTCCAGTGTAATATTCACTTTGCATTAATCTGTGTCATCCTGAAGCAGTTATTTCACTCCCCTGAATGCCTTCCTTCCACTTGACAGTCATCGCAGGCCAGAATAGGAGATTTGCATGACTGAACCTGACCCTGTCCAGAGTAGAGTAACTATCAGAGAGTGCCCGCAGTTACTGTTTCTGCAGCTACTGCTGTATTTGCCAAAATTAATAAAACTCCTAGCCTGGGTGTCCCACAAAAGGTACATCACACTGGAAGTTTTTGTGCAAATGGTACATCACACTGGAAGCTTCAGATCCCTGCAGGAGGTAGTGGTACCTAACAACAAGACAATTTCTAAGCCATGTGCCATGAACTGTGTGATGAGCTTCACCAGAAAAAAAAAAAAAAGGTTTAGAAGCATACTTCAAAGAAATTTGGGGAGCAGCAGCAAAATACTTTGTATGATCACATCTGTGAAGAGCAAGGTCCATGCATTAATCCTCTCCACCCTCTTTCCACTCTCCTGTTAAAAGGAAAAAAAAAAAAAAAGGAAGCAAAGAAGAGAGAGAAGGGGGAAAAAAGACCTAATGCCAGAAAGTCTTTTTGAAGTATTTCTTCTCTTGATTAAGAGTTCTCAGCTTGGCAAGACCTAAATCAAGATACATCAAAGAGGGTTCAAAATAAAGAGCAGCTGAATGAAAATGTATGAGACAACAGAAAGAATAAACAATAATAACTGTGCATATGTTTAAGTCATCTGAAAGTGATTGCAGCAATGTGTTAAATGTCCGGAAATACACATTAAAATAGCATCATAATTCCCTAAGGGAAAAAAATCTGCTTAAATCTTAAATAAATCTTATTTAGACTAAACTACATCCATTCTTCCCTTTGTGTTATGACTTCAGGAGTTTTCCCATCCTCTCTGTTTGGTTATGTATAATGGGAAAACCACTACCATTCTTGCTCAGATTGTCTGCAATGTCAGTGGGTTTCTAGAGGTAAATATACTGGCAACATAGCCAAAACAAGAACCTCTCCACCAGTTATAACTCACATGGAGGGAATGAAGAAGCAAGGACTTATACATGCCTTCTGTTTGCTGGCATTTGTTTTCCTCCAGTTGAAAAGTGGATTTTTTCTGATAAAAGGCAGGAGAACGTGATTAAACATTCAAGGGAAATTATTCACTATTCGCTCCATGAGGCTTGCAGGTTGAAGAGAAGACCAATAGAAACAGATGTAAAAGGGAAATACAGGACAGAACTCAGGAAGATAATAGGCAGCAGAAAGCACTATGAGATTAATAACATGATGGCATCAGTTTTGGTTTCCATTTTCAAATTCTCCACGTTCTGGTACCTATGGAAATAATCTAACAATGAGACATTGCTAACAAAGTTACCACATTTTTTGACTTGGGATATCTCAGCTTTAAAAGAACCCTGTATCTTATGTTCTATTTATTTTCTGTCAGCTGAAAAACCTTGAAAATTAATTTTAAAAGAGTACAACTCTTATAAAACTATTCTTAAAGGATGTTATTAAAAGAGAACTGGCTCTCTTTAGTACTGTGACTTTGCACTACCTGTATATTTCCATTGTGGCATTATAAACACGTTTGAACAGCACCACCATAGCTGTATTTTAACAAGGTGACAGAACAATGGCTTCCTCTTTGTCAAATTTTTTCAAGCATTCAGACTTTAGGAATGCTTGCAGTAAATGGTTAGCAGGTAGCTAAGAAGTTGAGATTAGTTTTTGGCTCTGGTATTATCTGACAGGCTATCATTACCAGTCACAAATGCCTTTCGTGAAATGGACAAAAGGTCCAGGATATCACTCATGTGGCTCTTCTAAAATGCCCTGAGGTTTTCTGTTCTGGTTTGGTTTTGTTTTATCTCTGAGTGTGACAAAATGTGGCAGACAGGAGGGCACCACAGAGGACTTCTCATTTCACATATGTTGAACACAAGGTGTTTAAAGATAAGGCTGTGGAAATCAATGCATATAGAGATGCTTTTGTCTTACCCCGTGCCAGAAAGTGTAGCACACTTACTAATGCTGCAACTCTACACAGGCAGCCGAGTGCAACTTATTTGATCTTGTATTTACATTGCTACAGTTTATAAGGAAGCATACTGGATATATTTGAAAACGTGAGGTGAGAATTTTGAAATGAGCACCAGTTTTGCTTTCTGAACCCAAAAAAGCAACAGGGAGTTCTAAGTAAGTGTGGGATATAGCACTATCTGTATTGGTGTATGATGCTTCACAATGTACCAAGCTAAAATATACCCTCCTTGTTTATTCTCAAGCAATGAGAAGTTCATGAAGCAAGGGATGGATTCTATAGGCTGGGTGAAATTAAAATGTATCTTATGTTCTCTCTCCTCTTACTCTCACGGACTTCTGAACTAGCACTTTTTATAAAATAAAGGTGGAATCACCTTTATTTTATAAGGCATCTATTGTCTGCAGATATAAATCATCTCTTTTTGCTTACCCTGTACTGCTAGATGACCTTTAGTCATCTCCAGTCCAAGGCAAAAACATCAGTGGCCTGAGATCAGCTGAAGAAGTAAGGAGTCCTAATTAAGTAACCACCTAATCCCTCCTCTCATCTTCCTGCACACCCACTAGAGACAAACCTAACAATGTTGTAGGATAATGGGATCTGCTTTTAATTGTCATCTATTGTTAGTATAGATTAGGCTGCCTACTGTAATGTGAAGGTGCTCCCATTGAGTAGCCCTGTAGATAGCTAAGCACATATCTCAGCAAACCAGGAATGCAGCCAAATGAAGAAGCATCTTCCCAGAGCAGGCAAATAACCTAACAGCCAAACAACTGCAACTTACTTAGAGCAGCAAAAGCTCCTATCTGTGAGTCCACCCAGCCCTAATCTCTGGCTGGAACACGTTGGCACTTATTTATTTTCTTAGTCTGCTACTCATCTGCAAATTCTGCAAAATCCTGATTCTACTTGCCACGTTCACAGGTGTGCTCTTGGCCCTTCTCAGCTTTACAAAGCTCCTTTTCCAGCTTCTCCTCCATTCTGCCTTTCCTTTCTCCCTGCCCTGCAATGAAGCCAGAAACTCCCAGGAGTGTCCCAACACCTCTTGGATCAGTGTTCAGATAATATTTGCCCTTCCTGATACTGCCAATAATGGGGATGTATCTCTCTCTGCCTGGTCTGACAGTTAGAAGTTTATGTGAGAGATTATAGCTGGAAAAAGCAGTCTCTTGAGTAAAAACTCATCACAATATTTAGGAAAATAGGCTCCTACTGCCTTGAAACTGCAAGAGCCTAGTGTTTACCAATTATCTGTTTGCCCAAAACACATTTGACTTATGGCTGCATTCTCTCCACCTCAGTTACATCCTCCCTTGCCCTTCTCATTTTCTTCTCCCTACCAAGTGCCACCTCTCATCCTCAGTGTCTTCAGGAGTTCCTTCTCACTAATTTATCATCCTTCCTAACCAAACCTCAGCCTCTCTGATGCAGATGAAACCAAACCTAAAAAATCTGTCCAACCCCACTGCAGCACAGAGATCCTGTCGTCCTTTTGAGGCCATTCTGATGTTATGCCCCTTTCTTGCCCCACCTGCCAGCTCTGTCCACACAAGGGGCATGGCTGCAGAGGATTGCTCCTCTTAGACAGGATAGTCATGTACCCAGTTAAGCTATTGTAAGGACAGTAGCATAACCAACTTATTGTAGCTGTGCTGGGAATTTCACCAGCTCCAACAAACCCTTATCTGGTGAGACCTTCAGGGCATGGACTGTCTACTCTGTTTGTCCTCTGCACAGAGGAGGCCTCAGGCACTGCAGGATCAAAAGCAATTGGTATGCATAATTCCTTTAGATACATCAGTACAGGGCATTAAAAACACCTTTCTAGGTTTCTGAAAGTCTAAAGGGAGACAATTATTTAACAAAAGCCCTTCCCCTCTGGCTCAGCCTGTAAATACAGTAATTTCCATATTATTCTGCTAAAGAAAAAGACTTCTACTCTTACATTTGTGAGTAATTTTCTTCTTTCTGTGGGACTACTCACATTCATAAAGCTAAAAATAGGTGAAGGTCTCTTCAGCACCAGTATGACTTCAGATACACATGCATTTAAAGACTCCACTAATAGTCTCAGCACTGCAGGGAAATGTTAGGTCCTACATGTTTATGTCAAATACTTGTTTTTAATGTCTGAGTTTTAATGAATAAATTAAAATAGTAGTAGATAAGTGGATAAATACTTTTATTTTCTTTAAAACTGGAAAAGTATTTTAGAAACATTCTCATACCATTCTATTAGTCCCAAAATTAGTCAAAGGTGAACAATATTACTAAATATAAAGAAATCATGAAGAAGGTTAGGTGTGTAGTGCTGAGAACAGTTTTGGAAGGAAAATGAACTTTTCAAGCTTGTATTCTGTCAGAAATAATTTTTTTTCAAAAGAAATTTGATTCTTAGTGCCGAGAGACCAACATTATATGTAAAGAGGAATCCAACAAGTACAGTGCTTGCAGCTGTGAATACTAATGCTGGATGAATGACTGTACACATAGCTGTAGGTCTCACTGGACTCATCACGTTGTTCCCTATCTGTAATAGTAAATCAAATTCTTTGTCCAAAAAGAGTCACCACTTACTGCTAAATGGAGTCATATGATTGTTTCTTAGCCACATGGTATTGACTTCTGTTCACTAAATGGCTGACCTACATTCAGGAGACACGTCTGAGAAAATCACTGCACTTCAAATTCCACAATGAAAATCAACCAGAAAGCTTTTTAAGAACAGAATGTGAGAGAGCAAGCTTATTCATGACAGAAATGTAAGACGCTTGAGACATTTTTGTCCAAGTTTTACATCAACACTGCCATACATTTCATTCAATTGTTGTGGACATCAATTTTTTAAGCTGTTGCCGTCTTCTCCCTGTCTACAGCAATAGAGGGAGGGAATTGCCAGCTCTTCAGTATTATACATTCAATTTTTTCTTATTATATAAGCAGCTCACCAGCCTTCTTTCTCTGGGACTTCACGGCTTCCTTTCCTCCCCTTTCTAACAAATGACCCATGGCATAAGCACTTCTCTTTCCTAGAATTTGCTCCATGACATCGTATTTACATACCTCAAGACCATCTTCACATCACCAGCTCTGCACAGGAGTGTAGTGGTCTTGGACTTGAAATGTTTTTAAAGCAATTCCAGATAAAAATCAATTTTGTAACTGAAACATCCTTTCCTTTGTGCAGTATGGTTCTCTGTAGGGCTGATCACAAGCAGACCAAAATACTATTCAGCAATACATTATTGCAAGCATACTTCACCTGACACAGATTTTTGTCTTTAATACTCCCTATGATCTACAAATAAATGTTTTCATATTCCTTTTTTAGTTCCCTGCATCTGTCAGCTCCCCAGAAACATAGGTCTTCCAAGCATCCATTCAACCTCCCTTTTCAGCAGTGGCTTTAGTGGCTCAGTCAGAATCTCTTCCTCCTAACTTTGCAGATAATATTTTCTGAGGTTTTACTTTATCATTCCAGGAATAGAAAAATTTTAAGTAGGATGCACAGCTTCAAAACAGACCAAGAATCATCATTTTTTTTCTGCAAGATTAACCACTAAGAGGAAAATAATCTATAACCTCTCACTTTTTGAGAGCTCCCAGCTGTAACAAATCTGATGAGCTCATTAGACTATCAGAAACATTATTTTGCTTTAAAATATTTGTGAATATATGAGGATGATAGAAGTGATCATTTAATGTTTTCTGAACAAAGAGGGTTTAAGAAATTGCAATACCAGTGCAAAACTGAAGTCTATTAGCTGGAATACCAGTTACAATGCAATTCAAAGCATGTATTTGTTATACAGAGAAAACCAAGAGCCAGGAAATATCAGGATGGAACCTTGTCAAACACGTACAACTAAGTAAATATGCCTTTGGATAGCGTAATAAATTGAAAGTGGAATGTCTATGTTTAGTAAACATAGCATTCAGCTAGAATTTGAAATTTTCATCCTCAAAATGTTGGTTTAAAATGCACCAGAAAATAACAATCAGAATGCTAATCCATGTGTGGGAAACAATTTGGGTACTCTGAGACCAATAGTTTTCTCCTTAACTACAAAAGGTCTCTGAAATTGGGGGAAAAACCAAACCAAACCAAGCAAATGAAAACATGCTTCTAGGGTAGCCTACAAAAGGAGGAAAATAGGGACTCATGGATGACACACAATATAATGGTGCTAAATCTGGAAATCCTTTAGGTGTTTGCCAATGGCTGATGGACAGAGAGACATGTTCAAAAGACCAGAGTAAGGCACCAAACCCATTTTGCTACCTTTCTGCAGAATACTGTAAACCAGAAGTTTTTTCTGGTGGCCCCAGATTTAAAACTCCATGCCATGACGTATGTTTACTGAAATAACTGAAATAATTACTAAAATACAAACCAGAGCAGCTTAGACATTCAGCAGAGCTACAGCAGCTGGGAACATGCAATACTCTTTTATAAACCTATCATTTGATATTTGCCATTGTACACAATGGCTTCCCTCTGCCTTCTATTATTGTAGAGCTCCCTGTATTATTAACTCCCACTTTTTCTGATTCATACTTTATTTCCTGGAAGAGATTTTTTTTTTCTTTCTGAGCATCTTTTTCAGTCTAAGTATTTTCTGCATCTTGTCCCCATCTGTGGCATTATAAAGGTGTCCCCTTGAAAGGCTCCATTTACTTCAGTAATCCACTCTTTCTTCCACTGAGGTGCTTCTACCCTTCTTGAAATATCCTCCAAAGTGATGTGCTGTGAAATGAAACATTCTCAACAAGATTTCAAAGCCATTGTAAATCTAAATATAATGCCTTTTTCTGGTGTTTTGAATTTGGATTTTTTTAGTACTGAGGTCTGCATTCAAACTTGGAAAAGTAAACGGAAAAAAAAAACAACAAACAACATTTAAAAACCACCTCCACCTCTTAGTTGTTTGTAAAAATAGTTTGTTTCCAAGAAGCAGATAACTGTGAATCTGCACACTGTTCCACCTTTATTCACTAATCCAAGGCTCTGTCCCAGTTGTGTCAACAATTTAAGATAGGCAAGCTAGATTGAACTGAAATTCATGTTCACTTTCATATATATTTGTATATTTATTTCTATGTATTACAGATATAATTAGAAGGAACGTTAACAAGGGTAGTAAATGAAGCTGTTTGTGTCTTGTTTCTGATAGTCTTAGACAGTACTAGGGGTAGGATTTTAAATGCCGTGTATACTGAACTTTCAAGTCTCTCTCCTAAATTTCCATTCGTAGTTCCACCTTTCAAAAGCTTTCTTCTCCTAGGGTATTTCCTAGTTTGCATGATAAACTTCACAGAAGTCCTGTAAAAAGCAAAGAATCTGGGCATTTCAGAAGGGTAACTGAATTTCAGAGAACTAAGAGGAGGGTGTTTCAGCTTGACATTTTGTGGATCACTTATACTGAAAGGTGTAAATTTATAAGAAATTACAAGTGATTCATCTTCTTGTGTATGCTAATTTGCATTAACTTTAGGAGAAATATTAAAATCAGTTCTTTATACATACACAATGGGTATTTGCTGTATATTTTACACTTGGATACAGCAGCAAGTGAATCTGTAGAAGTATATGTCAGGTTGGATGGGGATTTCTGCAAGATGGTCTAGTGGAAGGTGTCCCTGCCCACAGCAGGGGGTTAGAACTAGATGATCTTTTAGGTGCCTTCCAACCCAAACCATTCCATGATTCTATGATATGTATTACATATATACATGGAAACACTGCAAAATGGATTGTGTATTTTATTCAGAACAGCTTCATACAGATTACAGAATACACTGCTCTTGTCCTAATCTCAAAAACAAAATTTTTCTTGGTGTTTCATTTTCTTGAAAGACTATAAGCAGAAAACCCAGCAAAGAATGTGATAATGGAAAATGAAAGTTAGTTTGGTTTTCACTATAAGATAGTTCCTGTCATAAAAAACTGTGTAAACCACCTTAAGCATCACTGAAATTTTAAAATAATCTATAACGTAGACCATATGCTGGAAAAAGACTATACACATATAAGAAATTGACTTCTTAATTGTACATCATCCTAATTCACCCATTTTCTGATAATTAGCAGCTGTTATCTGACAGACACCATTTCCTACACATGCTTTTGCTCAGGGTTAGTATGAGAAAAGTTTGCTGAAGGCAGGACTATTTTTGGCCCAGCAACACTTATGTTGCTATGTGCTCTCAGATTACTGGGCAGATAGGCACACAATGAAGTCAAACAGCTGATCTGTAAAACTGAGAACACTGTGTGGTTTCCTCCACTGGTGCTTGTTTGTGTATAAATATGCACAAACTAGGGGTAAGGAAAGGTTATTTTTCTCTAGATAGGCTTGTCAGAGAAAAGACCCACATCCTGCATCCTGTTAAAACCCTCTGTTAAAATGCAGTCGGAACCCCTTAGCAAGTTCTGTGAAATCACTCCATGAAGTTGTGCCTGTAACAGTTTGTACCTTCTGTTACACTGAGTAATTTAAAGTTGATCTTAGTTAAGATAGAAGGACTGTGTGTCAGTGCTTTGATCATTGCTGTCACAGCAAAGCTGGTGATGGCTGCAAATAGAGTATCACTTTCATTTCAGGTCAGACTGGGGATTCTTCCAAGGTCTTTGCTAAAAACTAGACACTACCTTCTGTATAAGACTGGACTTGGTACCTTTCACCTGTCCTCTCCTTCCCTTGAGCCATTGGACTGGTCACCTGCTGAAATACAAGCCAAGCTGCCTCTGCAGGTTAATTAGGATAAGCACCTAAACTTGAGCCCACATATTTTATTAATGAATGTAGCACCCCCTAAGGCAGTGAAACACACCAGTGAGCCTTATGGGCTCTGCAAGGAGGCTGTGGTACTTAGGTGAGTTGACATGTACCATCGATATGGAGAACTGCAGCTTTTACCACAGCAGGCAGGATAAGAACCTCCATAAACAGCATACACAGAAAAGACAAAATTATCTGTATTAGATATTGAGCTAGGTTAGCTTTCTCAACCATATGCCTGCCTTATGATGAATTTGCTGGTTTAGTTATGCACCACTAATGCAGATAAAAGTTCTACATCCTGCCTCAGCTACAGCTGCAGTTAGAGAAATAAATATTTGTGTCGTTACCTAACACAAGGATCCTATGGAAGAGGTGCCTCTGGTCTCCATGCTGCACTTCCCAAAGACACTTCTGCAGAGAAGGCAGGAAAACCAGGCATGTTGGGAACACAGCCTGCAGTGCTCTTGCACAAGAAACAGAGCTGGTGGAGGCAATCAACTTCTGGCTTTCCCTGTTTGCCCTTTCCTGTTCTGCTGGGATATTTGGGACAGATGGGGCACCAATAAGATGGTTTTGCATTCCACTAGAGTAAAGGTAGCTTTTTGTGGTGTGCAAGTGAAGTTGTATGAAGACACGTCAGAAAGGGATCTGAGGTACACAAGATTCCAAACCAAGCAAGGCCTCTTCCATTGCATGTGAGGGGGTGACCCACTAGTGTCCACCTTTCTCCTGTAGAAACCTTCCCAGTAGGAGCCTGCTGGGCACTAACAAGCATTGACACTGAGCAACAGCTTTGTTGCTGAGTATTTGGCTCCCCATGCACCATGCTGTAGCTTCGTGTGACAACAGAGACGGGGACACAAGGATGGGGAAGCACAGAAATCTGCTCCACTCCTCTAGTAATGGCAGATTCTTGAGTCTGCAACACACATTTACAAAACCCCATCAGAGGAATGAAAACAGCTATGACCCCACTTTCTCCATAACTCCTATAGTTTGACCATGTATGCATTCTTCCTCTTGTTCTAATTTGCTTTAAGTTTTGTGATGGGATTTAAGATCTGTTTTTCAAAGGTCTTACTACAAAATGTGATGATAAACTTTGGTCCTGCTGCAATACAGTGTTTCACTGTTTCTTCCTGCAGATTAATGAGGTCAAATAAAATCAGGGAGGGAAAGACCACAAGTTTCAGGTTCTTTCTTCCAATGAATCTAATCCATGACATGACATATGACTTAATTCAGTGAAGCCCTTCACGTTATGACTGGATTCACCCTAGCAGGAGAGTCCCCCAGAGAGTCCCCATCTGAAGATAATTGGGTGTCACTGAGAGAAGAAGGTACTAGTCTTCATTTCAGAGGCATGTTCCCTGGGTTTTGGTGGTGTTGGGATATATTAGTTCTCTGAATGGGATATATCTTGTATACAAACTTGTATAAGTTTGGAAATGCTATAATTTTATTGAGGGTGTGAAAGGGAAAATCCCAGTTTTGAAATTCTTCATTATTCAAACATATCTCTTGGGCATATTACCAAAAAAAAAATCTTAGTTCAGACTTATACAGGAGGGGAAACCCCCAAAAAGACAGAAAAGGAGAACCTGACATTTACTTAGGACTCTGTTACTGGGCTAATTCTCAGGAAAATGCTATTCAAGTTCTTCTGAACACCAGTTGCAGAAGATTACCAAGGACAGTTGTCTGGTCTACACCTGTCTGCAAGTCCCTAACTTCAGGCATCTTTTGGAAATTTGCTGATTAACCCTTGAAGCTGCCTTTTTTCTTTTCCTCTCACTGTCCTTTCTAGACTTTTAAATCCTTTCCAGTGCTGTTTGTGGAAACCAACAACTGCAGACAGAAATTCCACTCTATGAAAGCCACCTTTCCTTTCTGCAATGTTAAACAAGACCAGTGGGAGAAAGCAGTAAGAAAATGTCAGTCAGTAAAGCAAATGAAAATATTACAGAGTAAAAAGCAGATCACCAAAAGCAGATGAGCCTAAGGGAGAAAAATACCACTTTGATCTAAAATACATTTTAATGTCAGTCATATCCAATATGATGGAAGAGTTTAGTCTCTCACCATTATTTTATTATGTTTCTGTTAAAAGTATGCAAATACAAGTCTATTCATGTACATGCTAAACAAAGATCACACCTACATTAAAAAATGAAAAATCCTAAAGAAAAAGAGATATATACATTTCATTTTAATGATTACACTTTGTATACACTTTTTGATTGGTTGGTGTCAGGGAAATTAGTGATGGGCTGGAAAAATTTCCCTGATAATGTGAACCTCAGAAGCGTTGCAAATGTAGGAAGAATTTTGATATGTACAAAAGTCTGGATGTCTTTGGGGAATTAAGTAGTAAAAAAGGAGAGATACTCAGCAGTAGAATCTGTGGTTTTGGTGTACAGCACAGTCACCAGCTACCCAAATACCAGCACTCTCTTTTGACCATAATGAGGCAAATGAACCTGCAAAAAGCATTAGGCAAAATGATGTTAGTTGGAACAGCAGTGGGGAAAATCACCACACCTGGCTTTGAGAAGAGTTAGATTGTATGAAATGGATTACATTATTTGATTGCCTGCAATAGCAGGGGCTTGTGTTCCAAGAAACCTGGATCTGTTTGCGGAAATCGAAGTAAAAACAAGATTGAGAAGACAAGTGCTGCTTAACTTACTGAAAATATACCTTGCAGCAAGATGTGAATTATTATGTTTGCAGTAGCCTGAAAGCTATTATTTATTCAGCTTTTTTATGAAATCAAGAAGCAAGGACTCAGAGTCCTTTGTCTGTACACAGAAGCTTTGCTTCATTTTCTATAATCACTGAGATTCTTTACTGACACTGAATTAGAAGGTTTAGAAACAGTGAGATAAAAAAAAAGATACTTTCTTGCTTTGTTGATAACTGGATAAAGCCAAAAAAAAAAGGATATTTGTGAGACAGGGTGGTAAAAGGATGACCAACAGGCCTGAAATTATTCAGAAGCAGTGGGCATTGGCAAGGCAAACGCCGCTCATTTATCGCAAAGCTGTGCACTTCCAAGCAGGATCTGGTGATAAGTCCGTGCTATCACAGCAGGTCTGTGTGTTATCTGCTGCAGAAGGCTCTCCAGAGTAAGTGCTGCCTGGCAATATACAATCAAGCCTTGTGACAAATACTCAAAAAGGATATACCAATTACCTTAACGGAAAGAAAACGGTTTCCATACACGATTTAGCTTTCATGCTATTTGTATACAGGGCCTGGGGAGTGAGAAATGTGCCATGGGTAGCTTCTTTTCCAGAAGACCGTTGAATAAGTTATTAGACAGGCAGCTACTCTCAGGCCAGTGTATTCGCCTGAGGGAATAGGTAAACACAAAAAGAAAGAATGAAGGGATGAAGAGAGGGAGAGCACAAGAGCAGTTGCTCACACAATACTGCCCTGCTTCCAGCCAAATTGACTTTCTAGTGTCTTAAATTTCTTCCTCTAGTGACAGACTGAGGGCTGTATTGAACTTTAAAGGCCTTCATTAGTTGCTAAGTTATGCTGAGACCAACCACAGTGCAGCTATTCAATAGAGATATTTCATTATTTTGTTGCTAGACTGCTTAACATCTCAGTACCAGAAACAAAAAGCCTCAAAGACCAAGCACAAATTAGAGCTGTTAATCTTTAGGACATCTGATCTTCCTAAATATTCTGGGACAGACATCTTTTTTTCTTGATACTAGTAGAGATTGGTTCTTTAAAAGCCCCTCTTGTATCAATAAGAACTATTTGATTGTTTCCTTTAAATAAGCTTTTTTCTTCATAACTGTATCAAGCTCAGTCACATGGAATTAGCTGGCATTTGCCCATTCTTTAGGATTTGCCTCTCCTAGCAAAGATGTTCTTTCCCAAAATTACCGACTAGCCAGCTATGCAACCATTCAGAAGCATGCAAGAGTCCATGTAGGGAAAGGGGAGATTTTGGTACACTGAAGTGCTTGTGGGCAGTTGGGAGATTACATCTGTTTAAAATGATGATGTCTGCAGCAAAAGGAGATCCTTTCTTCAGTAGCTTTGTTCAAGCTACCAAACAATATTATCTTAAATTAAATAGCATGACTCATACTTGCACCATACCAAAATTGGTCTGATTGGAATGCAGTACGTCTCCCAGTCCATGTATGCCTATTCCAGGAAAAGAAGCAGCAGACATAAGGGAGATGATTGTTTCTCTGTTCCACCATTTCCTGTCAGTCATCAACATGAAAATAAAACTGTAACACAGCATAAATAAGGTCATATCAAAATATGGTCACTGAAAGTGGACTACATGGTGCTTTCAACATGGAGGAAGATTCTGCTTCAGTCATATTTGCAGTTGTCTCATAATAGCTACCTGACAGAGAAAAACACATAGATTTCTCTGGCCCTTTCTCCCTCCAAAGCTCTTCCCTCCAGTATCTGTTTTACTGAAGTCTCATCACATTATAAATGCCACCTCAGAGTTCTTTTTAATTACTGCAGTAGATCATCAAAAGTTAGATTTTTTAAAATTTTTGTTTTCAAGCTTATTTGTGGCAAGAGAGGGGACAGGGTATGAAATTACCATCTGACTGAATTTCACCATGAAAAAGTATGCAAGGCCATTAAAATAATAAAAAATGCCACATTCAATTTGCTTTGCACAACATGAGTCTCATCACTCCAACATGGAATATAGCCATACAACTATTTCCCTGGGTAGATACAAGCTAAATGTATCTATCCACCAACTTCATAATCAGAGTTTTCTGGTCCACAGTTGAGTGATCTGGTCTTCATCTCACTTTTTGGCATGAAACAAGAATCGGGAAAGTGAGAGAGACTGGAAAGCAATATGAAGTGATAAAATAGAGTGTATCTCATTGATAAAAATAAATTTGTAACAATTATATCCAGTAGTAGCTTCTATTGTCCCTCCAGGGTCTGCATTGGGACCAACCCTATTTAATATCTTTATAAACAACATAGACAGCGGGATTGAATGCAGCTTCAGCAACTTTGAAGATGACACCAAAGCTGAGTGGTGCAGTTGATTCACTGGAGGAAAAAGATGCCAGCCAGAAGGGCCTTGACAGACTTGGGAAAAGGACCCATGCAAAGTTCAACAAGGCCAAGTACAAGGTCCTACATGTGGTTTGGGGCAATCCCCAGTATCCGTACAGACTGGGAGATGAATGGATTGAGAGCACCCCTGCAGAGAAGGACCTGGAATGGATTGAGAGTACCCCTGTGGGGTACTGGCAGATGAAACATTCAACATGAGGTGCCAGTGTGCTCTTGCAGCCCAGAAAGCCAAGCATGCCCTGGGCTGCATCAAAGGTAACGTAGCCAATGAGAGGGGGATTCTGAGAGAGGGGATTCTGCCCCTCTACTCTGGTCCCATAAGATCCTACCCGTAATACTGCATCCAGCTCTGGGGTCCTCAGGACAAGAAAGATGTAGATCTGTTAGAAAGGGTCCAGAGGAAGGCCATGAAAGTTTTCAGAGGGGTGGAACACCTCTCCTATAAGGAAAAGCTGAGAGAGTTGGGGTTGTTGATCCTAGAGAAAGGAAGGCTCTGAGGAGACCTTATAGCAGCCTTTCAACACATAAAGCCTTATAACAAAGATGGAGACATTTTACCAAGGCCTATAGTGAGAGTAAAAGGGGAAAAAAGGTTTAAACCAAAAGAGGGTAGATTTAGTTTGGACATAAGAAAGAAATTCTTTTATGATAACAGTGGTGAGGCACTGGAACAGGTTGCCCACAGAATCTGTGGATGCCTCATCCCTGGCATTGTTCAAGGCCAGTTTGGATGGGGCTTTGAGCAACCTGATCTGGCAAAAGATAAATATGCCTATGGGGTTAGACTAAATGAACTTTAAAGGTTTCTTCCAACCCAAACCATTCTGTGATCCTACGATTCTGTGATTCTGTGATTCAATTAGTACAAATGTTCTTCAAGAAGGAATTATTTACAAAATAACATACTAGAAATTTGTCAAATACTACTAGTAAAATTCACTTCATCTCTGCACCCAGCCATGCCTGACAAGACTTCTAGGAATTTTATTTAATTTATTATACTTATTCATTTTCCTATATCTATGTTAGAAATTCAAATAACATCAGCCTGAGCTGAAGAGTTTTGATTAAAAAAAGGAACAGCTAGAACAGCTTTATTCAGAATCTTACTCTAGTCCATATTTCTACTGAAACATTTCTTTCTTCACATATCATAATTTATCTCTTTCTTATTCTTTCGGCACCTCTAATTTTTATCAATAATCTCACTGGAAACGTTATTGCTGCAGAACTTCCTGCTGAGATCATATTAGGAAGCAAAGGGAGTGTCACAGAGGAATATGCTCTCATATTTTTGGTATCACCTTTCTGCTTTTAATTTCCTCTCTATTTGTATGGGAGGAAGGGGAGAGTCCAGAATCCAGCATCTGAAACACTTATTAGATTATCTTCCTGTCATTCTCTGCTAATACAAGATTCTTCCCTTCATGCCAGCGGCCCATGTTTTGCCAAGTCATCAAAGACCCAAACAGACAAACATTCTTCTCAGGAAGACTCATATCTCACTGTTGCAAAGGCTTGTTTCATGCTTAGCCAAAATAGTCCTTTTCAAGGCCTTCCATGTGGTTCTATCAAATAGTAACATCCAAACCACTTTTCTTCCTTGGAATTTAACAGTCATACACAGATTTTTGTGAGAAAGTAGTTTGTTCTGTAAGTGTCATGCACAATTGTTGCATCATATAGTTTGTCCAGAAAAAGAGTAAAGTTTTAGCCCCAAAATGTCACAATCTTTGTAGACAGTAAAAAAAAAGCCTTTAAGAACAAAAACGTGCAGGCAACCTTAGCTATTGGCTTTGTTATAAATGTCAGCTCCACAGGAGTAAAGGGTTGTGAGAGCTTGTATTGCCACAGACCTTTGAAGATAAAAGTGTTGAAAGTTATTTTCTATATATTTATGTGATGGCTAGGTAGATGAGCACTGGGCAGGAGCCTCTAGAGCTGAGAAGCCACTGTCTGAACTGACAGTGCAATAGCTGTTTGTTACACGAGACAGGATTTCAGCAATATCCATTGGGCATTCTGTTCTTGTTTGTGTTCCAATTTGAGTCTGTATACGACATGTTTAAAAGCACGCACACAAACACATATATATGCACGTATGGGCATTTCCTATTGTTATTTTCCAAGTCTATCTTTCCAAAAAAAAGCAATACTAAAATGGATATAATACTGGGGGTCTATGGAATTTAGTAATTTAGGCTGAACAATATTCCAATAATTTTTAAACTACTTTCAAACATTTCTTTTTAAATTAATAAATTCAAACTCAAATTCAACTCAGAAGATGACAAGACATGAGAATACACATTTACAGTGCATATTTCTAACCCTTTCTCACATAACTAGAGGAAAGGTGAAAGTATTTCAAAATCAATATAGCTACATTTACTGTTACTAATTCCATAGTCCTTCATCATTACCATAATAATAATAGTAATAATCTAGTCCTTGAAGTGTAGCTTTCCTGCTTATTGCTTTCTAGCAACTTTCTAGTAATCATACTAAATATTTATTGCAAAAAGAAAAAAATCTGTAGCAATCTTTCTGTCAGAGTTACCCTATTTTAATTCCTGTTAATTTCATCTTTAGAACATAAGAGCCAGTTCCTCATTGGAAGGGTTAGTGTTTCAAAAATTAACTTCTAGCAAGGTTACTTCCCTCCTTCTCAGCTACTGCACGGCCAAAAAATTCCTTAATACATTTCTCATTTTATTTTGAAATTTAATTTCAAAAAGTAATTTTAATGTGGTAATTCCTGTAAAAGGAATGCTTTTCTAATATTGTGAAGTTTAGTGTGTGAGAGAAGAGTTAAAGTTCCTGGTTTGCATCACTCCTACACATCTGATATAAAATTCCCATCCATGACTCACATGTGGTACAACACAGGCAATCAGCCCACATGATTACTGTGAATCTTGACTTGTGGCACCAAAGGAAGTATGGGGCTTTCCAGATCACTACTGCAATGCAAGCAACATTTTAGAGTGATGAACTATTATTTCTGTCAATTCACTTGCATCAAATTTTAGACAGCACAGAGATCGCAGACAGAAACTTCCTAAGGAACAAGAGCTTCTGGTGACGGATACAAAGAAATGCAATGTGCAGACAGCGTGAGCAAATAGAAAAGGTGTAAATACAATACGAAAAGGATAGGATACACTGCAGACAGTGAGTTTACAACTTCTTTAGTCCACTGTCCACAAGGCATTGATATATTAGAAACCATCTCAGCTAAGTTTGCGTCCTCTTAAAAATTCCCTGTTGTAACGTTCTTCCCCTTAGAACTGTTCTCATCGCTGCTAGCGTGTATTTTTACCCACATTTACTTGTGCAAGTTAAAACAGATACTCAGTGAAATACCATTTGAGGTATCACAAAACTGGATGAAAATATTGTGATGAATTAATTTCATGAGAAAATGCCAATCCCCCAAAACCAGAAGGTGTTGTGCGAGGCCGTTAGCCTCACAGCCTCCTGGCAAGCATTGTGTCATGATGACATTAGACAGGACTTCGAGCATCTGTGAGCCTCATGCTAGAACTGCCTCAGGGACCTGAAGATTTTCAGAGGTTGTCCTGTGCAGCTTTCCAGACTTCTGTACCCTTTCCAATGGCAACAAATCCCTGGGATCTCAAATCGCCCTGAACTTTTTGCTTCTCCTGCTTGTGCAGGGAGGCCGGCAACCTTGAAAACCCTGACTCATGCCAAGGCTCGAGGTCTGTCTGTCATGCTCATTGATCTTGGCTCCTACATGATACCAGGACTCATAATCTCCTGGTTGCCTTATTGACTTTGATTTTATAGCCAAGACAAGAGATGCAGTGCTTGGCTTTCCACTCTCACTTTCACTACAGACTTGCTAAACCAGATGATTTATAAATTCTAGTTTTCCACACGTAGGCATTTTCATTTTTTGTTTCAAAATGGATCACTCTTGGTCAGCACATCTGCACAGCTGGGGTGAAGACATCTTAGCTTTATCTTCATCTCTGTAAAGCCCCAAGTTTCTACAGGCAAAATCAGCTGCTCTGCTCACCTAATCAAACCATCTCCTTCTGTGTTAAAGATCTACTAGAAAAAGATGCTTCTGACAGAAAATATTACATCTATATTTTTTTGCCAAGAAAAGTGACACCAAATTATCCTTGGTGTCTGTCAACCCTGTATTCTGTGATTCAATATGATTTTCTCTTTATACCGATATATTTTAGGGTTGAAGGGCTTTTAGGTCATAATGATGCTATGCCAGCTCATCTTGGTATGCCAGCTAATCTCAGCAGATACATGCTTTCCACACAGTGGTGAGATTTCAGTTACCCCTATCTTCTATTTCAATTTTGTGGAAAGAAAACCCTCAATATACGATAAGTGACGCTTAACCAAGCAAATAAAATGTCGGCTTTAGGCTTCACCTCCAAGAATTCCAGACGACATTGCTGAATGATCCCACACCTCGTTCTCCCTGGCACAAAATTAACTTGCACCTGCAGTGAAGACTGGATCAGGGCAACAGAGGAACAGCTGCTTCCCAGTTATGTGACTGGGAGCACATACTGCAGAAGGTAGTCATAATGGCAAAGTTGTATTTCCTAATTCCACTAAATTCACCTGTGAATAGAGTACTACAGGTATTTTCCATTATCCCTGCTGGAACCAACATAGCAGACTGTGAGAGAGAAATATATAATTATTCATTCTTTAAGATTAAACCAGACAAAATTTGCTGTTTCTCAATTAAAACTCAAACCAGAAAGAGTTCTGAAAACTCCAGGAACCTGCATATCTCCAGTAGCCTCATCTAGAACAAGCCTCACAGATCTGCTGCAAGGTAGTTGGGAGAACTTACTGCTACCACCCTACTGCAGATCACTAAACAAAACCAGTTAACTCCAAATTTCCCTTTTTTTTTTTGAGTTATTCTCTTTCAGTGCTTAAAATGGCCTGGTAAGACACCAAAAGAGTAGTAACAGAATCCAAAATAACTCTAAGAGAAGTCAAATTGATTATTGCTAAGGTTGGTTGCAAGTGCTAGTTCTGCACCAGCTACTCTACTTCTTGTGTTTATTAACTTGAAAATCATATTTTCCGTTTTTTTTTATTTTGACTTCAGTGAAGATCAACACAAAGAAAGGAAGGATTGTATAAACTCTGGGCATGCAAATCATACTACTTTAAAACAGTTACAAAATTTCTTTCAGAGATAAGACTTTAAGCAAATTATATAATACACTAGACTGATTGTATTTGCATGCAGATGATAAGCTGAAACACACCAGTGATATCTGTGCCTGTTTGCACACTCACAGCAAGGTCATTTTGATAGCTGAGTACCTGCTGTGTCTTATGTGACACACCGCAGTTATCTGAATGAGCACAACATTTTCCTTTGTCATAAGAATGTTCTCAAGGTAGCATTCCCTGACTTTTGATAGTTTCCTTCTTATGCTTACTTGGTGTTATGATAGCAGAGAAAGCTCATGTACACTCTAATACCATGTCCAACGCAAGTTCAGCTCTTTCTAGAACTGCAGCTTGCCTGGTCAGGATTGGACACTTGTCCTCATTGAACTCAATTACAGCTTTGCCCAAACCTTGACTGGAACAATAACATCAGGGAGAGGACCACCCATGACTGTAATACCTATCAAATGATGTTATAAGAATAATTGCAGGCAAATAAGAAGGTCCAGACACTCCAATGTGAACACCACTGTTAGAATTAGTAGTGTCAAGCAGCAGACAGGCCACACTGAGTGGGAGAGAACCAGGTCAACACAGAAGTGCACATCCCAAGTATTACCCTCATTTCCAGTAGTCAGAGGCTGAGTAGCTCTTACAGCATGAGATGTATTATTCACTTTTCCTGTCTAATAATTATAATAATTCTGGAAATTCTTGCTGCTATTTTTTTCCTTAGTTCTTGCTAAACTACTCTGTGACATCCACTGTCAGCTAATATTTACTTGCATATCTTGGGAAAAGCATATCCTTTTGACTTACTGACTTTTAATCTCACTTACGGTCTCTTCGTTTTTGTGGTGCTGGGCTGGCAGACAAAAGGCTTCAACCCTGCCATCCTACATGCCATTCTGGAAGTTTGTATGGTTCAGCTTGCTTCTAAGAGCCTGGCTGCAGTCCCCAGGGCACTCCCATCCAGCCTGCTTCTTCATCCCAGGGAGCAAGGGACAACTCACTCATGAGCAAACAGGCCTCCTGCTGTGCCTGTGACATCCCAGCACAGACCACCGAATTCTTCCTACTACCAGCCTGTTAGAAAAGGTGAAGGGCAGTGGCTCCCTGGGAAGGGAAAATATGAAGGAAACACTGACCTGACCTACAGGCAGGATTTAATCCATGCCAGAAAGTGTGAAGTCTGGAAAATATGTCTCAACACATCACCAAGACAGAATACACAGTAATTAGTTCATCCAAACCAAAGCAAAATTCCCCATCTTCTCAGAAGGGCTTTGTTTGAGACAGCCCGGACCTAACAAAAAGGGCATTTGTGAGACACACTCCTCACACAGTAAAAGTTTCAAGGCTCTTCATGCTGTTCAAGTATGATCAAAATAGACCAATATTGCAAATGCTGTCTCCCAAATTGCCATCATTGTTAACATACAGTTCTGATATACCCTCAGGAATATAACAAGTTGTAAGAACCATCTTTTTGATGCTAATGATTTCCCAGTTTGATACGAGATGTTATGCTGACACAAGTATCTGTCTTCCTGTTATGTACTAGTCAGAGTATTTTGTAAGAAAGGACACTGCAGCAGCGAGAGTAGCCAACGATTTTTTTGGCCTACCAGAATCTATTCATTTCAAATGTCCAATAACCAATACTTGGCACTTATATCAGCTGTCATTTAGTCATTTCAACTAACACAGAGAATCCTTTAGATTTTAAAGATGCTACAAAACTCCTGTTGAATACACACATGCATTTTATAACTATCAAGCAAAATTGTTATAGATGGTTACCCAGAAAATACTATAACGCTTTTGAAAGCAGTAATCTAATGACTGCTCTGTGACTAAATCCCTCGACATCTCCTACTAGAATAGTTCATTTTGCAGTTGTTTTTGATGGGTTTAACATTGCTTTGGCACTATTTTTCCTCATTTCCTATTTGTGGAAATATAAATATATTGTCTTCAATTTTCTTATATGTGAAGAATCTGATATAATAAAATGCTCCTGCATAGAATCTAATATAAGAAAAAAATTGTTATCAAACAAACAATAGGGTCTGCCTTGAGTGTCAACTACAGTACTGTTACTAGATTATGCTTCTCACTGAGACACACGTGAGCTTTGTTGCCTCTCTCCTCTGGCTCCTTTGGTGAAGACCAGCCTACTATTTCATTTGAATTTATTTCAACTACTACTATACTTAGTCTTAAGTACACAGATGCACACTTGACAGAGTGAGGATTTTGTTGCTCGTACGTCTTACCATTAGGACAGGAACAGAATGGCTGATACTCTCTCTGAACCCCAGAGTCTAAGGGACGACATGGCTGAAGGAGTTACAAGATTACCTACGTGATGACCACCCATATGCAGAGATACTGACTGGATCCCGGCAGTAGAGGACAGCGTGTTTCTGCAGCAACTTTGTAAGGCAAAGATAAGCGACATGTAGGAAGAGATCTAAAACTTGTTTATTGTGAAGTAGGTCTGTGCACACTGAAGACAAAAAGAGACAGAAATGCTGTTTAGTGATGCACGTCAAAGGCAAAGTGTTTCCACAGCAAACGGGCAGAGATAGAAAACATTGCTTGGCATTTTCCAGCTCCATTTCTTCTGCACCATGAGCCTTAAATGAAGTAAGTGCAGGCAAGGGACGGGTTACTGCTTTCCCAGCTGTTCACACAAAAGAACACTTTGCACCTGTTCCCAGTGAATGAAAGTTTGCTTTGTGTAAAAGCAGTTCATCACCCCAGCCTTGGAGTCCAGGGGGGTGGTGGAGCAGCAAAGCCCAGGCGCGTTCTGGCTGGAATCAGCATTCTACCGAGGAGGAGGAAGGTTGAAGGGCAGGTCTGCTGCAATCAAGTTTCATTAGCTTTAACGTGTAAACAGGCAGCCACCTGAAGTTTGATGTCATAACAAATGCAAACAGCAGGGATAGTCTGCTAAACGTAAGCAAGAGAATGTGTATTTTTCACTTAATCCCAGCTCTATTTAGTTTACTGTATTTGCTTAAGGCTGGAGTTATTTTCCTATCTTCCACTGAGGTATTATTCAGAAAAACCTGCACTACACTGACCCTGTGCAATTATAAAGCAGTGTACTCCGTGCTTCCTTTGATGTTCTCTTAGATCTACATCTCCTAAACTGTGATTTGTTTCAGACATTGCCATTAGGTTTGTGCCAGGCCCTCAGCCTGGGTAAATGAGTGTAGGTCTGTGGGACCTCAGGTGAGCCCCAGAAGTTCCTGCCAGTGGAGAATATCTGGGCTGTCTTGGAAAAGTCAATTCTTGGGTGACGCAGTTATGACAAAGGTATGGACTGTGGCAAGAGCTGAGAAAACACGAGGCTAGGCTAGTATTTCTATATTAAAAAATAAAGAAAAAATAGAACTAAAACCAAAGTCACACAATTAAAATAGCAGCTTCTCCTCTTCTCATGTCAGCTGGTGACCCAGCAGTTTAAACGCTTCTCCTCCACACAGGGGTCACAAACAGGGCACATGGGTCATCCGTCTGGGCCAGCACACAGCAGCAGGATAGATCTGGATTTCCTCTACATCTTTACCCCTCTGACCTTCAGAATATCACCTCCCACCCCCGCTTTAATCCTTGAATCTTTACTTTAGAGCTTATAATAAATCAATAGACAGTAGAAGAAAATCCCTGTGGGAGCAGCAATTGTGGTCCTATTATAAAAGCTTAAATTCCCCACCTGCCACTTGACCAGCAAAAAGCTTGGATTCTCCACTGCAGTTCAGATTATGTAAAACTATTCAAATCCTGAGTGACAGTAGTTATGAAGACAGCTGTTGGACTCTCCAGCTGGGGGAGGCAGGAGCAAATGCTATGGAGTCCAGTAAGAGCTGTCTTTCTATTCACCCTTCCTCCCAGCGATCCTTACAATGCCTTTGTTTTCTTTTGTTTTTCTTTTTTATTTTCCCTTTCTTTTTTTTTTTTTTTGTTCCAGTGGAGGAAAATGAATAACCAGTCAAAGAAGTAAAAAATACCCAACCCCAAAGCGCTCAGAAATGCCATTTAAAAACAGAGACTGATTCAGAGACAGTGCTCCTCACACTCACACACACCCTTCACCCCCACACAGCCAATCCCCTTCCTCTCCCCACCATTTCTGAGTTGTGTTATTTGTCACAGAAGGTGGCAGAGGATGGTGGGGTTAGATGCCGTGTGAACTGGTCATTTGTCAACACCACTCAGTTTGACATGTTTCTGGGAAGAAGATTACACTAGAGTGATGCTATCATGTTTTCAGTCAATCAAATGTAGATGCACACGTCCTCAGCTCACTAAAACTCTGCCACTGCCAGTATTACCATTCTTGGTGGCATTTCAAACCAGTGTTTACCAGGGGGCTGAAATTCAGGAATGAAAAGTGGTTTCCCATGACAGTGGTTACCGTGCATTGCAGAAAGCTAGAGCAAGAATCCCAGCCACTCATAATCACAGTGAATTGTGAAAGCCCTGTTAACTTCCCTGTGTTCACTGGGTTCTGAATGCCCATACAATACTCCTGCCCATGCACGGGTAATTGGAGAAGCCTCTCTGTTTACACCTCTTTCTCACAAAGACCAGGCTTCTACAGAAGTCAATAAAGAATGTTTTATTACTGGGAGGTGGAACAGCCCGATGAAGTTTTGCTGAATGTGCAATGTTCATTTGACCTACATTGCATCTGAGATCAGCTCTAACAATATGATGGATCAGCATTTGATAAATCCCCCAAGACACGTAACAAAAACATGCACCAAACATGCCTGCTGCACTATGACCACAATCTTCTAATCTTCTCTTTAGTTCTGATCAAGAGCCTATTTCTTATCTTTGTTGCATTTGGACAGTTACATTTTTCATGTGCAAATCCTGGCCTTTAGTTTCTCTAGTTTGGCAACACAGAGATGCCATGAAATGGTATCAACAGGAAAACTGGGGATCCCCCTGCTGTCCTGTTGTGGTCAGGTCAAACTCAGACCCTTTCCTCCTTGCACCCTCCAGGCTGATGGGTACTGCAGGCCTTGGCCATAGCCCTCACTCATATTCCCACTTCTCCCAAACCAGGATGAGGTTTGATTCATGTAACATTTTGTTATCACAAAAAAGGTGCCTAACCCCCTCCCAGCCTCCTCTTCTGAGAGAGCTTGGATGAACTCCCACTGCACTGCCCGAAGTACAGAGACTGCAGAAGGTTAGCTGAGCCCAACTGGCTTCTATATGGCTAAGAGTAAATAAAGCCATTCCAGGTCAGAGGGGTCATGAACCTCCAAAGTTCTTACCAGGATTTCAATCTGCCACAGAACTGAAAAAAAAGGAAAATTAGTTTCCTTTAGTGTCTTTAATTCTGTTAGCATCCAGAACATTAGCCAATGTATTCACAGTTGCAAATCTCTCTATCAAAAAGTTATACTTCTGAATGAAACTTTCACAGAAGAGCAGGGGAAAAAAAAGCAGTGGCAAACATGAGTTCTGCTGTAAAGAGGATTGCTCTGCAAGGACTTCCATTTGATGAAATAAATTTATATGATTAATTTTAAACACCAGAATTTGTGCCACTGTGTTAGCATTTGAATAATAAGAAATAGCTCTTTCTGACTGGTTACTGTCTATGAATTTTGAGATAGCGGTTGGAAAAGCAGAACATGCATACTCCCTAAAATGAACAGAACACTCCCAATTTAGAGAGACTGTCAGTTTCCTTTGCAGGAGTGAGGAGCATCCAGCGTAAGTTAAGTCAAAATGAGAATGGAAAACACACAATCCTTCACAGAAATAATTCTGCTATACTGTATTTAGAGCTAATTATTTGGCCACGTGAACAGCTCATAGATGCAGGTGTCAATTGTAAATATTATGTACATGGCAAAAAAATAGCATGTAGAAAATGTTTATCCTTCCCTGATTTGCCTTGTGGAAATATACACTTTCATTTTTTTGTTTGCCTTTTTTTCCCAAGAAACATTATGTTAATATATTTAAAAGCTTCACAGCAGAAAGGGCATGGGAGTCACTATCAGGTTCCAGCTCTGCACCACTGTTTGCCACCAAAGAATGTATTCTAACAAGTCTGGGGCAATGAGAGAGAAAAGGTAAAGTTTAATTTGAGAAAGGGATCTTTGAATGGGTAATTCCCTTATGAGTTCAAAGTACCCAGGTTTTTCTCTGCCTCAGAGAGACTCGGTAGCAGTTTCTGAGTGGTGCTGCCAATGGGTGTGTTCTGGATAAACACTGCAGTTGTTCTTCCCACAGACATTTGGGACACAGTGCCCCCCTGCCACTGACATCAAGAGACTGTCCCAGGCAACTGGCATCTCCTGGGATCATGCTCAAACCCCATGTTTAACACAGCAGATATGTTAAATGGAGCAAACTTGGCAGGTTAAGGTCAGTCCCCAGAGATAACATTATCATAATAGCCATTTGTCACCAGTGGGAGCAAACACAGGCATGTATCAACTCCTTCTTTCCATTGCTTTTGCCAGAACCTGATAGGAAAGAAAACCACCAGAACTTTAGGAATTAGGGTTCTTGCTACCCTTATTTATTGACAGTGTTCTGTTTGATTCCACAGTGTGTCCTGCTATCTGGCCTGTAGCACTAGCAAGGTAGCAACAGCTTTAACCAGAGGAACCTCAGGAAAAAAACAAATCAGGTATGTAAATTTTCATGCTGCAACAGCATTCAGGTCTGGCTGTGTGCATTACCCCAAACACAAAGCTATACAGTTTTAGTCTTTATCAAGTCCTTCGTTCTTTCCTCTTGAACTATTCCAGACTTCAACACACTGAGTTCAGAGAAAGTTCAAGCTCACTACTTACACCAGGAGAGATGAAATCTTTCGTTTCCATTTCACAGGGATCATTGCAGGTTCACAGAGTGGGTAAAAGGCAACACCTAATAGTTGTGTCAGCCTGGCACTCACTCCATGCTGTTCAGCCTCCTCGCTGCACTCCTTGCAGAACTGGGATGGAAATCATTTGCAGCTAGAAATGTTTGGCACATCAAAGAGATGCTGCCAAGCTGGTACGCCTGTTATCTGTCCTCTCTTGTCTACGTTTATTTGCAAAATACACCTTATCTTTTCAAAATCCAAGTGCTTTCTTTCCAGGCACAGCTTGGAGTGAATACTTTTCTAGGTCAGTATCAATGTCAAATTGTTAACAGTCTTTGCCTAGTGAGTATGCAAGGGAAAAGCAAAACAAAATGCCAACAAACAAAAAAGGCGGAAAGGGTGCAGACATTTTAGGGGAGGAATAATTTTGTTTGGACTTGCAGAACATTATCAGAAATTACTATGGGAAAAAACAGATTTTTGAAAGTTAGGGAAATTATATACCATGTACATTCTCAAATCTAGGCTTAAGATCTCACATTTTTAAAAAGGCATAATATATTGGTTTACTTTATAGACTTGTTTGTGGTCTGTGATAAACAATGCATCATGTAAAAACCATCATCCATTACACTACAGAGTATACTAGGGGGGAATAAAGAAGGAAATTCTGAATTCTGCATTCCTTCAGATGGAAATGTTTACAATAAATGGAAGATGAGAGAATTTTCACTGAACAGTGTGTTCCCAACATTAAAAAGTGCAACTTTTTTTTTTAGTCTTCAAGTCCTATTGAGACGTTTGCTTCAAAAAGAAACTGGCAGTAGCAACAATAACAAAGTTCTGCTGCTGAATTAACACGATATTTAATTTGATAATTTAAAAATTGTTGTACAATTGAAAGTTATCCCTTTGGCTTTAGCAGACTAGGTGGTGAATTTTTATCACACCAGTGTAAGTAGGAACATGTCCCTTTCTGTTTGCTCAGAGAGCAGGTTCCAGCACAGGGCATGCAGACCATGGCAGAAGCAAGGGCTGTTCGTGGGAGGGCTGGAGTGACTTTCACCCCACGGATGATACAGCCCTCGTGTCTGGACCTGCAGGTGCTCCCAGCCTGACTGTGGGAAGGCTTGCCCTTTGCTGGGTATAGACAGTGCTACAGGTGAGCAGTCAGCTGTACCTTTTGCTCATTCTCATTGCCTCTGACCAGTGCAGCGTGGTTGCTTTGCTCCACGGCATGCTACAAAGAGCCAACAAAATCTGCCCTGGCATTCCTTCATCTCATCCCTTCCCTTCAAATCAAATAGGTCTTGTAACCACATTTGGGTGGCAGGTTTGCAAAATTGTAGGCTCCCTAAGGCAGAGCCAGTGTGATCTGATTTGCCTGTACAGGACCCAGCAGAATGAGGCCCAAAACCCAATTTGCAGCCTCTAGGCACTACAGTAATATCACTAATTTAATACAAATGACAATGAGAGGAAGGGACATGCTATTCACAAGACTGACTTCCCATCCACAGATGCTTGGCAGGACTTCAGATTTGCATTTAGGGAGTGCATAGGCTTTGCTGAAATGGCCATTCTTTGTACAAATATCCCCCCAGGCAGCAATAAAAAGAAACAGATGCAGATTAACACTAACAAATCACATATCCATTGCACTATACATGTAACCTAATGCATGTGAATAGTCCTACTGGGTTTACATCTGTTACAGACTCACAGCCTAGTTGAGGGCATGTTGAAACTCTCTCACAGCACCAACTCTCCCCAAAAGTAAGGAGTCTGGCAGCAAAGGGAGCAGTGCCCTCACAGGAACTGGGGGACACCAGAGAAGGGCAAAGTGGAGTAGAGCCACCTTCACTTTACCTAACAAGCTCTCAGGATCTGAAGGATCTTGTGGAAAGGTGCTATCTCAGCTCCCTCTGCCTCCCATGGGGAGATTGAGGGGATAGGATGATTCATTCATCCCAATACCTAATAGACCTGTTATAAATCAAGGGTGGTTGGAGCAGAGTTGTAGCCTGGATGACCTTCTTACACTGATCTACAAATTTTTAGGTGACTGAAGCTGGGTAAAATAAATCTCACTTTGGTGGCTGACTGACTTACACCGCCACAGCAGTGTCAAAAGCGAAGGTAGAGATGAGTAAGTACATCTCCTGCTCTCTAAGGCAGCCCAAGCTCAGTGGAAAAGGTAGCTGTGACCTGTAGGCAACTGTAGATCACTACAGTAGGCATCCACTTTTGTCGTCATGTACCTTCCCTCCACTGACCAAACAGACAGGCACTGGCAACTTCACCTAGATAAGGCTGAAGCACTTATTGTTCTTATGGTCTTAGACACTATCAGAGGTGTGAAAACATAATCATTCATCCAGAGGAGATGACCCAGAATCTCCAACAGTTCTCATAAGAGTTATGGACTAAGATGGCCCTATGCATTTTGGAGAACGGATTCAAAATTGGAGAGAAGGCCAGCCAAAGGGCCTGGCGAAACATAGCCCATAAATTTATTTTAGCTCCAAATTGATTAAAATTGATTTCAAAATGCTGTAAATAAATCCTTTCTTTAAAAAAAAAAAAAAAAAAAGAGATAAAAAAGGAAAAGAAAACTGCTGCAGGTAGAGTGTGTGTTTGTTTGTCTGTATACCTAAGGCTTTCTGTAGGAAGTGTCAGAAACTTGCTGCTTCCTCCTGTTTTTAAGCTGCCCTCTTGTGTCTTGTTATCAGGTGTTTTTGACTTGCATGAATTCACACCACCATTCGCCTGTATCCTCTTGGCATGTACAGAAACTGAGTCAATGACCTTCCACACCACCTCTACTGCTTCTCTCAAAGGATCTATTATGTGGCTCACTGGAAGAGAACAAGCACGGTTCTGTTTCAGTCAGCATGACTCTTACAGTATAAACAGTGAAAAAAAGCCTCTCCACATAGCTAGCCCCATTTTGCATTAGTCAGGAAAGGTCAAGGCAAAATTGGAGTCAGGAAAAAATTGGTCAGTGTTTGGAATGAGTCTCACTTGAGGTTGACTTCCTGTTTCTGAAAAAAACACAACCACACTACCGCACATTATCTGAATACGAAGTTTAGCGAATGTTGCTATACATGCCACACAAACACATTTTACACACAGTAATTCTTTGAGTGCCTTAAGAAACTCCAAGCATAAGTAAGGAGACTCAGCAGTTACCAAGAATCAGAAGAAATGCAAAGTCTGGGGTTTATATTCGTTCCATCTCTATTTATATTATAGAGTTGATTTATTAAGAAATTTACCTCTAAAATTAGTGGCAATTTCTTCTAGAAATACAGCCAGACCAAAAAAGAACCAAAACTTGCAGCTTCTCACTTAGTAGCCAGGCCCACTATCGTGCATGCATTCAAGAGCAATTCAGACAGCCTGAATGTCAAACTGGGAAAAGGCAAACAGAGATGGTTTGAGCCTTTGTTATTTTGCTAATCAGGCTAGTAAAACAAAAACACAGTGTACCTACTTTATTTAAACTAAGATAATTAAAATATCAGTCTGTCAAGAGAATAATTAGATGCATTATTGATTAAATAGCAGAAGAAGATGACAGTTTGTTAGCAGTCTGTTTTTAATGCAATATCTGTCAAAGTTAGAAATTTGATCTTCCCATTCCTTTCATTCTCCTTCTTCCATCTGGCTGCAAATCCTTATGGACAAACGAAATAACAACACGAGACAACGAAATAACCTCTAAGTTTTACGGATTTAAGGGTCCAGGAGGCATAAGAAAGCACTTCAATTTAGTGCTCCTGCACTGTAGGTTTAATAGACATCCAGTACTATCCCGGGGAAGATACCTTCTTCAATAGCATTAACTGGCAGTCATTTTCTTGCTCTGTGTTATTCCAGTCTCAGTACTTTCTCTAAGCTGTCTGCATTCCCATCCTGACTACCCTAAACATAGTGTTTTCTGAAGGATTAGAGAGAGGACAAGTTTAGGGTTTGGGATTTGGGTGGCATTTTTCCCTTTCCACAGCAATTCTCTCTCATCTCTTTTCTCCTAGACTATTTCTGAAGTTGAAAAAAATAATCTCTGCTCACCTACGTAGATATGACCTTCTCCAATTTCTTCTGAATACAAATTCTTTAGTACACATTAAAAGGCAGTTTTCTGCAACAGTAACCTGCTTTTCTCTGTCTGAAATGAAGGGTCATCATGACTCACATCTTTTCAGTGATGGTGAAGGTGTGAAATCCGTCAGAAATAGAACGCAATACAGGGTCTACAAGTCAACCATTGACCTCTTCATCAGTGCTCTGATGAAGAAGTGTTTTCTTCCTCTTCATAAGAGCACAGACGATGCAGGCAGCAAGAAGACTTGAAAAAATGAGCCATTTTATTCCAGAAAATACCTTTGATACATTCTGATTCATAGCCATGTAACTTTTTGTCTTCAACTTCCTCAGCTCCGCACCATCATTCTTGAATTCCAGTTTCCAGATACCCAAATTATGATTCTAGATCTATTTCCCCCAACAACTCTGCACATATGTCAGTACAGCTGATGTCTCTCCCACTCTCCACCATATGCTTTCCACTCCTTGTTGTCAGCCTCCTAAAGCTGTTCATCTTGTTTTCTCATCATCATTTTCTCTGGCACAGTTCGGTCAGTGCTCAGAGCTTTGCAATACCCAGCAGGGCAGACACAGCTTGTGTAGTAACACATTCCTTCATATGAGTGTGTCGCTGCCTGTGAAGGAGCTGTTACTCTAGAGCACCTGGGAAGATTGGTGGGGACTGAGCTAAAAAGCCAATGTCTGTCTTAGGAGAAAAACAAATGCCTATCCATACTGATCCACTCCCAGGTCTTTCCCCCCAGCCTGAGCTGTTCTGCCCTCCATGACTGGGCATGATCCCCTCGTAGCCTGGCTCAGCCCCAAGAATCATAGAGCCATAGAACAGTTTGGGCGGGAAGGGATCTTTAAAGGTCATCTAATCCAATCCCCCCTGCAAAGAGCAGAGACATCTTCAACTACACCAGGTTGCTCAAAGCCCCATCCAACTCCACCTTGAAAACTTCCAGGGTTGGGGTAGACACAATTTCTCCGAGCAACCTGTTCCAGTGTTTCATCTTCCTTGTCCTAAGAAAATTCTTTCTTATGTCTACTCTGAATATACCTTCTTTTAGTTTAAAACCATTACTCCTTGTCATATCCCCACGGGCTCTATCAACAAGAAGGGAATGACATTCATCATGACAGTGGCCTTGAAGGACAGAGGGGGAAACATGTCTGAAAAGTCGCCCTTCTGCCTTGCTCAACCTTGATGTCTGGTGTTCTGAGTCACAGGTTAAATGAAAGAGCAAGCTCTGGAACTTCCTGGTAGAACTGCTGCCTCAGTTCCTGTATCTCACCCACTTACAACATCAAGCACAGACTGTTTGCACTTAGCAAAGGATGAAGAGATCATTCAAAGGGAGGGCAGCTCTCAGAGTGAGGCTAGCAGAAGTCTTACAACTGGTTTATTTGCTCTGGGCACTGTATATACAACAACAAAGCTTGTGTTGCTCCTACGCTGAAGTATCACTGAAGACTATGACACCAGCTAGACAACCAACAGATTGTGCAAATCTGCTCCTCCTCAGTACCGGCAATACTTCCCAGCTCTGTCTGTCAGGGAAGCCAGTGCTGACCTCTGTGTTGACTGCCCTAGGGGGTGAGAATAAGGGAGCAAAGAATGCTCATTGTAGCCTTTTACTATTGACCTAGAATCAGCTTGCCAACCTTTATTAGCCCAATATAAACCAAGGAGGACCATGAAGATGATTGAGGGGTGGAGCAGCTCTCCTGTGAAAACNTAATAGACATCCAGTACTATCCCGGGGAAGATACCTTCTTCAATAGCATTAACTGGCAGTCATTTTCTTGCTCTGTGTTATTCCAGTCTCAGTACTTTCTCTAAGCTGTCTGCATTCCCATCCTGACTACCCTAAACATAGTGTTTTCTGAAGGATTAGAGAGAGGACAAGTTTAGGGTTTGGGATTTGGGTGGCATTTTTCCCTTTCCACAGCAATTCTCTCTCATCTCTTTTCTCCTAGACTATTTCTGAAGTTGAAAAAAATAATCTCTGCTCACCTACGTAGATATGACCTTCTCCAATTTCTTCTGAATACAAATTCTTTAGTACACATTAAAAGGCAGTTTTCTGCAACAGTAACCTGCTTTTCTCTGTCTGAAATGAAGGGTCATCATGACTCACATCTTTTCAGTGATGGTGAAGGTGTGAAATCCGTCAGAAATAGAACGCAATACAGGGTCTACAAGTCAACCATTGACCTCTTCATCAGTGCTCTGATGAAGAAGTGTTTTCTTCCTCTTCATAAGAGCACAGACGATGCAGGCAGCAAGAAGACTTGAAAAAATGAGCCATTTTATTCCAGAAAATACCTTTGATACATTCTGATTCATAGCCATGTAACTTTTTGTCTTCAACTTCCTCAGCTCCGCACCATCATTCTTGAATTCCAGTTTCCAGATACCCAAATTATGATTCTAGATCTATTTCCCCCAACAACTCTGCACATATGTCAGTACAGCTGATGTCTCTCCCACTCTCCACCATATGCTTTCCACTCCTTGTTGTCAGCCTCCTAAAGCTGTTCATCTTGTTTTCTCATCATCATTTTCTCTGGCACAGTTCGGTCAGTGCTCAGAGCTTTGCAATACCCAGCAGGGCAGACACAGCTTGTGTAGTAACACATTCCTTCATATGAGTGTGTCGCTGCCTGTGAAGGAGCTGTTACTCTAGAGCACCTGGGAAGATTGGTGGGGACTGAGCTAAAAAGCCAATGTCTGTCTTAGGAGAAAAACAAATGCCTATCCATACTGATCCACTCCCAGGTCTTTCCCCCCAGCCTGAGCTGTTCTGCCCTCCATGACTGGGCATGATCCCCTCGTAGCCTGGCTCAGCCCCAAGAATCATAGAGCCATAGAACAGTTTGGGCGGGAAGGGATCTTTAAAGGTCATCTAATCCAATCCCCCCTGCAAAGAGCAGAGACATCTTCAACTACACCAGGTTGCTCAAAGCCCCATCCAACTCCACCTTGAAAACTTCCAGGGTTGGGGTAGACACAATTTCTCCGAGCAACCTGTTCCAGTGTTTCATCTTCCTTGTCCTAAGAAAATTCTTTCTTATGTCTACTCTGAATATACCTTCTTTTAGTTTAAAACCATTACTCCTTGTCATATCCCCACGGGCTCTATCAACAAGAAGGGAATGACATTCATCATGACAGTGGCCTTGAAGGACAGAGGGGGAAACATGTCTGAAAAGTCGCCCTTCTGCCTTGCTCAACCTTGATGTCTGGTGTTCTGAGTCACAGGTTAAATGAAAGAGCAAGCTCTGGAACTTCCTGGTAGAACTGCTGCCTCAGTTCCTGTATCTCACCCACTTACATCATCAAGCACAGACTGTTTGCACTTAGCAAAGGATGAAGAGATCATTCAAAGGGAGGGCAGCTCTCAGAGTGAGGCTAGCAGAAGTCTTACAACTGGTTTATTTGCTCTGGGCACTGTATATACAACAACAAAGCTTGTGTTGCTCCTACGCTGAAGTATCACTGAAGACTATGACACCAGCTAGACAACCAACAGATTGTGCAAATCTGCTCCTCCTCAGTACCGGCAATACTTCCCAGCTCTGTCTGTCAGGGAAGCCAGTGCTGACCTCTGTGTTGACTGCCCTAGGGGGTGAGAATAAGGGAGCAAAGAATGCTCATTGTAGCCTTTTACTATTGACCTAGAATCAGCTTGCCAACCTTTATTAGCCCAATATAAACCAAGGAGGACCATGAAGATGATTGAGGGGTGGAGCAGCTCTCCTGTGAAAACCGGCTGAGAGAATTGGGATTGTTCAGCCTATAGAAGAGAAGGCACCAGGGAGATTTTATAGCCACTTTCAGTACCTAAAAGGGGCCTACAAAAGAGCTGGAAAGGGACTTTTCACAAGGGTATATAGAGATAGGACAAGGGGAAATGGCTCCAAATCAAAAGAGTGCAGGTTTAGATTAAATAAAAGGAAGAAATTCTTTACTGTGAGGGTGGTGAGACACTGGAACAGGTTTCCCAGAGAAGTTTTGTGTCCCTGGAATTGTTCAAGGCCATGCTGGCTGGGGCTTTGAACAACCAGGTCTAGTGGAAGGTGTCCCTGTCCATAGCAGGGGAGTTGGAATGAGATGATCTTTAAAGTCCCTTCCAACCCAAACTACTCTGTGATTCTATGATTCTGTGATCTGAAAAGGTGATGGATTGTTCAGAAGCAGCAGCTATGAGGAAGATAGAGTGAGTGTCAAAGTTTGGCACAATGCATGGCATGGAACATAGCTCATTTCCCTGTTTGCTTGGTCTGCTTTCTCACAAATACATTCAAGAAACTTACGCTAAGGCAAATACCTCCAGCTCCAGGAGGACCACTTTCTGACCTCTGCACAAGGGTTCATTACCCAATAGGTGAGAAAAATGGGAATAAAACACAACCACAAAATAATCTCAGAAATTAAATACTACTTAGGAGAAGATCTACACCATTTTTAGAAATTAGTAATAAGTAGGACAAACCAAATATTTCTGCCTATTTAATAGGGGATTTTTTAAAATTTATCTTGGAGCACTCTAACACAGACATCTAAATATATGCCAAAACAATGGCTTTTAACAGAGAAAAGCTAATTCATTTAATTTCTTACAGTGCAAAATAAAAAAACTTTCTAGCAGTTTATTATCAGAAGCTTTGCTTTTATTGCTTCTTTTAATGTAAGTTTCTGAGCTATTTAAACAATCTATCTCACAATGTTTAAGGAGTTTAATTCACAAACTCCTGTCAAATTGTCTCACTAATGTAACATCTGACTTTAGAACACAACCTAAATTCATTAACTCTTCACTTCCCCTTTTATTCTTTTTCTAAAGCAATGAATACATACAGGCAGTTCCGTGTGTTGCTACCTAACAACCATACTTAAAATCTTTCATCATAGTGTCCATATTAGCATATTATAATTACTTTGGAAATATCCCCAATTTGACAACAGAAGATACTGTATTGTATTCCTAATACACACATGCATAAAAACAATTTCATTGGCCAGAACAATGTTTTTAAAATGTAAATTCTTTCTCATGAAGAAACATGATGAAAAGGACATGGCAGAGAGAATTTGGATCAGGGAATCCAGATTTACCTCGAAACCATAAGTACATATATATATAAATCAGTAGAGTCTAGCAGACAAATAAGACTGTCAAATAGTATTTTCTTTTAAAGTCTACTGTAAATCATAAATCTGTGTGCTCTAAAACACACATAATCTTATAGCATATTTAAAAGAAGATCTAAGACATTCTCTGTCTTGTTCTTTAAAGTTTTGGTGCAGAAATACATATACACAATTCTGTTTTCAAATACTGCTGAGAAATGCCATGCAAAGAAATTTTAAAAGGTTAAATAGAGTAAACTAAATCCAAGGTACTGTACCTAAGTTTGTTCTGAGTAGATATACTGTGTCTTTGGCATTTATTTGGGTTCAGGGATGGAAAACCTCTTTTTTATGGTGCAAAGAATTAGGCTGATTAGTCCAGCACAAACAAAAGCTGCAAGTTCAGTGCAGCAGAGGATGGAACACGAGAAATGAAGAAAGCACCCCAGTCATACATGAAGGAATGTGCACTCAAATCCCTGTCATTCTCTTGTGCACAGGCAGTATTTGCAGTTTCAGCCATATTCAACAGCAAACTCCACCTAGTCTGTGTATCAACGACACAAGGCAGCAGATAACTGTGATAAACTAATGGGTCTGGTATCCACCAAAATGGATTACTTCAAATATATTGAGATGGGCTCCAAAAGCAGAGTCTGGCATTTAGACCCCAGCATTTAAGTCTGCTGGCATCTGCTAGGTTCTAGGAGAACCGTAATGGTCAAGGCAGCAGCTCATTTCTGTGACTCACATATATCCTAGGACATCCAAGGCATCCACACGATGTATGGCAGATGTGCCGATGTGGCACAGATTCTGCAGGAGATTCACCTCTTTCTGAAGCCTCACCGGGTCAGCCCAGGGCACTTCCAATGTATTAGATCAAGTCTGTAGGCAGTAGAACCAGTGAAGCTAAGGAGCTACTCAGGACACAAGCCAGGGGAGCGGGAGCTCCGCTCTGCTGTGAGACAGTAACTTTCTAGGTCTGCAGCTGAGGGTTGTGTGGGCTTCTCTACTACACTTCCAAAAACTCCAAAACTATGTTTGGGCATCCCAAATGAGCCTTATATCTATATCAGGCTGTGAACAATCATTTTCTAGACTTTTCTAGCTACATGACGGCAATTTCTATCAACTGTACAGGAAGCCTACCATACCTACCATGTATGCAGACCTTTTCTCCTAGACAGCAAATTTCTGATTCTGAGTTGAATCCCATTTTTTAAAACTGGCAAGGAAGAGACACAGCAATCAAATTCCTTCATTGTCAGCAACTCACTATTTTTAATAGCTGAGAAAACAGTGACGATTAAAATATCATCCAGAGAGAGAGAAAAAATTTTAGTGTAAGGTATGAAGCTGGAACCAATGTACCCCACGGTTTTGGATTAGATATAAGTGTGAGGCAGAGTTACATAGCTCTGTAGAACATTTTCTCATACCCAGACAAAATGCTTATATTCCATTCTCTCCTCTGTTACACAGGATTTGAACCTATATTTTTTACTACTGGAACACAGACCTAAGAATCAAGGCATCACGTGTGCTGTTCTTCCTTCCTCCCATGGTAACTGATCTTTGTAGGGATGTGTTAGATGTTTACTCATCCTAAAAGTAAGAGAAGGATTACATTTAACAGCCAACAGAGCACTCAGCAAATGGAAGACCTCTGCTCCAGTTCCTGAGCTGTATCAAGTGGAAAACACTTTGAACTAAACTCAGAAGACAGAGAGCAGCCACTTTTGTTTTGTTTTCATTTTTTTAGTGTATATCACATTTACAGATTACACAAATCAGTATGATTGAAACTGCAGACATAGAATTATATGACCTATTCATCCTTACTTTGACTTGCTATTTTTTCAAATGCATTTGGTCTAACTCAGCTACAATGAAAAAGTAGTGAAAGTAAATTAGAAGAAAACTCGAATAAAATTCTCTACTGCCTGCTGAAAGCTGAGAGTTCTATATGCTAGTGAGATCTCCCATACAAAGACTCAATTCACATAAGTATAAAATATATTTTTAAAAGTTTCTTTCAAGCCAGCAGGAAGGTAATTTCATCAGTCTGAGGTTTTCTGGGAAAACAGTGGAAGCATCCACTTTCAAGGATAACCACAAGATTTATTTATGATTAATCTGGCAACTGTGTTTCTTTTAAAGATAAGATCCTACTCAAGTTAGTGGGAATGTTTATCTGCATGACCTATCAATACAATACCTAAAGGTACTGACTTCTTTTTCTATATACATACAGAGCAGCAAAGCCATAGTAATTTGTAAAGCAAGTGAAGAGACCTGGCTTTTGTGTGCAAAAGCTGTATTTTAATTTAAGACTTCACACACTAAATTATATGTTCTCCATAAACATGAGCTATTCTCAGACAGGTGAGAGCCTTCCCCCATAAAACCATCCCTACCATTTCTGTATCCAGCACATGCCAAGACTAAGACATCTGTCCTTCATAAGGAACTACTGAAACATACTGCACAGCTGCTGAAAAACTTTAGAAGCAGCTATGGGAAAGCACTGCAGAAGAGATGTTTTCAGCATCACCAAAAACTTAGTTCTTATCTCTTTGTTCCACTGGCTGAACTATGAGTATTCAGCACAGACGTGTAATTAGCAGGGAAAGAGAGTAAAGATGCAGATCAAGTGCTGAGTAAAAATGCCAGGAACAGATCTAAAATTAATATCTCCTGAAGTTACAGTAATATTGACAAAGATGCACTCCACTATATTTGTAATAAACATTTCCATCACTTGTTTTGTCAGATACTGAAAAGAAATGAAAAAGCAAATACTGTGCAACTTGCAGACTACTTGACAGCAGACAGGAATTTTTTTTTTTTTTGGTTGGATGACGGGTAGATCTTTAGAAAAAGTATGACTGGTCATGGTTCCCAAAAATGAACAAGGATCATTTGCTAAATCCAGGGTTCTACGCTAAAAATCACTGGGCTCTGTCATTGAGTCCCATTAGGAGGTAGGTGTAATTTTCCTGGACACCACTGCATTGTTCTTGGACTTCATTAGTTCCTGATGAACATTTACATACTGGTGTAGGAGAAGGCATCAAGAGTCATTGCATAGCATTCTTGTAGATGAAATTGCTCATTACCCTGACTTGTTGATGAAGGCTTGCAGCACTGCTTGTAAGGGCTTTGTTCCCAGTTTTACCTTACTACAATACAAGTAATTTCTCTAATTAGAATCCTGCCTCTTAAATTGAACTTAATTGTGATGGCAGTTGCTGCCATGATCCACAGAGTTGTGCAAAGTTTAGAATACTGATTACACTTTTAGCTTTTCACCACAGAGTCCAGATGAAGTGGGGTTTTTTTACTGCAGAAAAGGAAGAAAAATAAAGAAATCCAGCCTTTGAAACAGTAAGAAACATTCAACATTTCAAGGTCAAGGGCATAAGTGGAAAGCCAGTGAAGGTTCTGCTTTTCATGCCTGTGGGCCCCTGTTATGAAAGTACTGCTTTGCATTTGCCTTCTCCTTTTGCTGTCTTCCCCTCGATGCTTTGGTTAAAAGCAGGAAGTAGAGCAGTGGGTGGAAGCACATACACACACAGAAAAAAAGTTAAAACATTTTCCATGGTCAGAGGGGGTTGGGGTTTTCACAGAGGACAGAAAAATGTTTAATTTAAAATGTGGTGGATCCAAAACTGGTTATGCCCACCTCTAGGCGTAACCAAAACAGAGCAGGCACATTAAGTTCGGTTCCACTGAAAACACAGACCAAGCAGAAAATGGAAAAGGTCAACACAGGATGGAGAGGGCTTCAAGTGATGCAGAGAGAAAATTCCCCAGGAAAGTATTAGTGTGAACATAAGCCAGCTGTGCTATTTAATGATGGGAGGCAAGATCTCTGTGGCTCAACTTTTTATGTTTTCTTGTAACATCCGAGCGTTCCACTTGGGCAATATTCACAGTTTGTGGAACCACTCATAAGTCGGCAGATTTTCAGTGAAAAGCCATTAAAGCAATGTGGTTCTCACTTTGCAATAAGCATGCCTGTTCTTTGTTTCTTGTTTGCTTGCACTGTACATCTCTGTTGCAGTTTCATGTTCTTTTAATTTTGATAGATTCTGATTAATCACGAAACTTAAGAAATACAGCTGGAACTGAGATTTAAGTCTTTTTGATACCTCAAATCCCCTTGATGCTCAACAGGCATGCAGAAACTCCTACAAGTCATCTTCTGAGTAAAAATACTGCCCAGCAGCCCACAGATACTGTCCAGACTGCTTCCTTCTCTCTCTTCCATTTACAACATTTAGCACGTACAAAGACCAGAAACTAGGCAAATCCCCCAGCTAGGATCACCTTCTCCAAAGAGAAATAGCTGGCTCTGATGGCATTGCCTTCAGTTGACCTCCCATCTTCCTTTACCTGAGCATGAAGAAAAGGCTCAGCAGGAGGCTGATAAACATGTGAGAACATGGAGAAGTCTCATAAATTGGGGATGTTGGGCCTTCAACTGCAGTGAATAAGTGCACACACTTGCTTCAGTCATGACCTGTCTGCTCAACAGCCGAGAGCCTGTGGTCCTACAGCTCACTTTGTGGTGTTTAGGCAGACAGAAAGGGTATAACCTGTCCTAGTTTAAGCTCAGCTGTGAACATGGCACTCTATGTTTCCACTCCAGGTGGATATCATGGTAACCATAGCTTGAGTAGAAAAAAAACCCACTGTGAGGCCGCAAACCTGCTTTCTTTTACAAAATCTTGTTTTCAGGTGCTTGTATCTATAACAAACAGCTGCACATGAGGTTGAGTTTTTTCAGACAAAGCCATTGTTCTAAAGGTAAGCAATTATTTTCAAATGCAGGCACAAAAGCATTGCAGAACTCTTATCTGAGAGGGGAGAGGAGTTGCAAACACCTCTTTCTCACAATAAAAAATTATCTGCTCTCCCACTGACCTATTCTATATCTGAGCTGACTGATTTTTAGCACTCAGCATGTTTAGCTTATACATACTTAAGGTCCTAAAATGTACCACAGGAAGGCTAAGGTAAACTTTGAAAAGAAAAATTTATGGGCTGTGTACAGGCAACAGCAAAATCACAGATACCAAGAGAAGAGCTCTGATAAAGCAGCAAGCAGGGTACTCTGATAAGAATGCTTCAGCTGTAGTGTATTGGACTGGCTGGGATGGAGGTAACTTTCTCCACGGCAGCCCTCACGATGCTGTGCTGTGTGTTGGTGCTACAGAGGGGTTCATAACACAGGGGCACAGCACCAAGGCTGTCTCTCCAACACTCCCCTCTCACCAGCAGGCTGGGGAGGGGTCAAAATCTCAGGAGGAGACACAGCCAGGACAGGTGACCCAAACTGAGCAAAGGGATATTCCATGGTGGGGAGCGAGGGGGAGGGCATTCATTATTACAACGTGTACTGAAGTCCTGCTTCCCAAAAAATGGGAAGTAGAGAATAAATCTTTTACTTTGCTTTCATTTGTGACCTTTGCCTTTGGTATATTAAATTTCCTTTTGGAAGGAAAACACTTCAAGAATTTCCATCTTATTTTCTTATCCCACATATCCTGCTGAGGAGGAAAAAGATAGAGTGGCTTTGTGGGCACCTAATTATCTACAATACCTCTCTAGTCCCTCCCTGCTCCTATTTTATTTCTTTCCCAAGGAGACATCACCTAGGGGAAAAGTACTCTGATTAGTAAGTTCTCCCAACTTCAGAGATACAGAGATTGTATTTCCAGCTGAAAGCCTGAGTTACTAGGGAGGCTGGAATTGAAACGTGTTTCAGCCTGTAAATCACAGGACTATGTGCCACAGGCCAAGCTCTGTTTTGATTTGGTACAGCTTAAAGAGATTCCTATCAGAGTGCCCCACATAAACATCCAAAAAAAGATCACATTTCTAACCCCACAGCAAGGAGCAGATGTTATTTTCCATGATTCACTTACGGGTTAAAAAAGTCAACAGAAGTGTTACAAAATGTTCAGTTCTGTTCAAAAATACCTACTAGCTATACATTAAGCAACCCTCCGAATACATTATAACTTCTGGGAATGTCAACCAAAGAGTGTACAGACTGGTTGGTAAATTGCCTTTGAGTCAAAAATAGCGAGTGTGTGTGTTGAGCAAGGTCACTTCAGTAGTTCAGAGCTTGTGGTCGGCAGCAGCCTGCTGAGTGTTGCTGAGTCTGCAATTTCATGGCAATACAAATATCAACAGACTGGCCAAGCAGCACAGAGTCCATTTTTTGTAACTAAGCACTGCAGGATACAGTCAAGACTGATTTATTAGAAACTTCATCAGCAGTGGAGCTAGGATTTCCCCATTTACAGCCTTTTGAAGTGCAAATGTGAACAAAATTACACCATATTGCAAAACTAGTATCTTTTATCCAAAGCTTTGCATACGATTTTGATTTTTAAATGCACAAGTCTGAACACATTCTTCGGAATGTTTGTTTGTTTGTTTTCCAGCTGGAGATACACTCAGATCTAAGTACATCAAAAGATAAAGTAGCTTCACTAAAATTTCTCCAGGGAAAAGACGTAGCAATCCCAAGTATTGAAAGAAACTGGCAATTTACATGAGATGAGGTGTATTTGGCAGCAGCAAAGTACATTTCTGGCCCTCTGTCATATCTCTATATCTCACAGTCATTGCTGAACTTTACTATTACAACAATATTATGAAGAATGGCCTTATTTTCCTAGCACAGTGTGTATTTTATGTGTATAAGAACTGATAAAAAGATCTCAAAATGAGTTTTGGGGGTGGTGAAGGAAATCAGCATCTTCCTTTGGTTAATTCCATGAATAGAAAAGAAAAGAATCTGCTCAATTACTTATTGGGAACTATTCACCCAGCTGTAGCTAGATAGCTAAATACCAAAAATCTTATATCTAGTCAGGAATCACCACAGGTTCATCTCTTTAACATCTCCACAGTTTGCTTTCTTGGTCCTCTGAAATATCCAGATTTTTTTTTAACAAGATATAGAGTCAAACTGGTTTTATTTCTGTAACCTAGCTACATCTATCTATAAAATTATTTCAAATAAAACAATACTGTAGGTATATGTCATTTCTATTATACTCTCTTGAAGTTTCTGTAGGATCCTATTATGTTTTTATATTTCCACAGAAGCCCAAATACCAAACACTGACATTTCCATAAAATCAACATTCCTGACACTCATTACCGCAACATCATTGTCTCATCCAAGCAGCAGTCAAGTGACTAATATCTTTCCTTTCAGTTCCTCACTCCACTGCTGCCTGTTACAGATTTCTTTACCACCTAAGCTTATTTCGTTAGGGTCTCAAATTAACAGGTACCCTGATAAGTGTTTTCTGCAAGTGAAAACCTAAGTGCAGTATACCTTCCCATGTGCTCTTAAACACGAGCTTCTGAAGGCTTGAGCGGTGTCAGGGAAGGGATGAAAGTCAGTCAGGAGATGAGAGGGAGTCTCTGCGTGCTGGTGATAGAGCTGGTGGGGCTGTCAGTCCTGCTCATGGGACCTACAAGCACAGCAGCAATGTAGGATTGTCTATTCAGCTTGTGTGGTTCAGCTTACTAAGTAAAACTGCCAGCCAAGATTTGTTGGGGGGGTGGGAGTTTCTGCCAGCATTTAGAGGGTAGCTCTGTCCTCATTGAACCACAAATAGTACCATCCAAGGACAATGCTGAGGAAATATGATATATAGGAAATAAAAACCAGAATGCTTCAAGGATTTTAATTTGAGGCTGAAACAAGTTTCAGGAGTATGACTTGACATTTAGTTAAGAAGGGAACAGGAAGCAAAAAGAAAGCAGTGGTTAAAACAAAAATGTCAATCTAAAATTGCTATTAGTTGATTTTTTTAAGGTGTTGGGGTTGTTGGTTTTTTTCCTTTTTAAAAGCTAAACATGAAAGTTCTTCTTCAAACAGCCAGCCATCTGGCCCTTCCTGGATTTTAATGCAGCTCCTGAAATCTGATCTGAATTAATATAGGCAATAGTGTTCTTTGAATTTAGCAGGCACATAAACACAAAAGCTTTATCAGTAGGGCCATTCACACAGCAGTAAGTGATTGTAGAGTAAATTTATCCAGCCACAGCCTGTCCCAGCACAAAAACCATTCCCAACAAAGCATCTAATTTCGAGGATGGGATCCCACTCTCTGAGCACACACAGTCTCCAGTTACACATGTGATGTGTGGGGCACTAAATAGGAACAAGAGTGGGATTGACCCTGTGACCTCTAGGACAAGCTGCAGGGCTGTTACGTAGGCATCTGTGGCCTCAGCAGCTCGATGATTATATAGCAACAACAGTGTGCTGAAGCTTTAAAAAGATCTGAAAACAAAGTTCTTGTTGTGTTGTTCAATAGCTACGCAGTGTCAAAGAGCCTGCCAGGGTCTCCTTCACAGGATGGCACAGGACAAACTGATCTGTGGTCTTTAATTTTATCCCTCTGCTCAGCACAACATAGCAACAGACTCTTCTAGCTCTGTGTTGTGAGAGACATCCTACCCACCACTTCCTTCCTACAATCCAGATTAGCAACAATTTCTGTCGACATAGTTCAAAATGTGTGTTTAATAATATAGAGTAATACTGAGGAACATAGAATAATCTAGAATGATATGAAGTGTCTGATTAATCTCTGTGGTATCCTATACCACCAGAAAAAACTGAAGGTTTCCCCAAAGTCAGCAGCAAGACGTCCCTCAGCTCCACTTTCCTGATCTTCCAGTTCCATTTAGCCTGTCAGGATTGTCACCTGCCAGAGACACTCTCAGATGAAGTCATCAGCTCCACATCCTTATTTCCATCACCATCTCCATTCTTCCAGCAATACCTCCACCTCTGGAGACGTCATGATATAAAGAACAGTCACTGCTTCATTAAACCACAAAGCTGATTACATGCCCCCTGTCTGAGAGCAGTATTTTCTATCATGGCCAGGCAAGGCCCAATTTACATTAAACTGTGGCAGCCCCAGGATGACATTTTGGATTTTCACACAACTTTTTCTGTTTAATTGAATTTTCCCAGCAATTACAATGTAAGTTTCTAGCATGGCAGGCATCTTACCTTTAGCTTTGTCCTAAAAAATTGTCAGCAGGTGATAGTTCATTATTTATTACTGTTGTTCTGAAGTTTTGCTATTCCCATCTCATATCACAGTCTAATTCAGGAATCTTCTTCTATGAGGCACTTCATTATTTTGATAATATTTTTCAACTGCTTGATGGTTGGAATAGGTACTAGTAGTTACACATCTAAATCTGTGTTTCCTTCCAAATTACTTAAACTCAATCTCACGTCAGACATGAATTTTTCCTGAAAATTCTGCCTAGCTAACTAAATTTGAATATGCATGGTAATTTCTCCTCTTAATAGTATCTTGGGAAACTGGTAACAGTTTAGAACAACTCCAACATTCATTTTATGTCTAGCTAACAAATAAATTTGTAAGATTTTTATTTCAATATATCAATGTTCCTCTGCCCAAAAAAAGGCTCCTTTGAATTGTTTGGACTATATTTCTGTCATAGAAAGCATATAAATAGTTTCCAGGCTCTCACTGTAATTTTGAAACCAATATAAAATATTCCCAACCCTGCACATGGCTTTTTCCTATTATTAAATTACTTTCATATGACATGTTAGCATATTTTTCTGTCTCATATTTTCTTCTGTGCAGGACAGTCCCAGTTCCAGCCAGGACAGGAGTGGTTTTTGCAGTAGACGGGAAGGGACATGGATAGCCCCTGGATGGTATTCCATACCGTCTCACATCTTTTCTGGGAATGGGGGAAGGGGTCTCTTCCTGGTTGGAGCAGCATGGTGGAGGGAGTGGTTGGGTTTTGTCTACTGTCGAGGGGGTTCCCTGTGAATCCTTTTCCTCTTTCATGTACCCTCTGTCATTAGCATTCTTGTTCTTACCTTTCATGTTCTTATCTCACTGCTGTTTCCAGTAAGTTGTTCTTATCTCAACCCACGATCTTTACCTTTTCTGCCTCCAGTTCTCCCCTCCACTCTCCACCCCAAGGCAAAGGAGAGAGGGAAGGGGGAGCAAGAGAGCAGCACATGGTTTGGGGACTCTCAGAGGGAGCACTAAATTGGGGGGTACCATTCCTAAACCATGACAAAGATGAGCAAAATGAAAGTCATTACTAAGACTAACATGCAAGTGATCAAATTATTTGGGAATACACTGGTCTGGGTAGGTTTTTCCAGAAGAACTTCATCAAAGTGATATTCATATAATCATTTTTCTAAGACTTGAAGGGGAAGTTATAAACTTGACATGCTGTCCCAAATATTTACAAGAAAGCAGCTGTTTCCATGTACCCTTTCCCCCATTATCTCTTCTTTGATTATACACACAGAAATTTCAGGCACTGGTGAAGTTCACAACACATGGATAAATTATTCTCTAAGTCTCTATTTCATCACTAGTATTCACCTGTACAAAGAGCTGCCTTTGAAGACTGGAGCTTATGGAGCCTGGTGATCCTGCTCTTACCTCTCCATTCTTTTTCATTAGCTGATACAGTTACAATATTGGAGTCCCCCTACGCTGCTTTGCAAATTTGGTTCTTTGCAAAAGCCAGCCTTCACACCTACTCCTCACAAGATCTTGACCTTGCTACTGATCATCATTAAACAAAGTGTTTTGTTCAGAAGGAGTAATGGCAAGTATTACAGTTACCTTCTTGTCCCCTCAACGACAAGTGAGAGTGGTTTGAGTGAGAGCAAGAGGGGGAGTCCAGATGGAGGGACCCACAGATGCTTCTGAGCTACTGGCTGCAGTCAAGTGTTGACTTCAAGTCAAGTTTTAGGTGAAATCCAAACATACACCCGGCTGTTCCCTCCCTCCCGCAGGGCCAGCACTCTGGTTTCACAGGAAGGCAGCCCACACACGTGCACTGAGCCTCTGCGTCTCTGGGGCATTACCTTAAGGGAGGCAGGTGCTCTTGAATTAGGGCTGCAAGAGCACTGAGGGATCAGACACATGGCACTCCTGCTCCCAAAGGACGTGTCTGCCCCCAGCGACATGACTCCACAGAGATCCTATGCCAGCCTTGAGGTGCACGGAGTGAGGCAGGAGGGAGAGCTGTCTACCAGCCCCACAGCTCACAGCCCGGTGGCAGCAGCTTTCACCCACCTTTTTCACAAAAACTCCTGTGACATAATACACTCCTACTCAGGATCTGGGTCCTGGCTCCTTTATTACGTTCACTAACGTTACAGGGAGCCAGACCCCAAGCTGTGGATTTGCACCAAGTGAGACAGTCTTCTGTCTGGGGATGCAAGATTGTTTACAGTATTTCTGAATTTGCCGGCTCAAATGTTGTACAAATGCAGCCAATATTTCTCAGATGTTGGCCCCCTGGGTCATGGAATGTACCCTGAACCATGTTTGTGGGGCATTCAGCATGAGAAGGGTCTCTATGCAAGCCGAGGATTCAGGAAAGTACCATAACAAACACAGAAACAGATAGTGATCATAGTGCATTAAGGCATTTTCCGCACCACTACAAGAAACAGTGACGGTAAAAGTCAATTTTAGAAGATTAGAAACAGTAGAATTGCCCATAGAGCCGGCTGAGGTCTCAACATGCAATGGGTGGGGAGGAAGGAGCAATTGCCACTTCTCTTTCCAGTTAGGCAGAGGGCTTTGTATTAATCCTGCCTCCCTGGTCATTTATAAAGGTTTGTGTAAAGGGAACCAACAGATTTGTGGATAACATCCACCAAAGATTATTTCTTCCTTTTCTGCAATTGTTGTACACAGGTATGCGCTCCCCTGAGCAATTCATGTTATTGAGATATAAAAGCTATTTATTTGGTATGTAAAACTTTCCAAAGAAATACCCATCAAGCCCAGGCACAGTCCTAACCACTAGTATATGATAAATTCTTCTCTTCTTCCATGAAAGCCATTTACAGGTGTGTGAACATCCAAAGGCATGGCCCGTGCTCAGTCACTCCAGTAGCTCCCCAGAGAATGCCATAAACAAAACCCTTGCTGGACACAGCCCATAATGTTGGCAAACAAGCAGAAATGAAAGCAGACAGCTACCACTATTTCATCAGCTTTGTCTTTTCTTCCAGGGAGCGTTTGTGGGGCATCTGCATGTAAGGGCATTTAGAGGTCCCTGTGAGCAGGGGGACACAGCCAGCTGCTTTTGCATGGGCTGATGGGATGTCCATGCCACGAGCATCTCCCCAGAGCAGCCAGGAGGAGAAGTTAGAGAGCTCCCAACTTGGGCTCCTATCCTGGGGCCAGACTCGTGGGGAGGTTTCCTGTTCTGTAAACTCTGGCTTTTGTTTCCTGCACTTCACAGGCCAGCAGTGCCCAGGACCAGGACTGCCCCAGAGAAGGCAAGCCCACGTGTAATCCATCAGCAATTACTTCAGAGGTGGATTGACACCAAATACAAACACCTCTACTCCTTACCATGTATTATTATGGACTTAACAACATCAGCCCTTATGCATGTGATCAAAGCAAGACACAGTAGTCTAGCCCGAAACTGCTTACCAAGGAGATTGCCTCAGCATTGCATTTGGGAGATGATTATTTGAGGATTTATGGTGGCCCCTGCTCTGGCACCAGGCCCACTGGCACAGACCACCCAGACCATGCAGGAGGCTTTGGGAGTAGCAGTGGAGCAAAGCAGAATGTAGCACGTCTTTCTTACCTAAAGGAGATCAACACTAGACCCACACCAAAACAGCTGGTGGTCTACTTGGGTCTTTGCAGCCATGCTCCTCTTCCAAACACTGTTTTCTCTAGCAGGGGGATACTACTAAATCAGTCAACAACTCCTAACAGCAGAGACCTGCCATCATCTCTTCCTGAATAACCGATTGGAAGGTTCTAGTCACAATCCCTTGCACTAGGATTCAGAGGTGAGGACTAAGGAAGGGCAAAGTCAGTCATGCCATAAACCAGTGCAAATCCATTAGGTGGTAGAGAAGACCATGAGGAAAACTTGGCCAGACCTTCCGACCAGGAGTCAAAACACAAATAAATACACTAATCTCAAAATGAAAAGGCCTCAGATACTTTATGTAAAGGCTGTTATAGCCACTGCAGACATAAGGTCATAAGATTTTGATTGACATATTTAGGGATTGATCATTATATGCCTTGTAAACAACCAACAATAGTGTCTTAAAATTCAGTCAAGTCCGCAGGCCCATGAAGTTGTTTATAGCTTTTAAATGGCCCTCTGAAAAATCAGTGCTGATGAATGCTGTGATTCTTGTGACTGAAACAAAAGCAAGGCATTTCAAAGATTTTAGGAATGCCCGAATGTTGCCAGTATGCCATGTAGCTTCATTTTTGAGACAATATTGATCTTTCAGTCTGTACTTATGGCACTAGAAATGGAATTTATATACAATGGAAAGGCTTTGCTGTTGATTTCACCTCTGGCTAAAAATCTAGTCAGCAGTATTTCTGGAAAATCCTGAACAAACGACAGAAAGAGTCTGCTTGATACTTATTGCCACTATTAATCAAGACCATATTCTAGCTAAGTAGTACAAATGGTATGAGAGCAGACATGGCAATGTAGAGGTATCTGTAAAAACTGTGTCTGATGGCAAAATTGGGATAACTCCAAGCAATCTCTGTTCCCATCATACATCTCAGATTTAATCCATCTTTGGATTCCAGTACCCAGGCACAACACATTCATTTTGATCCTCTGGTTGCACCTTTCCCCCCAGTGGCTGTGTTAGCCTACAATAGCTTCCTTTTCCTGTTTGAAGGATATGTTTCCAGACTCCATTGAGAATTTATCAGTAGGAGTTGCTCATTTTCAATACTGTTTATTAAGGTGAACAGCTTTCCTTTCTCATGTCTTTTTAGCACAATTGTACTTTTTTTTTCCATGTGAAGCACAGCTATGACCCCACTTATACCCTGAGGCGGTTTTTGTGGTATTAACGGCGCTCTTCCAAGAGCACGTAGGTTCATAAGTTTATAAAATACGTGTTTCCTAACATTAGCATGCAACTGTGTTGCTATAATAACATCATTTCTGCATTTATTCTTTGTGCCTTCAAGTTTACATTGGAGATGGTTCAAATTTCTCCTGGAAGGAGGTGTTTTCATCGCTCCTTTCCAATCGTTCACCAACTCTACAAAACTGTGAATGGTGTATGTCCAGTTGTGTAGGCTAATGCTGGATTTTTCAAAGTAGTTGCACTGTGACAAGAAAGTTTCAGTCTGTGATTTCAGTGTAATAATGTCTGTGGTGTCTGTGGGCTGTGGATGTCTTGGGTGTGAATCTGTTTAATGAGTGTGTTTAACAGGTCATCATGTATTTTAAATTCTGGTAAGTTGGACATGTGCAATAAGCAAACACAAATGTTTACATTATTTACTCTAAGGCATTTAGAAAGGGTCAACATCTTTGATTCAGCCCAGTGCCCATTTCCTTCCATGGGCTGGTCTTTGTTGCCCAAGAAAACTGTACTACAACAGTCATAACTACTCCACTTTACATAAAGCTGTTTAGTGAACATGAAGTTCTAGAATGAGATGTGTTTTGGGTTTGTCATGGGCTTTTCACAATTTTTTTGTGATCCATCTTTTATTTAATAGTGATGGAGGCCAGAGAGCAGTGATCACCTCTAAACAACTAAAATGCGGGTGGAAGATATTGAAGCCCACGGGACCAGAAACTTAAAACTATATTTCCTCAAATGCCTACGTAAACCTTCATTAAACTGTATCTTTGCCCATTCCTCCACAAAAAAAAAAAAGAAAAAAAGAAAAAAAGAAAAAAAAGAAGTATTGTCACACTGCACTGATTCTATCAGCTGAAAGAAACCACTTTATGTTGGTTGCCTTCATAGACCTGGTCTGAAAGATGGCTTACCGACGAATTGATCATTCCTATTAAGCTTATTGAAAGTTTAATTCTTGCCTTGCTTTGCCATGAGTTTATACCAAATAATCTCAAAACTGTAATTTGCTTCTTTTTTTATTATCTTTTATTTGCCAGATTAGAGTTTAATTTTGTCAGACAGTCTAAATCTGATGCTCTCTAACCCAAGGACCTACATTAACATGAAAAGATGCAGAGTAGGGAAAATTACAGCTTCTCTTCACATTCTTCAGCTCATCACAAGTTGCCAAAAAGATGAGCCTTGTTTGTATTTCAGAAACCCAGCAAACTATCTGCCAGATATTTATGATCTATATGGATACAAATCTTTATGAAATATAGTCTCAGCTTGGAAGTTGCTCCTTTCATGGTTGATTTACAGTGCATAGTTAACACCCAGTTATTTCATTGTGCCTTTTGCCAGGGCATGAATAATTCATGATCCTTCTTTAACAAAACCAAGAACAGGTTGATTCATGATCTTGATCCACAGCCAGAATTATAAAAAGCATATGAATATTGGAACAGTTCAGGATTTGGAAAGATGAGAACAAGACCAGGCTTCACATTCTATCTAGATTATCCACATTAGCATCCAGAGGTTGTATGGTAAGGACTATGCTGAGTAAGAGATGGGAAGAATATACGATTCATTACTTGCAAAACCCTGCTGAAAACTGGCCACTTAGTTATTCCATCAGCCTCAACGGTTGGCCATGGACTATCTTCATGGTACCATTGCTCGGGTGTTGGCTGTGGACTCATTTTAGTCGGTGAATCAGAAAGCTGACTGTGATCAAAGGAAAGACAACGTCTACAAGATAAATTTATTGCTCACATTGCACCCTCTACTGTCTAACTCCTGTAACAGCTCCGGGCAAAGTCTGACTCCTTGATGGTCTGTGTTAAAGTGGGCAAAGAAGTTATTCAAGGGAAAAATGCCGAAGTAAAGGAAAAGACCACATAGGTAACAAGTAAATCTGCATGAGAAAATTAGAAATTAGTGACTACAATTTTTGTCAAATAGCTGATTGATGAATTTCTAAGGCCAAACCTTTAATTCTGATTGCATTACAAGCCTGAGTTCAATGTGAGATGCTCTTTAATGATGTCAGCAGGACATTGCCAGTAGAATGTGAGTCACAGGATTCGAAAGCCCATCTGCCTTCCTATACCATTAGATACATTTGAGGCTCAGATGCTAAAAGTCCATCAAGGTGTCTAAGCAGGTCTGTGGAGAACAAGGGCCATAGCTGTCCTTTATTAGACATCACATCCCACTGGCGATCACAGGCAAAACACATCAAGCTGCCAGGCTAAGAGGATGGGTTAAAGCACTGGAATAAGTTGGAGAGTGGGCAGTTTTTTACCTTAAGTTACACCCCAACCAGGAGCACCTTTTATTAGAGTACATCATTGCCCCACACTGTCTTGTTAATCATCCTGTTCCACCACTGCATGCTACGGAACACAGCCTTCAACACTAAAAAGCTCAGCCTGATACTAAATTCCTACCCAAAATGAGTTACTGATGACTAAAGAACCAGATGACTTCCCACTTGCTCAGAGCTAGCTTACCTGGTAGATCCCAAATAGGGATCTAGAGAGTGATACTAGAATTTGGACCCTGATCTCAAGCATATGAAGATATGCTATGCAATGGAGAGAGAAATCAATCTCTAGAGAGGTGAGTCCGCACACCCTCACTGAGGTGTGCAAAATGGGTAGGATGGCTCATCCTTCCTGGTATCTGTCATTCTTCAGTGGCTATAGAGGGAATCTAGATAGAGTCTGGACTAGATGCTTAACTTTTAGCCAGCTCACTTGGGAAGAATTAATCCTACCCAAGAAGTCCTACCCTGCAAGGCATACAATCCAAAGGGACGTGCTAGCACAAGCATGTCATAAGGAGAAAAGGCACCAGATAAAGAATGGAAGAACATCTGCATACTTACAGATGTAGCTGATTGATAGGAAAAAACCCAGATAAAATATGGATATTCAGTCCATGATAATTACTCATTATCACAAGACAAAGAGGCATTTCAATCTTTACTTCTATTAGAAGAATTAAGAAGAACCAAAGGTTCTTCTGATCTCACTTTAGTTAGTATAAATATGGCACTACTCTATACATGCCAACAGAGACAAATAGGTATTTACTGGAGTGGGAGAACATGGCTTCCAGTTCAGTCTCTGGACAGCATTACTCAAGAGACTCAGCACCCCCAGCACATCCAGGGCAGTGTTGAGGAGATTATCAGAAGACAGTGGGTGGCAGCCTACATAATCATGTTTGTGGCTGTGCCCTCAGATTCAGCTTTTCACAAGATAGGGTTTAAACCAGGAGCTGATGCAGGCTTTCTTTTACTGCAGCCAGACATAGTAAAAAAACCCCCAAAGTCTGGTCCTCTCTGAAACCAAGCAAAATAAGCAGCTCTGCTACAGTTATTTCAGAAGTGTATCTCCGGAGGCCTGTTAGTTTTGCATCATGCTCTGCTGTTGCTCAGGGATACTGTGGTCATAGGGATCAGCAAAGCAACAATTTCCTTCAACTGCACTGTGAGGGAGGAGACATAAAATTCCATTAAATACCAGCTCTTCGATAAAGGTTGCAACAATGGTGCCTGTTACACTGTAAGGAGCAGTTTATCCCACTTTCTTCATAAACCTTCAATCTGATGCGCTTTCCTTTTAAGCATTTACAGCAGAAGAGGGGGGAAGTATTATAACAGCTAAGCAAGGAGTCAAACTTCAGGATGGTTGTCAGCTGAGATTTTTTAAAGGAAAGATTTGTCTCTCAAGAGACTTAGCAAGAGCCAGAGGCTTTAAAAAGCAGTCTGCACAAAGCACCAGACAGCATGGAGCAGGAGGCCACTTCGCAGTGCTTGGACTTGACAAGCAACCTTTTCCCTCTTTGGCTTCTGTTATTTTAGGACAGTAATCTGCTGCTCTCAGATTCCTGTCCTTGGCAAAGATTGAAGCACAGTCAACACATGGATATCCTCACCTGTAGCTGAAACACAGGCTAGGAAACTCAGAGCCTAGATTAGGAGGAGCTCATCACAAAAAATATTCTCTCCTCTCATATTATCATCTCTGTTTCACAGCATTTGACATTAGCCTCAGCCTTTCTTGATTGTTTGTGAGCACTGAACGTGTTCAAGATAAGAGAGCTCTCAGCCAGCTAACGCATGGAAAAAGGTTAAACTTTGAATTAGAAAGAGCTATGCAGAGTTCTTGTCTTGTAAGAGCTTCTAAAGGTGGCTACAAATGGATCTTCTTCAGTATGTTTCATGCCAGTGGAAATGTAGTGCAAATAAACATTTGACAGGAAAATCATGGACTGCAAATGTTGGGTGAATTAAACACAAGTGTGGATGTAATCTGTTCACTTAGTTACTATGATGTCTAATGCAAACTGACATTGAATAAAAGGAAAGCATTCACCCCACATGTATGGTGACTTTTAGAAGTTGCTTTATGATAGGCACAAAATCAAATTTGCCAGCTGTCCTGCCAGGAAAGGAATTGATACAAGGCATGGGGTTTCTGCATGTATTGCAATGGTATCTCCTGTCTGAGCTTGTGCAGATCGTATCTTCCAGAAGTCTAATACCCACTACCCAAATCCCAGAGGATCAAAAAGGATTTGTACATAGCTTGAATCCATAAGGAAACAAAGATATTTGGGGCTGGTCTCAGGAACACATTTGCCATACAAGGCACAGCACATCCAGGTAATACAGATCCATGGGTAAATACAGGAAAGGCAAAAGCAAAAATCAGAGCTTGAACCCTGGCCTTGTCACTGCATGCAAAGGACACGCTGTTTTGACCAAGGTTGAGGATATAACACTCTGTTTTAGGAAAGGCTCTATATCAAGACATCAAGCTGGTTTTTTGTGTAGTGAAAATTCAACAAGATAAGTAAGTAAAAAAAGCATAAAAATTACAAAGCATAAAAATAAATTATTCTCCTCAAACTGCACCTAGTAAACCAGGACAGCAGAGCCCAGAAACAAAATGAGTGTTGTTTCAGTACAGCAAAGTGACAGGGCCAACAGCAGATGCACTTCTTGGCACCAAGTTCTGCAAATTTTGTAAGCAGCAGGGACGAACCTGTTTCACCAAAGATTAAGTCTACACAAAAGCATCACATTCAGCATTGGGAAAGAGGCTCATCTATTGTACTGGCAAGCAGCACCAAAGATAGAGTACCCCGGAGACAAAATGTGAGGCTACTTAGAAACACATTTGCCAACCTGAAAAGAGAGGCAGCACAATGGTAACTAGTGAAGAAACAGCTGGGCATGGTGGCACCAGGCTGTGTCTTTCAACCCGTGCTATCAACACTTGTTCATACAGCCAGCGTGTGGTGAAGAAGTGCTTGTCACTTTCCATTTGGTCACAGAGACATGAATAGGGTCCAGTGTCAAAGGAGGCAGGTTAGGGGCTTGGGTTTGTTTTCCTTTAATACTCAACAATCTTGGCAAGGTTATAGTTACATGATAAGACTGGCCATGTGCAAATTTATATGACAGTTGTGACTTATTGTTGACATTAGAGAAATGCCAGGAAGACTCAAGGAGATTTTGGAAAAATACAGGCCATCACAGACACAGCTTGTAAGAAACACACTTGTAGCACTTCACAATCATGCCAAATTCAAGAGCAGAAAAGTGTGACTGCTGGCCAATCCTAATGTACAGCATCCATAATATCAGTAATGGACAATCCCATCCAGTTCAATATTTTAACCTCCAGAAAAGCATCTATTCCTTTACCCACTTTAATCTCCTCAGGTTTTATGGAAGAAGTCCACTTCTGCAGCTGTATTGAGAAAAACAAATCAGCCATAAAAAGTTCTGTTGTATGAATTATGTGCAAGTTTCAAGCTAAAAGAATACTGAATACTTTTATGAAAAATGTGTGTGCCTCTGCTCCAAGTTATTTGATAAAAAAATGCTCCTAGTCTTTCTTTTGTATTTGAATTCCCCTCAAAAAGAATCTAAGAAAGTCCTTTTAACAGCAGTGGGTGAAAAGCCATTAAAACAGCTAGTGGCTTTTTAAAAAACCTGTAATTTTTTGGTGTAAAAATTGTTCCTAAGGCACATACTACTTAATGACCACAGCAAATTGTAAGCTTTTAAATATGCTTCCTTGGACCTTTTCCTAGAAAGAAATCAGGCACTGCTGCAAATGATCTGAGGATAAGAATTCATTAGAGCAGAGGCTGGTTGCTGGTGACATGATTAGATTATCAAGATCTTTGTTTCCCAAAGCTGAAATAAAGCTGTGTCCATGGACCATATCAGCACTCTGGGATCAGTATTCTCAAACAGCAAACGCATGAGGGGGAATTTCTGACCAGCAGTGATTTTGGTTCATCATTTCAGATGCAGTGTATTCAAGAGTCACCCAAGGTTCAACTCCCAAGAAAAGCACCTTCTGCACCTTTCACCCAGGGAAACTGCTGCACTCTGCCACTGCACACTTCTTGAGCCACATTTCACAGCAAACATAGCAAACACAGTTTGTGCCAGTGGCTTGTGAGCATGCAAGGAGCTGGTCTATTCATACAAAGATCTGACACAGTTACATTTAAGTGCAAGGGCCTCTTTTCCACCCCAGAGGAGGCTATGAAGGCAGAGAAAGCTTATTTACATATGGCAGACAGTTGCTTTTTTGTTAGGGCTAAGTAGTTTTATCCTTACTATTCTGAATCAAAATAGTTGATTTCAGGGTATGCTGCAAGATTCAGTCCTTTTCCTATACTGTCAGAAGTTTTGAAATGAACAAATATTATTAGAGAAATTATGTAACTAGAATTTAGTTTACCTGTTTTGAAGCCACTGGAGAATAATGCTGCACATTCTCTGTTTTCTTATTTCTGAAATTACCCATTTTATCATGACCCACAAAAATTACTGCAAGGCCATATCTCATTTCTCAGCCCTTTGATGTGGAAATGCACATTACTGAAACCTTCCAAGGTTAGAAGTAAATGACTCTAGTTCACAAGACTGAAGCAGCTCTGTCCAAACTTACATCTTATGAAAAACAAAGCAAACCTACTTTAAAAAAAATTCCTGGTCATCCTGAAGATGTATCTATACATAAAATTCAGATACTTTTCTTGTCTGATCTAAGATGGAATTTTTTTCACTGCCTATTCAGGGTAGTATCAGCAACTAGTTCTGTTGAAATGAAGGTCAGCTAGCGTTTCCAATATGGTCATTTTTCAGTGGTTTCAAGTCAACTTTCAGATATAGAGATAAATGCCTTTAAAACTATTTTTTTTTTTTTTACAGTAGGCCCGTGAGGTCATTGCTAGAAAGAGAGAACAAAGTTTTTTTCTTATCATAAGGATAGAAAAGAAAATAAAATTGAGAGAAGCTCTTAATGATGAGTTTTAATGAAAACTTTAAGTAAAAGTTTTTTCTAACATTTCTTCTGAATATAATGAAACTTGGTCAATAGTTTCAGAAAGAAGATTCCATATATATTTTTTTTTCTCTTTAAACATCAAAAATACCTGTGACAAGTAGATAGGGTAGACTATAACCTATGTATCCCAGGAAAATGTGTAAGTTTCCTACCTATCCGAACTGACTACAAAATATAGGAGGGGTGTAAGAAGCACAGCCCCTTCCACCTCACTTTCTCCTGAATCAGGATCCAGCCTAGCCCCAGCTTTCTGAGTGCCAAGCCCTGACCTAAGCCTCCAGCCAGAGTCCATCCCTGTGATACTGTGAGAAAGGTGCTGGGGGCTGTGCCTTTAGCAAGGCATGTGCAGGACCTCTGTGAGCTGCTGAGTTCTACAAGAGCAAGTGCCTCGTGGATCTGGTCCAGCCCAAGGGAGCAGACCCAGGCATCAGTGAGATGCCTGCTCACTTTGTCTTCTATACTCTGCAGAGAGACCTGAGTGGTGCTACACATGACCAACAAGTCTGCTGAAACCTCTGTGGTTGGCAGACAAAGTGTGCATCTGGTAAGTGAGCTGAATCTCGACTGGGGTGACTTGCCTGCAGTCTATGAGATGTCAGCACTCCGCAGCCTAATGGGCACACTGCAGCACCACACTACAGGATCAGCTTTCCCTGCCCAAGTGTTTCCAGAAAGTTTAATTAGTCTGAACAGTTGATCAGTAGATGGCCACTTCACACAGCTGCCAAACAGGTCACTCAGTGTTGCACCTATAGCTTCATGTTACCTATGTTTTATCAATATGTATTTGCCACTTGTAGTCTAAAAGTTGTCCCATCTCCCAGCCCAGTGCTTGACAGGAACTCAGCTCGTGGACAATGCAAACCAAATGCTCATTCATCTAAGATATGTTCACTGTACTAAATACAGCAAGGTTGGTTAAAGGGCTATAGTTTCTTTGGTGTCTTTGTGTCTGCATCACACACCAGAGAGCAGAAAAGTGAAGGAGCCAGTCCATTCCCAAATGCATTGCATGCAACCCTCATCACAGAGAAACTCTTAAGAGTCCTGTGGATGAGTTATCAGCAGACTTAAACATATGAAAGCACCTCAAGAAATTTATTCTAGTTTATGGCAAAATGCAAGAATTACTGTTTTGCTAGTTTATAATATCCTTTTAGGTTAGACCTAATATCTAAGCACACATGATGCTGGTGTAAGACTGAGTGGGCATCAGACACATAAGAATAGCTACTCCCACTCCCACTCTCAGACATTTTTACTTAGTCTCAGCAAGCCCTTCAAGACAATGCCCACATCCTTCCCCACCCAGGGTGTCACAGGTTGCAGCTTTACCTTTCGCTTCACTGACAGATACAAATCAAACAGACTTCAGAGCAGACATTAAAGAGAGTGGATTTTTAGTTTGCAATAAAGATTTCAACTTGAATACTGTTATTGTATTGAGAGAGAAATCTTTCAGCCTAACTCACCAGCCAAAATCTTCTTGTATTAAAGGCTCTTTAAGCTAATCTTGCTATAGGTGAAATACAGACATGTATCAGGAAATGCACAGAGACTCAAGAGGGAATAGGAAGAGATTGTATTTTAGTGCTTCTTTACGAAAGTTGGTCTCATTCTTTTCTCTCTAATGCTTTTATTTCAAAGAACACTTTTCAGTGTCATATTCATTTGAAGTGACTGATAGGCAAATCTAATTGGAAAATTTTCTCACAGTCATTTTTGGAAAGTTTCTATTTCATCTTGAAGTATTGCCTATTTCTTTCATTTTCTAAGATTGTTCCACACTGACAAATAGCAGGAAAGTTCATCAGGAAAAAGACAGAAATATCTTACTATCTTAAGGCAAAGATGGAGATATTTTACTTCTTAATATCTTACGGCAAATCAGACAAGTTGTAAAATTTTCTTAGTGTTATAAGTCTTTCAGCCACACTTAAGGAAACAGTATAACATTCCATCAAATAAAAAGATTGTCATTCATCTGCTTAATATTTTGTTTTTCTTGTCAAGATTAGCAAATATGCATTAATACAAGCACTTGCTACTAATTGGCCCTTTTTCCCTCAGTGAACCATATGCAATATTAAAAGTTAAGCATTTTTTTCAGGCAAAGTGCTCAAAGCATTTCATAAAAGCAATAAAAATCATTAACCTTGTTTTGCAGACAGTGCCACAGAGGTGATCTGATGGTGCAAAATCACTCCATAAATCTGTTGCAGAGTTAAGAGCAGAACCCACCTCTCTCTGATCCCATTTCCCTGTCCCAATTTTTGCATCATGTAATAGGAGGAACACAGATGATGTGCAGAGCTTCACTAAATAAACCCAAGATCACCTACCCACATTCTATGCATAACAGATCTTGTCTTACCAGGAATGACAAAATCAAAATGAGTTAGCTCCACTAAAGAGGAAAAAGGATGCCTCTGAGCATCACAGTGCTGAGGTTTGTGTACAATTGCATATGCAGGGGCTGATCTTGGAGGTGGTTGCCCAAGGCTGATTAGAACCGGAGGCCTTTATAATTATAGCATTCTCTAATTATAGAAAGGATAACACTTCCACTTATGAACAAATGTATGGGTAATTGTTCAGTGACAATGGGAAGAAAAATAAAAGTACTATGACTATTTAATGAGGTTTCTGAAAACATATTACATAATTAAAAGCATATTTAAGTGCAACTAAGTCTTCCTAAATTGCCAGTCTTGCCTGCACTTTTCTCACTAGGGAAGCCTGCGGCCTAGGGTTGAGGGCTGGCCTGCTGGTGCTGAGCTTATCTCTTTGCCCAGAGGGAGGCAGGTGTGAATTGTTGTCTTTAGGAAAGGCATCGTAGTACCTAAGCCAGACAGGAATGAACAAGAGCTGTGCCTGCAACTGTAGTTCTGAGTACCAGCAGAGCTTTGTTTCTCCCAATGCACAGTGGCTCTCCTTTGAGGAGGTGACCAGCAAGAGACGCCCAGTGCCTTGGGGACATGAGACAGCCATTCCTGAGAGAGCTGCTGTGCCTTGCAGCAGATGCAGGAGCATTGTGGTCCAGGAGGCTTGGTTATGTCAGCAGGGAAACTGTTCATCAGAAACACACAACCTTACACGTGGCCTTAGTGCTCTTCCACCAGCCAGCATGTCAGCGGGTTTGCTACTCCTTCGCGACCTGATGTTAACTGAGGGCTCAGCTGTCCACCTGCACACACAGGCTGCCATCAAAGCTGTAACCTGCTGTCATTCAGAGCAGCTGAGCATTAGTCCCCAAGTATTTTTATCTAGAAAAAATTAATTGCTTTTGCTGGTACCCACTGCCAAAAGCACACTTTGAAACCACCATCAGACCTTACAGGGACAGAGACTGGATCAAGATCTGAGACTGACAGAGAGGTGGAAAGGAGCCAGCAACCAGGAGCTTAAGCAGCACAGCTCTCAAGGGGCAATTGCATCAGAAAGGCACAGAGCTCTGCTGAACCACTTTTAGCTGTGGAGCTGGGACCCAGCTGTGCTCTTAACAGCTCACTCTGCTGAACCAGACCTCAGCAACCTTAGCATAGCCCTCCCCATCTCTCCCTTGTGCTTCAGAAATGCAGAATTGCTGAAAGCTTGTTTCCCTGAGCCTTTTCCTCTGGCAGGGTATCAGTGAACTGGCATCTCATCTAGACATTTACACCCTGAGTGGGCAGTGATGAGGAAAGAGAGAGCCAAGATGTTGCCGTTAAGTAACAATTTTTCCATGTAACACATATAGACCAGGAAGGTTCTGTGACAGTGAGTATTATCAGAGCTGATCCCTAATCATCCTTCTCGAGAAAATTCTTTCCAGCTATATCTGAGTGGTCTTGCGTCTGCAAAGATATGATACTTCAGGCCCAACCTTCCTTTATTAAAACCATTTGTTAAAAAAACGCACATGCAAGCAGAGGAACATCTACCAACACCTTAGGATGGAAAATATAGAAATATAACAACTGGTTTACATTTTTCCGGATTGAGTTAGTGGAAAAAGTTATCACTTGACTGTTTACATTCATCAGGATAAATGCTGACAGGTTTTATATAGGCTATAATATCCATCTGGAAGATATTTGGATATTTCCAAATTTCAGGAACAGTCATTTTATTTGCAAGACAAAGGAAAAGGCTACAGTTTGAACTGACTGCCCCATTCCACAAGGCAAACAATTTTTTTAAAAAAACACCACCACCATGTTAAGTTCCTGTGTAGAAAAGATTCATATGTTAGCATTAGACTGAGTTCTCTTGAGGGGTTTTTAAAGTAGCCCTGAACATATGGTTTGATATGCGTTATTTAAAAATTTTCTTTAAAAGATCCATCCAGATACTAAATTCCTTCAGGCATCTGAAATGCTGGTCATGAGGACTGCTTGACTGCTTGGGAAAAAGGTACTTGTTTGGAGGCAAATCTGATGTCTGACTCTTTCAAAATGAGGGCATTAAGATATCTTGCACAGGATAAGCCACAAGGCATTTTTAAAAGAAACAGCTGGTTCCTTCCAACCTGGGCAGGAGGCAGTCAGAATTTCCTTTGTTTTTAGTAGATTTTAAACTAACCCTATTGTTTAGGGAAGGACTGTGAGCTACCAAATGCCTCAGCAATATTGCATCTTGTCTGTGCTACACCATCTGTCTTTGCAAAGCTACTGCAATATTAGAAGTCTTCCTGTACGGCATTTCATGTTTTATGTATGCTGTGATATCTTTCCGTAGTATTAACTTTAATATTGCAAGACTTTCTCCAGGTTTAGAGAAAAATTTTCCCTCTCCCTCCCCTTCCCATAAGCAGACATTGTTATGTTCACTGGAATTCAGTAATTCTAGTAGGGGGTAGCAGCTTCCTGTAGTCCTCCTGTAGGGCTTTCTCCTCATAATGTATATAGGGCATAGCTTTACATTTCAGACAGACCAATGGACATAACTTCATTTCTGACAGTGCCTTGCTGGCTGACAGATGGCAGGACAGACATTCTCCCTCATGAGGCATCTCCCATGCCACTCATGGGGTGCTGGAGAAAGGGGCAGGAATAAAATACTTTTCACAGAAAGAAACATATCCCTGCAAATCAATAGAATGAGCAGAGTTTTGAAGTCACGTAAAATTCTAACAGAGTGACAAAGCTAGATTATCCCCAAAATATTCCAGTTCACTGGATTTTATTGATTAAGGAATATGGGGACTGGAATTTTAAATGTATCCATAATAAACTCAACATCAGTAGTCATCATGAAATATGGTTGTAGGCACAGCTTGCCTCTACCAAAGCCCAAACTACACATCTAGGTCAGCAGAAATACAGTCTAAGCGAGAGATGGAAAAAATCACTTTTTTTCCCCATTCTTACAGAATAAAACAGAAACTCAGCAATCTGAAGCTTTAATTGAATGAATGGAGATTTAAATGATGTTTAGTGATGTCTCAAAGAAAAACTGCAATTTCACTTGCGTCAGTGTTTGACAACACATAAAGAGAGACTGAAGTTGATCTCCACACACGTTCAAACACCTAAGAGCCAGGCTTCAGGACAAGCTAGTGGCTTCATTTCCAAATTAAACTGGCCTTCCTGAATAGTTCCTCTATTTGGTCATCAAGAGAGTCCTTAAAAACTTCTGTTAGAGCAAAGAGGAACCTTGGCTAGAAGGAGACTGCCCCACACCAACATGCATCATCCAAATGACTTGGAATTAGACAACTGCTTCTCCTTGAGAGGGTTCCTCTGGCTATCCAGAAGCCTTGGAAACATCAGGGTTAGTGCTAAATTCTCCCTTATTCTTGCTACCAAGGACTGCATCAAGCTTCTGAAGCACCTCTCTCAGGAAAACAAAAAGAGACTGAAATCTTTCTCTTTGGTTTGATTTTCATCCTTATGTATTACAGGTGGCAGACAGGCGTGGCAAGAGGAATGCTTTTAGGGCCTGATGGACACAGAATGACAGACCTAAGAAACCATTAAAAAGATAAATCAATATAATTTCCAAATGCCATCAAATTTAATGTTTAACATGCAGTAAAAATCAGACTCTTCAGAAATTTGTGGGACTACATAGAGTGATGCATTAAGTAACTAGCTGACAAATCATATATTTTATTTTTTATCACTTGGCATAACCGTTTTAAAAGAATAAAATTGCCCGGCTTGGTGAACGTAGAATATAAGTCATTGACTTCAGTAATTGTTACAGTATTTACCCCAATACTGAGACCAACAGAAAAAAAACATTTTAAGCAAATAAAACAAAAATGTATATTTTTAGACCTTGCAATTGAACATTTTAATACTATTTGTATTACTCTTAATATTAGCCTGCCATTGCAGAGGCAAATATGAGGGTTGGTTTTTTTCATTTCTTAAGTCAGTAATCCAATTCCACATGAGATATAATTACCTACACCAAAGGGATGTAGATTTTTACACATGAGCAATCAATGTGAAAATATGGCTAATCCAGTAGAATTTTTTTTATTTGAGAAGTTCGAAAGGTCATGGCACTGCAATCAGATGCAGACATGCTTTCTTTTGTAGGTTTGCCTTCACATTCACCTTTTGAACATGAAAAAGGCTATTTTTTTCCATGGAGAGGAAAGGTAGCTGTTCTGCACACTTTTCCATAAATGGGGAGCTGCTCTGTATGAACAATTAAAACAAAAATAACTAAAGCCTATTTCTATCTGGGAGCACAATCAAGTCAAACACCAAACACGTAGTCAAAACAATGGTCTTTGAAGGCTGGCATAACTCCAGAAAAAAATTACAAAGCAAGGGATGTTCAGTTTTGAAATGTGTTGAACAAAGTAGAAAATAAAAACCTCTTGAATTCACATAACAGGTATGTTTGTTTTGATCTGAACGTTTTCAATCTCAACTCAAAAGTCAAGCTTTGTTGAAAATGGAGTGATGGCACAAGGGAGTTACAAAGAAGCAACTGAGAGGTGCCATTGACATTGCTCAGAAAAAAAACCCCTTCCAGTTATCAGGAATGAACAGAGGGAAAAAATAAATGTGATCATCTGAAATCACTCAATCTTCCATGTTTATAATTCATGATAAAGCTTAGAAAATAAATGGTTTTTCTATTACCGCACAATAACCAATATAAAACCTAGAAACATAGAAAAGAAGAGGAAAATAGAAAAAACTGGTTTTTCTAACAAAGGAAGTATGCAAAAACAGTTATTCATTCCTTTAAATCCAAGAACCCCAAAATTCAGGAAGAATGGGCTCCTGTATATCTGAAAAGCAACTTCAGAATTTGTCATATTCTGCTTATTGAATTCCTTGCCCAGTAAATCTTCCAAGACTTATGTGAACGCCAGCTGCAAAACAGCTGCTCATGAACAGCTAAGTGACCAGCCATGGCTGGTTTTATATGCTCTGTTTGGTTCTTTCTTCATTAGGGTGGAAACAGAAAGGAAATTCTATAAGGACACAGCGAAGGCTGCGGGTACTGTGCAGATCAACACATACCACATTCAAGTTTAGCAATGTTCTCCCAATAGGTCGAGCTTTTCTTTTTTTCTTTCCTTTTTTTTTTTTATCTTTAAGGATAATAATTAATTTAATTTTGAGTTATCTTTAAGGATAACTGTTCACCGGCTTATTTAAGCTTCCCCTAAACAATTTATCTTTCCTCCAGTTACCAATATCCCCATATTTTTCTCATGTTGGCTTCCTTGGAAACTTCTTCAGCAGCATTGCATGAACACATAAATAGGACTCAGGAGGACTCTGAATAATTAATGAATACAAAATTGCATTAAGAGAGCTACCTTGTAGAGCAGGCACTGTGCTTGGCCACTGCCCACCTCTCCCTGCATTGTAAGAAACATTTCTGGAAGTTTTATAAGTTTGCTGAGGACTGGAAGTAAAAGATTTATGATCCAAAAATTAACTACCAGCTGCCTCAAGTGTCCAAGACTTAAACGTTGACCAGGCCTCACTTAACCTGTTTTAGCTTCCGCATAATCTCCTATTCTCTGCTTGTTCAGACTGTAAACTGCTCTGAGCAGGGAATTTCTCTTAGCAAAATTATAATGGGTTATAAGATGAGGGCTTTGGTTTCAATCAAAAGGTCTCAGGTGTAAAGCTATAAGGGCTGTGTAAGTTACAGTCATAGGCTACATGAGCACACATGTGTTCATGCAGCTTGCATAAGTGTGGGCATACAAAGATATTTATCCATGCACAGACACAGATTTGAAAATACACATATAATAATTTTTTTACATGCTATATGTACACAATAAGAAATTTTACTTAGATTTAGACATCTAAATCTATACTTATCATATCTGATTCCCTTCATGAGCAAAGAGTTGAAATAAGAAATGCTCCAAAACAAATCCAGCAGCAATACACTGAAGTGATTTTGATAAAACCATTTTTCAAAAACTGAAGTAGTCTAGAGAGAGAAAAGGCAGACTGCAATGAATCATATACAGTTTGCAACAAAAACTGAAACAGCCTCAAGACCTTCAGGATGGTCTCACACCTGTACTGAATCTCCTCAATTTCAAAATTCATCACAGGAGGCTGTCACTAACACTGTATAAGGCTGTTAGTTCAGTGTCCCCTTAAGAGGTAATAATTTTCCACATGCTGGAGATATTAATGTAAAAAATGCCTTTTACATAAAAATTCCTGCGTGCATTGTGGCTTCAAAGCGTAAAAGCAGTGAGAAAATCGGTTCTTGTCTTAGGTTCTTTATCAGTATGAATGCCTCATTAATGGAGCCTTGCTTATCTGAAGCAAGGGTTTCTAAGAAGACTTGAAGTAGAGGTTTCCACTGCAGAGAGCTCAGAGCTTGGTAAAGTGCCCTAAGATGCAAAGAAGCTCTGAGGAAATTTGATTAGCAAGTGACAATGGGGAAGAGGATGGGAGGGAGAAAAGAGACAGAAATGACTTTGGGATCAGGGAAAAGATTCATTTAACTGATATGATTGCCAGAAATGACCCTTTCTGTTCTGCTTGCTAAAATTCCCTTTAATGAAAACGACCCTGGCACTTGTCCTTAAAATCTAAAGCGAGCAAGGGTAACACCAGAAAGCTTTATACGTACAGAAAATGTAAATTCCATTCCCTTTCTGGTATTACAGTGCTTTCTTTGGTTATTAATTCATTTCAAACTAGTATAAACTACCCTGCAGAACAGAAAGTGCTCTTGTTCTGAAGGAGCTAAGTGCAGTGGTTTACCACAGTAGCAGTCTCCGCTCTCTGCTGCATCTCTCTGTTTGAGATAAATGCACAGCAGGTAAGACAAAAAGCAGGGCCTCGTTTGCACCAGCTCACAGCACAGCACAGTGGTTTTGTGGCAATGTATTAAAGACACCAGCTCACAAAAGGGAAGAGGGGCTGAGGCTGGAAAAGGAATGGCAGCACCCTAAAGCACTGCACTGGTTGTGAGGGGAGCACAGGCTCTTGGCTCAGCAGCAGGTACACACTGCCATCATCCCAGCATGTCTGTGTGCTTCGGCTTCAGACCTTGCCGTGTGTCCTGGATGCACTGCTGGGCTGGATGCTCTAAGACATCCCTCTGCTCCTTGGAACTGAGTCAGTTCACCCAGGGAAGTGTCTCCTATGGCCACCTAGGAAAGAGATCTGAAAGTACCTGAAAGAGGAGGAATAACCTTGAATCAGGGGAAAACTTCCATGTACTGGTGGGTGAGCTTCATGGTGTAGCTCTCCTAACTCCTTTCTGAAAGCAGAGATTATGGAACACAGGTGCCACAAACAGCAAGGAGTGGTGATTGGTATAATCGGAAGAAATGGTATAGATTGAGATGTTCTGCATTGAAATGCAAATGCATTGCAAACATGGAGAGATTTTCGGGTCCTCATGGCTAATAGTGAAGTGCTCATCACCTTGCTATAGGAAATGATCCAAAGTAGATCAGACTTGCCAGACACAGCAGCTTTGAAACCCACCACAAGCTGAATTCCAGACCGTTAATTCTACTTGAAAAGCCTTACCATCTAAAGCTAAGGATTAGGGTGAAAAGGGGTCATTCAGCAGCTTCCATCTCTCTGTACAGAACGAAGAGGCAAAGACCACCTGGAGGCCAGGCCCCGAAGGGCAGGTTGCATTGTCACTGGGAGCCAGCAAGTGCTGCAGAGGGCTGAGGTGGGGCAAAGTCCACAGCCTGCTCACTGCTGAGAACAACAGTGGCAATGTTACAGAGCAGCTGGGGTCTGTGGGTAGGACAGAGGCTTGATTCAGAAAGCAATTGTGAGGGCATGAATTAAATAAAAATGTAACGCATACTTATAAATAATACCAAAGGCAAAAGGAGCAAAGTGAAAGGCAGAGAGGAACACCAATATCCAGGAATCTAAGTTTGAGACAGATGACTGTTCAGCCCTGGGGATCTTATGTTTCATCATCAACCAAAATGTCAAGTACTTTAGTCAGAAAAACATAATATTTCCTTTGGGAAAGCAATTCTAAATGAGTTTTGAATCATCTCATGACAACCAGAAACAACAGAGAAATTTAGGACTCTATTCCTTTCTAGATTCTTTGACCCTGCATCCCTGCTTGAAATGAATTTTAGCATTGATAAGCTGATTACTGCTTTACAAGTATCTCATTACAGCTTTGGCAGATGGAACTACAACACCTAATACAGAGATCAGTTCATTCCTTGTCTTTGCCCTTCCTATTCTCCCCGTATGCCCCCAAATCAATGAATAGGATTTTCCAAGTTAGTTTATAAAATATACCCAGCAAACATCGAAATGTTTTCTATTCCAGCTGTTTCACGTTAGTGGAGATTTTTTTCTAAGCATTGGGCAATGCTACTTATAAAAGAACATTGAACCCAATGATTAATGTTGAAGAAACTGCTGTCAAGAATGTGGGTGTTTCCTGACTCAAGAAAACCTTCCACAGAGCCCAGTAAATCTTGGTTAACAGTTTTCTGGTACACGTAAGGAAACAAAGTAACTTCCCATTTGCTTTTATTGTGAGGGAAGCTCAGTAGCGATGGGTGGGTGGGCTCCCTTCCTGGTTCGCACACTGGAAAGGTAAAGAAAGTAGCAAGTCGAATTAAAGTCCTCTTTCTTCCCCTCTCCTTCTTCCCCTCAAGCCAGTTTCTTCAGCACAGGTAAGCATGAGGGGAGAGTAAGAGAGGCTTAGGTATGTTTGTTGTAGCTGAGGTCGTACACGGACTTGGAAATGCCCTTTACTAGGCTGCCACGGGCCTGCTCTTGGATCCTCCTGTCAGCGAGTCGAGGCTGAGCCCTAGAGCAGGAGGGTGTGGAATATTCAGTCCTACAAAGGACTGCTGTATCTAGAGACACTTCTACAGCTGCCTTCACACACACAGAGGAACCTGTCTGAGCTGACATTACAGTGGTTTGACTCTATACTGCTCTCACACAGCTGTAGTTTCATCCTGGTTTTCTTATTCTAAGCTACATCTAAAAGAAGCAATAGGGAACCTCATCTCAAAAGGACAGGGAGGAAAGGATAATGCAACTGAAATCTCAGTTCAAAACACTTGTGACACCTACCAGACACTCAGTTTTGCTGGTCTCAGTTACAGTACATAATGGCATAGGTTCCACGCTTGTCAAAAGAGAGAGAGAAAAGCAGCCTGTTCTTCTAGGTAGAATTAGCCTTGAGCTTAAATTACAAAATAGAAGAATTTGAAATTCAGGCTATGGTTGTGAAGCAAAAAATAGATCTGCTGGAGAAGTTTGCAAAACCTCACATCACCAGATTCACCCATCCCTAATTTAAACCTTCCCCCTTGCTCCAAGGGGGAAAAATTATGTGTTCTAGAAGTGCCTTCCCTCTCGCTGCTTGGTAAGTGGATTGTCTTCCTGCCTCAGGCAGTTTTTGGATTATATCCACAGTCAAACAAAGAAGCAGTCTGGCACTCAAGCTCGACCTTTTCTTCAAGTGGTCTAAAGATTTTCTCATCTGGAGTTTTTCCATTCTGCTCTGTAACATCTGAAGATATCTCTTTTCTTTCTCTCCCTACCATATGTCACACTGGAATCAAGATGCCAATGTAACAAAGATATTTTGACCGATGTTACATAAATGCCAACATGGGGAATTTCTACCATAGCAGCACCAGCCAGAGCATGACGGACAGATTGATTTCACTGGAACTTAATGGATGAAGTCAGGAAAAAAATACTCTCCCTCAATGGTAAGGACAGGAGCTTCCTTTAAAAAAAAATTATTTGCAATTCCTTAAACAATTCCAGGCTCATTAAATTAACCAAAATAATTCCTACCCTGGAAATATAAAACATTAGCTTTGAAAAATAAACTAACTGAAAGATTCTCTCAGGGAAAGAAAACATCCTAATTTTTCTGGTTACATGACCAGCTATATTTATTTAAATTTTTAATTAAATACAATTACTGAATACATTCAATATGGTTTCATTTTCCTGTTCTGTTCAAGGCTTGGTACAACTTATACAGTCTCGTAACTATTTCTGTATGCATTACCACAAGAGAATCTATGCCAAAAATAAAACTACAATTTGTAGTTCTTAGTCCATGGCTTTCCAGACAGATGAAAGATACTTTGTATGTGAAAATGAACAAAGATAGGAAGTAAGCAGGAAATTATGAGAGAAGGCAAATGAAAAAGATTCAGCACGCTCGTTACAATAGGATCCTGCAGCTGTGGCAATAGGCAGGGACAGAGGAACTGGAGTTTGAAGAGGGGAAGACTTGTAAAAAACCTCAAAGCAGCGGGTTTGGATGCTCATGTGCAACATTTCACAACTTTGGGAGCATTTTTGTAAATAGCTGCCTAAGAGAAAGCTAGCTTATAGTTTGTTATGAACAGCATCCTTCCTTGTTATTGCCTGTCAGTCCATAAAACAGCAGTTGGGTCATTTTATGTTATTTTGTTGTTTTTTGGTTTTGTTTCTAAAACTTTATCCATTGCTGCTTTCAGCTTTACTGAGCCTACTTCTGCCACCTTCACTTTGGCATGCATGCTTTCACTCCCATCAGCTTCAAATGGATACAAGCCCCTATGTGCAACGCACAGACAGAAACTGAGCCCCCCACCATGTGAGGTGGAAGGAGATGCAGGTCCTGCAGCCCTCTGTCAGCCAGAGAGCCTGCAAGAGCTGAGCCTGCTCCTGCTAGAGCTGCTACTCGTCAGTGTGGAGTGGTGATTTGCAGCTGCTGATTTAAAACTGCCTCAGCCTCTGATCTGCAATGCAGATGTCAGCCTCCATCCCTGCAGTGCCTGTCCAAGAGGGTCCAGATGCACACATGGGATCTCTAGGTGCTACTGCATGCACAAAGCTGGGCATGCATCCTGCCTCCTTCCTCTGGCCACAACCCAAAAAGGAGGAATGTCTTCAGGGTGGAGCGAAGCTCCTGGGAGAGCGCTGGGAGCAGACTTCCCAGAGAAGCAAGGTGCTCCAGACATTATTCCTTCAGCCAGCCAGGCAGAGCAGCAAGAATGATCTTGCCTCACCCATGAGGCATAAGCCAAGAACGCCGTAGCAGCGTGGTGTCCCGTGGGCAGAGAGACAGACATCAATGTGCATGGCCACAATCAATACCTGCGTCCTATTTGCCAGGCAGTGGAAAAACACTGCAAAGGCTTGGCAGTGCAAAGATGTGAAAGCTGGAAGTGAGTGAGGTAAATGCACTTTTGCTGCTAATGGATCAGCAGGGGATCTGCAGCGAGGTGTTTTTACCTCTGCTTTGCCGCTGATGAAATCACAGCTGGGGAAGCAATGTTCTCACTGATTCATAAGCTGCAGATACTGTGGAAATACAGATTTACTCCCATCACTCAAGTATTTATTAAGTTAATAAGTTTCTGAAGAAGGCAATATAATAACAATGAGAGTTTATCTTTCTGAGCTAGCTCTCTTCCTTTTAATTTCCAACAAAGGAGTGCCTTTTCTGTTTATCTTCATTCCAGCTCCAAGCACTCTCTCTAGCGTAAAAGAAAAATTTCCTTTCTAAGTTTTCAGGAATCCAGGAAGGTCTACGTAAGTATTTGGAATGAACTCTATTATTTTGGATATGGGTAAGTTGGGTACTAACAGTATAAGGTCATTCAGCCCAAACTCAAATGATGCCAGAGCAGTCTGGACTGCTGAAAAGTACATGAGGAAGGAACAAAGCAATCTTTTCTGTTCCCTTCTGGAAAAGGTGATCTTCAAGTTTCTCCTTTGTTTATCCAGAGCCAGGGGTTTATGTACAGTTAAAACATAAATTCAGTTACTTCATTTAGATACATTAGATTTACAATGCAGACTGAGCTAGTGTTATAAAATTTTCTTGATTTTTTTGACAAGTTTACTTTGTTTCATTTCATCCTTAATTTGGACTGTAAGAACCTACTTCACTGCTGAACTGAAGATCTGCTTCTAAGGAGGTATGAGCTCCCAATAGTGGAATGGAGACCAACATTTCCTCCAGACTTCTGAAATCAGGGTTTCAGGTTCAGAATAATCATTTATTCCCAGAATACCCCCCAATTCCAATTAATAGTTCATACAATTTTTCTCTTTTTTCAGTGTTTCCTGCTAGCATGCTGCACAACCTATGATCCAGTTTAAAGTCCCCTTTTGCCATGAATATGGTAGGTTTCAAACTACTGTTTCAATACATCACTCCATCACTAGAATGCATTTCTGGTTTTGCCCATTTTCATTTTCTCATTCTACCAGTAATATAACTGTTAATTTATAATGAACACATGTTCAAATTAAATTATTAATAACAATTATTAATTAATTACCAGTGTTATCTGGCTGGTATTTGTCACAGCTCAAAGAATAAATATAGGTTATCCAAATACACTACTAAAAAAGGGAAAAGGAAGAAAAAGTGCCACCACAATCAAAAAAGATAATGTGAACTACATTTGTAGATGCAGTTGTATGTGCCAATATTTGCCTCCATTATTGTTAATAATGGAATTAATAGAGAGGCTCAAGTGAATGAAGTGTATTTAAAGATAAAACAATGAAATAGTACAGTTAAGGGGAATAGGAATAGTATTTCAGGACTTACCTTGAAATCTGATCCTTAAACGTGCTCCATAAAGCTCTGGAAATGCTGCTGTAGGTAGCAACAGGAGCAGAGGACTAGAGAGTGTTCTACATTCCTCCTGTGAGAGTACTGTATGGACTCATGCAAGGAGTGGGAGATATTCATTGCCCCACCATCATATTTACAAACCTTTTTTTTATAATTATAAACCTTCCCAAATAGTCTGGGATTTGTGAGTGACTACAGTCAAACATGGCAAGTCAAATCATGAGGTCATAAACTTACAGTTCAAGATCACAGTCATGACTTTTACTTTATTGATTCATTTTTTAGATCTGCCTAATAAGTGCTAATTGTTAGATTTATGAGTACTATTTGATTACAGCCTGTGGGCCTTGCCATGCTGAGCTTGATTTTGTCAAGCAGAAAAACTATCAGGTACATTAAGGAAAGCAGATGATAGACAGAAAATTACTTTTCATGAATACTGTTGTTTCCCATTTGTGAGAGTTTTCCTGGTTTGGAAAAAAAGATAAGAAGTGAGGGAATTTTCAGTGGTTCGGGATATATGAAAGCATTATAAACTTCAAGCCACTCTTCCTAAATTTTCTGAAAGAGTGACCACCCTCTCCCAGATTTTTGGTTCTTCTTTTTCTGACTCAGATGCCTTCCTGTGAACCTCCTTTTGTCCCTGTGCTCCTCCTGAGTTGGCAGAAGCTCAGTTCCTTCAGGTCAGGAAAGGAAGAACAGTCTGTCATTACTGGAGGCAAGCATAAGCATTCATTTCCTCACCCAGCAAAGTACCAGGCTGCTGCCAACTAACTCTGCATCTTCCAGTGTTTTGTGATCTCCTCTCAAGCTTTCATTGGCTTCCTTCAAATCTTCTCGCGACTCCGTACCGATTGTAAACAGAGCTGGAAAAAGGCAGCTGTGACGTGAATGTGAGAAGAAATGTGCACAGATATAATTGTGAAGGATATTTGTGCCTTGGCAGAAGAGACCAAGTACAAAGGCACAGGTGGCAAAACAAGTGAAAGGGTTCACAGGTGCCAGCAGCTCCCCGTGAGGAGTATCCGGGCACACGGGGCACTGCCAGGCATTGCCACAGCCTGATTCTCAGAACTCCAAGAAATAGTGTGACTAATTTCGGAGAAAGGCTGTACTTTTACAGAGAAATCAGGAGGTCTAGAGCAAGTTTATAAAAAGATCAGATTCATCATGAGACTAACACCTGGGAAAGTGCATCAAAACAGCTTCTCAGTACACTGGAAAACTGGACATACTCATCAACCTTACTCTGTGCACTTTCATTCTTTGGTCTTCTGCATATAAGACAATACTTATCCAGTAACTAAAATAAAATATTAAACAGATACTGCTTTTCTCATGTGGTAAGACTTCTACAAGGTCACAATAACATATTATTACCAGGCAGTTTTCACAAGACCTATTAAACAGGTCAGTCTATGAGTTGAAAACAAGCTATTTATTTAAGGTTTTCTGTTTGCAGTGAGTGCCTTTTCACCTCATTATATGGCTGCATTTCTGACCCTGGTTTGGAATTTTATAGAGAACAGCATGGGCTCAAAGGCAAATAAAACAATGACTGCTTTGGTACACTCCCACGTAAAGAGTTCTTTTGTTAGAAGGCAGCTACTAAAACTTGACAATATTTATCATATAAAAGTAAGCATATGGAAGCATAGGAAAATGTATAAGCTAAGGAAAAGCAACTCTTGTGCCCAATGTTTTTCCTACTCACACACTTTTACTAGAGAAAAAGAAGGAAGGGGCAGTCTCAGACAACTTGAACTAGGCTTTTGAACAGATGTGTTTCATAAACTGAAAGAAATGGTGCAACATTTTCCTAGTGTTGGACCAAGGCCTCTGATCCAACAGACACAGGGTTTTTTCCATTCAGCAGGTAGGGAGGGAGGGAGGGAGTGCTTATTATACATTGTCTTCTTACCATGAAAAATACGTACTCTGAGTTAGTAGGTAGGAGAGAACTTTCACCGTATCTTTGAAGAGGCATACCTGAAGCTTGAGAATACTTGCCAAGACACTTTCTAATGTATGGACCAGAAACTTAAGGCATAGCAAAGATACTCTTTTAAATTGGCACATTTTCTGCTTGTTTTCTCTGCTTTGTAACTGATGTACTTTTCTCTTACAGTGGCACTCTGACATCACCTCTGCTTCTGACACGTTCTTGCATTTTGAACCTAGTCAGAGTATCTGGTCACTGGATACTTGTTCTGGGTTTTATTGTTGTTGCTGTTTTTTTAATGCTGAGAGGACTGTTCCATGAAAAACAAACTCTCTAGGAGATTTTATATCTGGAGAAAGAAAATTTCCAAAACTGTGTATTAAAAAGAAGAGAGAACTTCCCCAGAAGTGACTGCAGTAATAGGTCACACATTGTACAAGTGTTGTACTTTAGGCTTTTAAATTGAGCCATTAGAAATTGCAGCTTTTAGCAATGACTGTGCTGTAATGTGAAGAATGCTTCATAATCCTTGAGAGGAAAAGGAATATAATGTCATTTCATATATTTTTCATCTTTTAATCATCACCCTATTTACACTGGGGCTAAGACAATAATTAAGGCTAATTATTGTCTCCACTTATGACATGATGAGCTCAGATGAAGACAGGCTGGGTGCCTCACTGAAGGGCTCAGAGCAGTGAGAAAGTCGCAGCTACTGACCACTGGCTACCTATGATGGACTCCCTATGGCACACATTTGTTGCCACTGACCAGCTCTTGTTCTTCACCAGAGATTCTGTATTTGAGGAGGCATTCTATACAGAAAAATATTTGGCAGCATGAAACACTGCTCACTTTTCTGTGTATGATGAATAAAAACACATGTGTGTGTGATATGAACAAGGTATGTATATGACAATACATAGATTAAAATGAAAAGGGTAATTGCAAATTTAGTTTCTACTGGCTCATCCTCTTTTGTGAAATTGATGTAAAGTGCCATAGCTGAAATCATTATTTACTTCTTATTTATTTTGAATTCTTATCGATAGCCTACAACAGGGACATTTGGCCCTGAAGCTTCAGCCCCAGTGAGCTGATTGCCAGATCACTGCAGCCTTTCTGTCAAAATAGCTGGCCCAGAGGAAGTCAAAGTGGTGACACTTTTAATAGCAAAGCTTTCCTCTGGGGAGGAGACAGGGCACACCTGTGGTTATTCTGTGGCCATGACACAGGACACTGCACAAACAAGAGGAAGCTGGATGCTGAGTTTCACGTAACCACAACTGCTGAAACCCACATCTATCAGGAGCAAGAGGTCTTTAGCAATCAGGAGATCTGAAGTGGTGCAGCACAGCAACGGTGAGGAAAGGTTATCCAGGCCACTGTAGATCACAGCAGAGAAATATCTTTGAGTTACTGAAAAAATGGCAATTTCCTTGCCAAATCCATCTGCCATTTCCCATAATTTCTTTTGAAGCTGAAGCTAGACCGTCCTCAGCAGAAGGTACCACGGTTTTGGGTTGGCACAGGAACTGGTAGAGAGGAGGAGAAGGTAAGGAAACATGACTGGAGACAGGGGAGGAGGCAAAAGGCAAATTAAGCTGTGACAGTGTGCTACAACAGGGAAGGAAGCAACTTGGTAGGTGACAAAGCAGAGAGTCAAAAAGGAAGGAAATCTGCCAGTCTAACAGCTTGCTGCTGCCTAGGGTGTGGCTCTGCCTCCCAGATCTCCACTTTGGGTAGCACTACTTTTCCATCTGCTCTGGCACTCAGCACTGTCTCAGTGAGGCAGTTCAGCTCACCAAACCATGATAAAACCAGCCTTTCTTCTTTCACAGTTGTTTCTTACTCTCTCTTACTCCCCCTCCTGCCCCAGAGAAGTCAGTTCTCAGCTGGACTACCAGGCTCAGACGGGGCAGGATGATTTCACAGGAGCTGTGGTTCAGAGTAGTGGATGTGGATGCAGGACTGCTGTGTTCCAGAACACATGGATGCATTCAGTCCTCTCTTAAACCTTCACAGGGAGCAAGGCAATCCCATCTTCAGGCAGCTGCAGACATGTTTGCCTGCACCTTGAATCTGCATTGAATTCCCATCCCAACTGAAGGAAGAAAGGTAGATTCTTCCTAGCCTGAAGTCTTAAAGAAACTCTTACGAAAGCAGTATTGCATTTAATACCTATTTCTTTATTAAATCTCATGATTCTGAGCGTCTGAATCAATCTGTTTGATGCTGCCATTGCTGTGACTTAGAGATGCCTAAAGAAAATTCCATCACAGACTCTGAGATTATACTTAATCCTTTCAATCAGATCATGCTTGAGCACAAAGTTATTTAACAGAAGAAATCTGTTTAGTAAAAAGTGCTATTGTTACATTAAACATGGATACATCCCTCAAACGCTGTTAGTACAAGGTTCTCTTCAGGTTCTGACCTCACAAGCATTTTAACCTCATCCTTCAAGCATTAACCAGCTTTTGCAAATACAGACCAATGCTTCTGTGGCAGAGTTGCCACACAAAACTATATTCCAGTCACTATTAGATCACAACAACTTCTGGTGTGTGAGAATTCACACACCAAAATCAAAAACACAAAAGCAGAATTAAACGTGTTCTTAACTGCTCTGTCCTTTAGAAATCATTAAGATGTTGAATCCAAAAGAGGACTGCAAAAACAGCCTGATTTTAAAAAAAAATTATTCTTGCAGGGAGACTGGTAAGCAAATCACACTGAAATTCTTCAAAGGAGAAATTAGAGGCGATCTTGCTGTAATGCACAAGTAACTGTATGGGGAAGAGAATTCCAATAGACCATCCTTTGTGCCTGCAGTTGCAGAGGAAGGTTCAGTGCCTGGCAGCTAAAGCTAGAGAATGGCTGTCACTCCCTTCCCCTGCCACAGCACCCCATGCACACCACTATGTGCCCTGTGTTAGCAGGAGTCCCCACTGTGCCATACCCAGAGTACCAAAGGGTGGGGGAAGACAGACAAGCTCGGGAGCAGAAACCCCTTTATGTGTTCTGTCAGTTCAGATGTACAAGCTAGAGACTACAACAGGTACATTTTCTAAAACTTGGTGGGTGTCCTCTGTGGATCTGGAACCCACAGCTTACTGTTCACATCCCCAGGGTAAGGTAAGGGGAGTATTACTGGTTACAGACCCAGAAGACCCCATTTCTGCATAGTGAAAGATGTAGAGTTAGGCAACTGGGAATCATATCCCTCTGACATCACATTCATCACTACTTTGAAACTTGCACTTTAAATCTGGCATAGATACACTTTTTGTTTGTTTTTAATGTATCAAATATGATAAAAAAGTATTTTTAACTCAATGTCTAGTAGTATCACTTCCCTAGGGAAGGCTTTTGACATTTCTTCCAGCCAAGAAAGAGATGAACTTTTGAACTAGGGCTTCAAATTATTCAGAGAATCGACAACAAAACTACACATTCATGTTGCCTGATGAAGCCTACTACAGGCAAGGTTTGTCGCAGTGATCCATTTAGACTAATCACAAGGACTCATATGGTGTTTCTGTGGTCTCTAGTGCCAATAATAACTGCAAAATTCTGTGTGCTACCATTACTGAAGTCTCAATAATATAAAAAGATCCTTGAAGCTTTAGAAAACTTAAAATTTCTGCTTTGGCCAGCTTTTTTAATGTCTTTTTTTAATCACTGTAAACGAGGCAGAATTAAAGGTAGAGTTTTGGAACACCAGTAGCAGGGGAGACAAGGACTCCATGCTTGTTGTCTAGCATGGATGTAACATCCACGTGTACCTGGAAAATTACCAGTTTGAGTGGGTGTGGTTTTTTAGGATGCCTTAGTTCTTTCTCTCTGTTTCCTTGGTTTATTTAAAACCACAACTTTCAACTTATGGGTATGTCCTTTATGTAAAGCCAACAAAAACTCTTTAACAACACTGTGTTACAAAAGAGCAAACTTCATGACTTCTGCCTAGTAAAAAAACAGAAACAAAAATTGCACGGGGTCACTAGCTCATGGACAGAAAACAAATCTATGGCAGTCAATAATTTCTGGTGAAGGACCTAACTATATAAAAATGCTTACCTGAGCAAGTAATGAGCTGCTTAATAAAGTAGATCAAAGACTCATTTGTTTGGTAGAACAGAAATTTTAGCCCCAGTATCTCACATAAAATAGTGATCCCCATATAAAATATCAATTGTGATCTAAATCCAATCTAGTAGTAATTTTTCTCCCTTGCCACAAATAAATTGATTTTCTACCAAAGAATCAAAGGCAGGAAAAGCTGAGAAAAGATCATCTCTTAAGCCTGTCCCCAGACCAAATTCCTTCTGTCCTCTGAGTCATGCCAACTTTTCATGCAACTCTTGATCATTACATGAAATCAAATGCAAAGTTTCACTCACTTGGTCTCAGACAAACAACATATCAAGCAGCTGGGAATACCTGAATCTCCACTTTTGTGCATAGCAATTACTGATTTCTAAGCTAGAGCTGCTGGTGCCAGTCCAGGGGCCAAAGAGAGGATAGAGAGGGTGGAAGTGTCACCATTTCACAGTCCGCACTTGTGAATCTCTGAGAATCTGTTCTGTGGTTCTCAACCGGGGATTTGCTAGACAGTGCTACCAACACACTTGTACAAGAGTAATTCTGCAGTTAGGAATAAAAACACATATTTCATAGGATAAGACACACAATACAACCTTAAAATAGTTTATTCCTAAAATCAAACAGGAGTCAAAATCTCATACTTTATGCCCAGAGCCAAGCTGGCTCTCAATGACAAGATACAAATGGCAGTCAGTGCTGACCTAAGATTTTTCTCCTATGAAATCAGAAAGAGTTTATTTCATTTACTTTGCTGCTCACAAAATACTTAGGATGAAGACCGCAAAGGAAATTAGTCCAGCCTTTGGGGATGAGTAATGAGCTTATAAACAACTGATGATATAAGAGGAGCATGCAGCTCCTAGTATGCTAAATTTTTACAATTCACTTACAAAGTCCCTTTTGTAATCCTGGGTTGATTAAATACCAGGATCCGCACTGCTCCAAAATCTGTGTCTTTCTCCACTTGCGTGGGCTATATCTGGCTTCTTGACCTACTGTAAGAAGAAAAACTCATCATAATCTCTTCAATTTTCATTTAAGATACACTTAAAAATTTTGTTGTTTTGTCTGCATGAAGACACAGAGAACTTCTGACTAAAGCTTCAACCTGTAACCCTGGATCTTTTTTGCAATACAAAATTATAAAACAGAGTAGTAACTATTTCCCAAAAAGCACCATCATCCTGCTATTCAGCTGCTTGTTGTCCACAATCCTGCCTTCTGAAAGAGAAGTCCTGCCTCTGTGTACAAGAAATGAATGTCACAGTAAATATAACAAGCATAGTCTAGTCCAAACTATGTACCACATAGTAAGCTATTTAATTGGATACTCAGAAAAGAAAGAGGTATCATTTTTATATGGTCCCAGAAATTGCTAGTATTTAAGACATAAAGCTTCTCAGACTGGTTTGCCTTAAAACTGCACAGCAATTCTTAATGACAGATGCTCGAGTCCTAACCCAGCTGAAACCACTGGTTGTTGTACCAATTTTAATAGGGTTGGAAAAAGAGCTGGAAATCACGTGTTTGTATGAAAAAGATGTGACTGCATGTATTAATTAGAAGCAGAAAGTAAGAAACACTTCACTGACAGGATAGCCTTGTTTATGCAGACAACTTAACTGGCTTTCAAATTCCTCCAAGTATCTTTAACCCTGAGGTTATCCTGCTTCTCAGCAGAGATCATGTCGTTTCTCATGTGCATACAAAACATGATTTATGCCAGAGAACCATCCACAGCGTGGAGAAGCCTAAAGACAGAGAACCTGCCTGTTGTCTATGTGAACATGGCCAACAAGCCTACAAACAGCACGGCAAGTCCATTCAGGCAGTCTGTCCTAGCATCTCATCCGTGTTCCCTGTACAAAAAGTCTTCAAGGACAGGGTCACTTCTGAGTGCTGTCCACACCCACAAACAGATGTGGAAAAGGAAAGCTAATACAGCAATTGGCCATGATAAAATCTCAAGAGAGATTCTGTAACCCACAATTAGCCAGGATAATCCCAGCCACGTAGTTTGTGTCCCATGAAAACTGTTTGACCTCAGATTTCTTCCTTGGAGCATGCTACTGATTTTTTTTTTTTTTTCCCATGTCCCTCCCTTGGGCATTCAATGTAATAGCTCTGTTTACTAGAGTTTCAGCCATTCCAATGTAATATGAGGGTGTCAAAAATGCACTGTTATTTCAGGCTTACAAACTTAAATCAATGGCATCGTTGGTGGCACATGATTAAAATAATGTAAGAACTTCAAAGGAATGTTACCAGACACTAAAACTCTCTTAAAAAGACCTCACAAGTAGCCATAGATCTTCAGAGAAGATTCCTTTACAGTGGAGTCTCCGTTTTATGTTTAGAAGAGTCACATTTTGAGCTGTATCAGATTTGCTGGATTTCCATCCAAGGAAACTGCAGGTATATATTGAAGCAGAAGCCCCTATTCTCTGTGAACAATTATCACTTAGCAGCAAAGTATTGCAGCATTTGTTATCTTTAGTCCCATAGAAAGAAGACACATGACTTGTCAGTTCAGCATGTAACAACAATAATAACAATATTTCTACACATTTTTGATTTTTATGATGCAGAATCACGAAACATTTAGCTAAGAGTCCTTGGACAATAGCTGAATCCTAAGAAGATTCCCAGAAGAATCCCTAGGATGCTCAATTTTATTGTTATCTTGAGTAGTCATACATAGCCAAAGAAGATAAGTTTTACAGCATATCATTTTATTACACCAAACCCTGTGATCATGCATAAATCCCACACTGAGAATAGTGCAAACACCACCTTAAAGGTGCTCTGCAGGGGCTATTCTTCATTATGAAAGCCATTATCATAAAATCAAGATTATTTTGGCAATTTTCTTCCTGAAAACTGCATTATTTTGTATAGTCTCGAAGTCTATAATTCATCTCCTGATGGCAAGTATTCAAGGGCAAAACTGTAAGGGATAAGCAAGAGAAGAAGTAGGTCTACATTGCTATTTAACAATATTTATATTAGTCCTTATTATTTTATAACATCAGAAAACTAATAGCTTTTTGATAGATACTAAAGGATGTATATTCCAAGTTGTGTGTGAGCGATCCACATGCACGGGAGTTCACAGTATCAACAGTGGTATTGGCTTTTAGCAGCAATAAGTGAATCATTCTGGTGGAAAACAAAATAAAATGATCTCTGCCAACCAGTTCTTGGAAAATAAACCGCACGTGCATGACTTGTGAAACGAGGAGGCAGAGTTTCCATTCAATCAGCTTGTCTGAAACATCTCTGATTTCTGTTTTGTTCTCAACAAGCGTATTAGTGTGTACAGAGGCTACAGACAAACCAAGTGGCCGCTGGGAGGTTGGGGTCATGCTGCCGGAACTCCATTTCAGGCAAACAGCTAGTCAAAAACACGATGCACAAATGCTTCATAGTATTCTGGGAAGCTGGGAGTGAGATGGACCTGAAGTACCATAACTTGTCCCACAAGGATGAATTTCAATCATATTAGCAAGTCCAGTATCCCAGCCATGCTTTGAATCTGCTTTGGGCCTGCTGGAATATGAACACCAATAACAAAAGAAACAGCGGCTACATTTGCAAATTGCTGGTCTGCACTCAGGATTGTCATCATATGACCTATATCCAACCAAAACAAGGAAAAAAACTCTCTTGACATTGTCAGTGGAATACTCTGGCACATTGCTCTTTATTTCTCCCTCCCATTTTGAAAAGGAGTTTATCGCTGTAGCTACTACTCAATGCAGTGATACTGGAGTGTTTTCCAGACAACCAAAAACTGAGGTAGAAAGCTTTGTCTCTTCCAACATGCAGAATCTCAAACAATATTGGGTTGTTTTTAAATTACAATTTGAAAACCAGGTAAATTTCCACCTTTGCACTAGAAGGCTTTATTTAATGTGCAAATTCCAAGGAAATAATAACAACAGAGGGATAAAAGAGAGCAATATAGCATTTTGTGATACTGTCCACAGTATGGTACAATATGGCTTACTATAGTGTAACAAATCAGCTGGGATCTTTTCTGGAGCATTTGCTTTATCTGTGCACCTTTTAAACCGTTGTTATTACAACCTCTTTTGCTTTCAATGCTCATTCATCAGGAGGGCTTTTGTTATCTGACGGCTAAGTAAACAGGAGGGAAAACAAGCAACTCAAGCTATTGTTATGTCACTGGACAATATCTTACTGCCACCTTGTGTTGAGCAAAAAGTATGAATAGCTCATATCTCACAGATATTCAACAAAAAAAAAAAAAAAGCACTGTACAGAAAATAAGCAAGGACAAAAACTTTCAGGAAGGTGTGTGTGAATATGTGAATACGTATGCAATATTTTACAAATTGTTTAAGAGTTCGCAAAGAGAGGAAAGTGTTTCTTTTCATGAGAAGTCAGAGAGATTTTTATCCTACTCTTGGGCTGTTCATCAAACATTGCAAACACCTTTCGCACACATCCAAGCAACGAAAAATTCCTACAGTGCTGCAGCTTCTTAGAGTTTGGAATAAATCCACCTGCTGCAGACAACTTTCCCACCCACTGAATAAACCATATCCAATGTCAGGATTGGTCCTTGCACTTGAACAATGTACAAAATCAATGCTTAGAGAAAACCTGTCCTCTGGTAGCTCCATAGACATTAGCCTTCCTTGTGAAGCAATCACTGCACAGCAGCACACACACACAGGCCAAGATAAGCGATGGCAAAGTCTTCTCCAGCAAACATTTGACCTCGTAGAACAATTTCAAAAGAAAATAGTTAATTAGTATATACTAGAGATGCTATCACTACAATAAGTTTGCTCTCTGTTCATCATTACTAAATAATGTTGCCCCTACTGTGACAGCTCACTGAACAACATTCTTTATGCTTTAAAGCTGTAGCTTTGAACTTGCAACTTCTAGTTTGCAGATCTCTCAAAGTCCTGTGAACTATTTCCAAGGTGCCCACAAAACCGGATTTTTTAAAGAGCAGATTTTTAAGAAAGCATATCTCTTTTGTACTTAACTGTATAGGCAAAGTTTTCAGAAGGGTCTATTTCTTCATTGGCCAAAACTTATAGATCCATAAACTGAAGGAGGAAGGAAAGCACTGAATTAAGGCTTAGACTTAATCTCAAAACTTTGGGCACCATTCAAATCACGACACTTTCTTTAGGACACCACAAACTTTTACCTTCACACCTGTTAAAACCAGTAAAATGTTACTATCAAACCAGTAAAATGTTACTATCAACTCAACCGCTTAGTACGGTGCCAAGCAAGTTATAAACTTCTTGAGGATTTTCAAGGTTGCCATGCTACCGTGGCCATGGATTTCTTTAATATAGTAGGTAACATGATTATCAGACAAGTATTCAGTAAATTAGAAAGTATCCCAGGGGGGTAATATTGATTGGTGAGAAGTGGCTCCACTAATTCCATCATCATCAAACAGTTCATATGAGCATTATGAAATGGTGGTGGACTAAAGGTATGCCAGTTCCACCTCCCAGCAAGTCAGTGTCTGCAGTGCCAGTATTCCCAGCACAAAAGAATGGAAGTTGTAGAGCTTCATCCAGTATGATACATGGATGAACTAGTTACTTAACTTTCTGAGCATGATAAAGACTCTTTCCAGACGTTTATGATGGTTGCCACCCAAAGTCATAAAAATTAGCTAATTTAATGTACTCGACAGAGGCACAATGCTGTCTCTCAAGACTCCACTGACTTCAGTCACTGCAGCCTGTCCTCAAGGCATTATGTGCAGGGTTTGTCAAAGCACTTCTGCAGCAATTAAACGAAAAATTAAAATCAAACAATAATAATTAAATATGTATAATATGAATTACCACTTAGGTTTTGATATCTGTAACAGCTTCCCACTGACATATTAACTCCTTGCTCATTGTAAGAAATTTTTATCTTCCACTATTATTTCTAACTAGGAAAATCTGTGCTTTAGGTAGTCATGGGAATACAATAAGAGTTCTGCTGGACAAGGAGAGGTTAGAAAGCAGCTCTACTCTTACTCCTGCTGTATTTGTTACTGGCCTTTCCTTCCTTCATTTAGTTTAATTTCCTTTCCTTATTGTTCTCCTCTGCTCTTTTTCTTCCCCTTTTGTTACAAAAACAAAAAGTAAGATATATGCCTTTTTAAACCCAAAAAATGCTAGGATATAAAGTCTGATATCCCTCCTGTGTATAAGCAAGAAAGGTAACAGCCATGGAGAGATTATCAGCCTTTGTTTCCCAGGACATCTTCCATTCTGTCACTCTCTCTCAGTCGACTTTGGGACTCCTAATTTTGTGATAAGGCAACATGTTTGTATGAGTCTCTCCCAGTCTGCAGAACCTACTCCATGTATACATTTACAGAAGTGCTCAATGGCCTCATTCTAGATCCTGAAAAAAAACCCCAAACCACTATGAGGTTAAATACCAGGAAGACAACAGACATTCATTCATTTAAATACCACTAAGTGTAAAGAAGAAGTAATTGAGGTGGTCTCTTCAGTGGCAGCATTGTTAGCAGTGCCCATCCAGATGCCATGCAGGGCATGGGCATAATAAAGCCTACTGAAAACAGTTGTTAAAACTGAAGATGTCCCTTTCACACCACAGGGAGAAAACTCACCCATACCCACAGGTGAAATACCCATCAATATCAAGGTGGTGCAGTATGGATTTGGACTATAAATCCAGGAGAAATCTAACTGCTGTCATCTGATCCCAGCAAACACTTCATTGTGCCACAGTCTTGAAGGTATTCAGTTGGAAAAGCCTACCTGGAAGGCCTGGCATATGAGCTATGCCTTCGGAGGTTTTTGAATCAGACTTGTTTGATGGCAGCCATCAGTAAATTTTAGCGAGCTAGTATTTTCTCCTTCTTCTGTCTGTAAATCCAGAAGGTTAGATGTCCATAGGACAAAGGAAAATGGCTTAAAACTGAAAGACAGTAGGGTTAGATTGGATACTAAAAAGAAGTTCTTTACAGTTAGGGTGATGAGGTACCAGAACAAGTTGCTCAGAGAAGCTGTGGATGCCCCATCCCTGGGAGGGTTCAAGGCCAAGTTGGATGAGGCCATGAGCAATATGGTCTAGTGGAAGGTGTCCATGCCCATGGCAGGGGGTTGGAACTAGATGATCTTTAAGGTCCCTGCCAATCTAAACCATAGTATTATTCTATGACAAGTCATTCAATTAATTACAGGAATGATGTTCAGCTGCTTTTTCTTACAAGCGTTAGAAGTATTTCTTTGTTAAATTCTTAATCCCTTATTCAGGGTTTGGTACTGAAATAGCTCTATATTGTTTTAACTTGCTAATGAAAAAGAAAACACAAGAGAAAATGTATGGTCACAGAACAGTCCATTGTGCCTGTGTAGATTCACCCACACCATCGTGGACAATGGTTGCTCAGCTGCCAGTATTTAACAATAAACAAACATCAACAAACAAAAATGTTTGACAATAAATTTAACTACTGTTGGGACAGCAGTTGGTTTTTTGTCTTACATAATACTGAGAAAGAACTTGTTCAGGAAGGACAGTCAGTACTTCAAGCAGAGGGGCTATGCAAATACATCATTCATGAAGAGCCCTGCATCTGGGACAGAGGATAAAAGACAGCTAAACAGCCAGCAGGATGCAAAATGACAGCTGTTTAAACCACAGTTCTAACTGCTGTGGCCAAAGGTTTGATATCTCTGGGGAACAAACAGGCAGTCATGGAGGGGTGGGACACCGAAAACCAGAAAAGACCAGCATATTATTATTTCTATTGTGATCAGTCTGTTCCCGTCCTACTTCTGTAATAGCTAATAACCAACTGCCAGAGTTTAGCCTGTCCAAACATCTGGTTATTCAGACCCTGTTTTTCTCTCTAAAGCTTTAATGAATTTCAACATGTTTGAAAGGGCATTTCCCTCTGGCTTACCAAGATAAACCAAGTTATAAACAGTCCCCTTGGGCCTGGTACATCCTCTGCTGAGCAGTGAGACAAATTCCCCTATCCTCCCAGGCAACTTACTTGCCCCCAGACCTCCTAACTCCTGATTTGCCGAAAAAATCATCTGGTGAATTTAATGTTCTATGTCTTATGAGAAGGAGCATTCCCTATTCTGTCCAGGAACAAGAATAGAGCTTCTGGAGAGCATCTTACCACCAAATACTGCGGGGAGGTTTTGCAGCAATGAAGGATGGTACCTCTGGCTCTGATACCCCACCGCATACTGCCTCCATCCATGGCAAAGCAAATCTCTCATCTACAGCATCCCATCTGTGAATGTACAGCCCTTGACTGTATTTTTATACTGCTTGCATCAACCAGACCTCCACAATTCTCTCTAGTGAGAGTCTAACTATGACCCACTCTCTCTAAATCTGTCTCCCTGACAGAAGGAAGCTGGAAATACAGCTGGCAAACCAAGTAATGGAGACCAAAACCAGTCTTGTAAGAAAATGTAGAGTCCTATATGGCAGTGGGAAAGGATGACAAGAAGGGAGGTACGGCAAACTGACCCAACTCCCAATTCCTGGAATTACTCCAAACATGCTTTACAAGTTCCCCCTTGAACCAAACACCTGTCTTCACATGAAACATTGATTATTTGATCATCCAACTTCTTATTCTGAGCACCCAAAATATCTCACAGGCAGGCAAACTGTTTAATCTAGCACTTTGTACTGTCAGCAGCTGGAAGACAGAAAGAATTGCGCCAATGAAACTTTTCATCCAAATTTCAGTAAGGTACTTCTACACTGCTTCAGAAAGTTTCATTCAGCTGTTTATTCCTGTTAGTTTACACTGAAACCAGTTACAAAAATGTGAAATCTGGCTGCAGTACCATATGCAGAAATTGATGGTAAACAATATATTAAGTTTGACAAGGTGATTGGTGAGAAGTCACAGGGTACTGCATGAAGCTATCCAGTTTTTTGCAGTTTACGTAGAACTATCATATCAGAGGAAAAGTGAGTGTTTCTTTGCACAGCCCTGTAAACCTGCTGCTATGTCCACCCAGACCTCGCTCCATCAAAGACATGCTGACAATAAGAAAATTCAGAAAAGAAGAGAGAATGAGTACATGGCTGAAGGATGGATTTTCCTGCAGGCACTTGCTTCAGAGCATGGATGATTACCACTGCTACTGCTACTACGAGTTCCTGTTTCTCCTAGTTCCCCATCTATCTATTACTGTTATCTCCCCTGCATTCTCACTACAGCTGCCCTACACAACGTCTCAGCCACCTCCCCCTCCCAGGTGCTGTTGCATGCACATATCAGTTCTCTCTGCTCCCAAGCATGCTTCACTGCAGACCCAGCTATGAGGAACAAGGCCAAGGAGAGCAGAAAGCTTGTGACTGACACCACTACCTTTTAGAAAGCTCCTTCCCCGTGTCAGGGCTTATAACACCCCATGAATCTCATGCAAATCCCTGAAAAGCTCATTCATTTTTATCTGACTAGAATGAGAAGAGAGGGAAGGAGCACAACTGGGATGATGCTACAGACAGTTTGTAGGTTCTGAAAAGAATTCAGATTGTAGAGATAGAAAGCAAAGCAAGAAATCACATCACATACTGGGACACTACAATTGTTAATTAAAACACAGTAACTGTTTTTCTTTGTTCTTTAGTCAAGAAACAGTATAAGGCTGCAAGGAAAGCAGAACTTTGTGTCTGGATCCAAAACTCATTTTAGAAATGAGGCATACCTGTCCCTTGACCTGTAAATCCATAAGAAGAAGACATTCATACCTTCTGTCATTTTCATTTGCCCCTTTCGTATCCCTGAGATGATCCCTTGATCTCCCAGAGAGCTGTTCTTTTCTGGAATTCTCTCTCGATTTTTTTCTTCCACAGATAGGCACATACACACTCAAAATGTTTCTGCTATAGTTACCTGAGTCTTGTAGCTCAGGTTATGGGAGGGCTTCCCAAAGAAACAGGAAAGAGGAGAGATTAAGCTTAGAGGACCTTGGGCAGCCTGCCAAAATTGAATGTAACACCAACAGACCAGCATAGCAGGAGGTGTTGATAATGGCTGCAAGACTTGAGACACAGAACTGTGTCACAGGTGAACATTAATCTCACAAGTGGTCCCAGCTGGAGGCCAGCTCTGGAATCTCAACTACTGGTCTCTGTTTGAGGCAGGACTTCATGGTTCCGTATCACATTCATCTTGGATTTCATATTTCTAGGAAAAGCAATGCATTAACTTGCAGTGCTGATATTTTTTATACTCCTCCCCATGAGCATTCAGTCTATACTCCAGATTTATTTTGAGATCCCCTTACAGAATTCTTTGTGGCTCCTGAGATGATGGAGATACGACTTTTATTTTACAGAGTCTGAGTCCTCTTAGTCATCATTTGAACACATTCTTTTATCCACCTGATAACCCCAAATCTGTCACTGGCTTACAGACATATTGGTGAGAAATACTGAACACGTACATAGGTTTATATCTGTGTGAGGTCATTATATCTGATAGATTCTGTTTGAGGGACTTCAGGCATCCATGTAATCAGCCTGTGAGATAAAGCACAGGAAAAAGCAGAAGCACAATTACACAGCCAGACTGAACTGTGGCATTTCCTGGTGTTTAGTGGTTAATGTCAGCCTTTTGTGTTTGATTTCCCTTGGATTTGTTGTTTGCTTGTGATTTTCTGTTGAGGATAACCTTTCAAAAGCCTAATCCCTTTTGCTCTGAAACTATGCTGCTTAGACAATAATCACACAGCCACCATGAAATGCTGCTGGTGTTTGACTCTACATTAGTCCAATTCTATCACTTTATTCTACTTTCCTGTAACCAAGCTGCCTTTAAAGTAGTATGTAAGTGAGTTGTAAATAGCATCCTTCATTACTCCCTGGACTCGCATATTTATTTTTAATTATATCCTATCTAGTTTGTAATTGTTTTCGAGTTCAGGGAGCTTGGTTTATACTATGCAAGCATAGACTATTTTAAAATAGAAGCTTTTTCTTCTTAATTGCATGCTTTCCAAATGCTCATAGTTTAACCAATTAAAATCAATTTGCAACAATATGCTGCCCTGCAGTCCAGGAAGGGCTATTTCCATATCAGTTCCAATCATTATTTTTTAGCTTTTCTTTTGCTTGAAAGTGAGCTATCTTTTCCACTGTATGTTTGTGGGATTTACTCCATCCAGTATCCTTAGCTGAGCAAATGTTCCTAAATCCTTTCAAAGGCAATTGTCTTTTCATGGAGAACTTCATAGCATTTTAGAAAGTTTTTCTATTAGTAGCAATTAATAGGAATTTTTTTTGGCTCCATTTTGTTTTTCTTCAATAGATTGTACTTTCAATTGCTCCAATGGAAATTAAAAACTAAATGCTTTATACAGAAATCATTGTGTAAAAGTGGGAATTCAGGCTACATCACTTGCTAACTCCTGTAAAAGTATTACTGTCTACTGATTTAAATAAAAGAACACTCTTATTAAAGGCAGAATTGAAGGTGCATGTAAACATCATCCAATACATGTTCATTATAATTCAATTGCCATTTGCTTTGCCAGATTTTAATCATTTGGCAGAGATTTCGTACAATGGGTGTCTGTCATTAATGATGCTTTTGAAACTTCTCAGGTAAAATTTTCCATATTATTGAGAGCAAATCTGCAGGATAAAATTGTGTCTCTTTGTGTCATAATAACATCTCTCTGTGTCATAATAACAAAATGGGAATTTTTTCTTTTATAAGAAAAATGCTTTTTGTGCAATTTATGTTGGTCCTATGAAATCAGCCAAAATTTGTCAAAGGTAAGGCGTTGAAGAAAACTCAAACAGTGTGTCTATGACTAAATTTCAAAAGGTTCCTGTCCACATATGTTCCCCAGAACAACATATTTTCTCTCTTAATCTACTGCATAGTTTTTTTGTGGCACAGCCCAAGCCATTTAAACTGAACTTTTGGCAGGGGTCACTACGTGCAGGCTCTTTATTCCCTGGCACTCCACTGGAGACCAGAGGTTTGGTTACCAAGGGAGCCGAACACGCAGAGCTGCAGCTGGTGTCAATCACATCTGTGCTCTGAGGCTGTTAAGGGTTACACAGAGCAAAGGATATGGAAAGGAGGATTGCAAAGACATGCCATTTTCTTTTCCTGTTTTGGAAGGGCTGTCAAGCAGCCATAAACTTGTCCTATGGATGCAGAAGTAAACATTCATTCGAGGGACTAACCCGTTAGTAGTGCTCAGAGAATGTAATAGCTAGATGACTATGTTCAGGACACACCAAATTCTGGAGGTTATCCAACATAGTAAATAAAGCCCATTTCCAAAGAGGAGTGAAGGAAGAAGAGGAGCAGAGAAAGCTTTTTACCTCAGCATAGAGAATGTGCAAGCTTTTGAGGGTAAACAGCTGGGGTTTAGGACATTGTAATAGGAGGCCCCTTTGGCTGATGCATAGAGACCTTTCAAGAGGTAACTGATAATCAGCAACCTGACATTTTCTGGTATGTGGAAAATACAGCACAGGTCCCTCTATGATCCTGTCCTATAACTTAGATACAACCCAGGATCCTAGCCAGCCAGGCATTGCTTAGATGATCTTTGTCCTTGCCAACGTGTGAGACATTCTAGACTTGTCCGCAGCCAGAGACAGTTTGCATCTGACACATAATCTCACACAGAGTAAGAGAGACACCTCGGGGAAACACAAGAAAGAGCAAACACAACAAGTGATGCTTGAAAACCCAGGAAGAAAGCTGAAGGCTTTTCCAGGCAGCTCTGCTAACCTCTATATCTCTAAAGGATCTGCAGGGACATTGCTGGAGGTACATAAACCAGACCACACTCCACAGTTTTCAATTTATAACTCCAGCTAATGGGAAGGAAATAGACTAACCTCTTCTTTATATAAACTAGTAGGTTAATTCAAATATACTGATCACATTAGGGATAAGTCTCAGCTAGAATTGAAAAAAAAAAAAAAACAGAAAGCACCCAAAGCAAAAAACCTCCAAGGTCTCGGTCAGAACTAATTATAAAAATTACCTCAAAATCAAATTTCTGCCTAGCTACTCCCAAAGCCACGTAAACCAGTCCCAGCACTACGTGTCAGAGTGTAGTTTTAATCAGCCCTTATCTCCAGCTAGCACTCTCACTTCTTTTACTGCCATCTACCCAACTGTCTCTTTCAAAAAGAATTTCGGCAGCTATTAAGGCCCAAAGATAGGTATTGATATCTGAGAAACATCCAACAGCCCTCTTCCTAGCCTAGCCATCTCTGTTGTGCTCTGAATCGCACACAAGCAAACAGAACAGCACTATTTGAATGCTTAGACATTCAGAAGTTTGGGTTAGATTTACATTAGGCTTCTCTGAGCTGAGCAGCAGCAGTAAGGTCTGGCCTGGCAGATGCTGTACTAATCTGGGGACTGCTGCTTGCAAAGGGCCACCTAAATACACTCATACAAGAATTTATGGAGGTAGAAACATAATAGCAGCTTTAAAGCACAGGGAAGATATTGATTAGGCAGCAGAAGAGCCTGTTTATGTATTAAACAAAAATGTAAATAGTGCCAGGAGCAGAGGGCATAGGGTTCACTCACCCCAGCAGAGAGGTAGTTTTTACCCCCCGAAAGGGTAGGGCTCTGCTTGCTGACTGTCTGCCCCCTTTCCCCTGAGGGTGTACTTCTTGGAGATCCTCACTACCTCGGTGTGCCCAGGTCTGTCCTGAGGGGTAGGAAAGGACAGCTTTGAACACTGTAAAATCTCCAGACATTTGCACATTTCGTCAGGCAACAAGGTCTGTTCCATTTCATCTGAAACTAGTATCACCTTAAGAGCAGCATAAGGAGTCAAAACAAAACAAAAACCAAACAATAACAACAAAAGATACACATGCGCACAAAAAAAAAAAAAAAGAAAAAAGAGATAGAAAAAATTCTTACCTTCCTAAAAGTGCTTCTTAAAGCAAATACATTTGTACTATCAACTACCAGAAAGGGCGAGCACATCTCTTTTTCCAAGAAATCAAACTGGATAAATACTAATAAAAATGATGTAACACTGTCATGGTTTTGCAAATAATCTTTGAGTTCGTTTTCTCACTTCTTTCTCTCAGAATAATCCTCCCTCAATCCACAGTCCCTTCCAATGATATGCAAAATCAAAGGCCCTTACACCAGTTTACGGGTATCTTGATTTCGTCTGTGGATGAGTTTTGAAAAAAAAAAAAAAACCTTTACAGGAAATGAAAGCATTGTACTGCAAAGGTTGTCTGCATTTGGAGGTGTTCACTCAGCCCTCTGAAAATGTGTCTTAATTACACAACAGAGTTGAACATTTGTAGAGGTTAGTGCTTTCACACAAGTTATCCTCAAATAAACTCTTTTCCCAAGATTCACTTTCCATTCATCTAACCAAAGAATGCCTTAATCAATTCTGATATTTTCCAATCAATTCTGCAACACAACAGAACAGTGAGTTATCAATGTTTGAATGAATTCTCAAATACTCTGGTACTAAAATCTGTGTTCAAAATTACTTAGCTAGTTAGCACACTTGTTAAAATTAAAAACAAATTGTAAGTAATATAAACAAGGATAAATCGCTATTATACTTCCATGAAAGATGAACAATGCATAGTTAGATCCAGCTGAATGAATCAACACGAGAGGGGAAAAAAAAAAAAAAAGATTGTTGGAGGGGAGAAGCATTTAATCCACTCTTGCAACTTACTATATACTTGCATGAGATCTCTCTTACCAAATTTTCTCAATGTGAAAAGTCCAGAAATATAAAAGGCATGAAATTTAATCCAATGTATGGATCATGTTACCTTTTGTTTAGGGGCATTCATCCTGAAGCCACTTCCGCCTGACCTGATAAACAAATCCCCTAGAAACAATTCTACAAGAAAAAGCTTGTTCCCTATCCCAGCACTCAGTAAGGAGGCTTTAAGAGAGAAAATGCTACTGTTAAGACTAGCATCAATTAATCAAGGACTTGTTGAAAATTTGAATTAAAAGGATGTGACAGATCCACTTGGCTATCTCGGTAAGTTTAATCATATAATTTTTCTGCATGTCGCATACTTCTGCACTTTTTAATGGTGTATTTTCTTTAAAAATATTTTGCTGCTGAGAGATTGTACTCATGAAAGTAACACATAAATACCCATAAAGAAATTTGTAAGTCTTGCCTTATTTAAAACAAAGTTTGCTAAACTGAAAAGCAAAAAATGGTCATTTTTTAATATAAGATTTCCATGAAAAGATGTCTTTAAACTTTTCTACTTCTGCAACAGATCGCTATTCACATGAATATCTGGAAACTGCATGCTAAGTTGCAAAATTCTGCCTGGAGAAGAGAGGATTACCAAAAATAAAAATAAAAATAATTAAAAACTAAAAAGGCAATTAGAATGCCTGGCCAAACAACAATCACTGAGACATGATAACACTTCATAAAACAAAAGTTTTGAAATATTAAAAATCAATACTAGCAAATCTCAGAGCAATGATGTTCAATATCTTCATTCAAAAGGGGAAAATAGTAGTAATTTCTCATTATTATCATTCTGCTATATATTAAATGGGATTTTTAATGAGCATATGTGTTAATTAGCTCTTATCCATTAAAGAGAAATTAATAAATGCCAATATATTTGTGGCTATTCTCTATAGTTGTGAAAGAAGCCATTTCTATCATAAAGATATGCTTTTCCTCTCTGTAAGAATCTGAGTGATCATCTCCTAATGACTGAAGATTTTGTAAAAAGCAGTACTTTGAACCAGCAAACTTGATAAAATTTCTTTCTAATCACTTTGTAAATCAATCTGATGGAGCTATATAGTTAGATTTTAAAAAAACATTAAATGTGTTATATTCAATAATTCAAGACAGAAGTCAATATAGTTTGAATAAACTAATTCTAATAAACGAAAGTTCTGCAAATAAGCTAGCAATCATGAACAGATTTAAGATTCCTCTTAGCACAGAAGCTAAATTAAAGAGGTTGAATTCAAAATCTTCATTGTTACTTGAAATGTCAGTCCAGTTTTAGAGAGACTAAACATCAAAATATGTTAAAACAAAGTTTCATGAATCAAAGAACATAAGATTATTTATGGATTAATCAACAGATAAGATTTCTAATACAAATAATTTTCTTCATTATTTGATTACAGCATATACATAATGTTTACTACAAAGTATTTTTCAGGCTGAAAAGAAAGCAAGAGCAATGAGACATACCTTACCTAAGTGTTAAATTTGTATTTGCTTACGAATTCAGCAAGAAATTAGCATTTGTACATAAAGAATTTTGCAACAAGTCCTGAGAGCAAGTGACTTCATTTTTATCCCACGTACAGCAGTGCTACAATCTCATTTATCAATGGGGGAGTGGCAACCAGAAATCAGGCGGCTGCAGTACCAGATGAGCAGAGTTTCTAAACACAGTTACTCTTTGCCATCTAATTAATTCTACTGACTGATGCTGATGCTGCTTGCACACTCCAAGTTAGCAGCTGTTCAAACAGCTTGCCAAAATTGGGTCCTGAACCTGTTGAAACCCGTATTTAAGCAGGATTCAATGCGAAGGTAATTGTTTCTGTACTTGTGCATATATCTACATTGCTTTGTTTGGATATTTTTCCATTTGCATATTTTCCCATTTAAAAATATACATGGTAAGTTTGTAAGAACAGCTTGTGATCATGTTTCCTAGGTACACATAGATATAAATCTTTGTGCTGCAAATTAAGAATGCAACAACCAAGCTCTGATTATTCTCCGGACCTGGTCAAAGAAACCTGCAACAGCGTGGAACTTCCAGACAGGGAAGATCATCTCCACATGGAAAATGCTGCTTTGTCTGGAAGCAGCAGCCCAGAAGTTGTCTTCAGTCCGTGTGAAATGCAGACAGTACCAGTTTGTATGGACACCACCTTGCCTCCAGGGGACTACATCCTCAGACGAGGTTACACAGAGTCTTCACTTCTGAGGCTTCCTACAGAGGAGTGCATTGGGATCCACCATGCGCCTTTCCAGTTCGACCGCCATGCTCGGGCCAGAATTTCCACTTCTCCTACTTTAAGACGTCTAAGGATGGCCTCTGCCTCACAGGCACTGACATTTCAGGACTGCTCTGACACAACTCAGCTGGGGAATCAAAAGGAATACACTGGCTCTCTCCACCACATTTGTAAGAGTCCACCTCGGTGCATTACAGTTTCCTCATTGTCGCTGCCTTCTTGTGTCCATGCAAAATTATTGTCATCCAAAGCCAAGTCTGAGGCAACTACAGCAGCTCCAGAGTCTGACATACCCAGATCAAAGCTTCCAAGCCAAGAGGATCCTCTCAGCAATGGCAGTTCCAATGAGCCACCCAGAAACTCTTGGAGAGCCAACTCTGCTACGCTTCCTAAGAGACTCCCCCGCCCAAGCCCTACACTTTGGGTGCGTGTCCAGGTAAGAGGAATAGGGGGATGCAACCTCTATTTCAGTCTTTCATATTCAGTGTTAGTCCATCATGGCCCAGTGCACAAATAAAACCCCAGTTCTTAACCTGAACTGCAAGTTGGGCCACGACCCTTTAATACAGCAGACCGACTTCTACACTTAACAGGCAGGGAGATTTTTCTTTCCAAATCAGCAAGAGACAGCAGCTCCAGCCTTGTCCCTTGGTGACCAGGTTAACCTAGTCCACTCCTGTATGTGGCCACTCTTTCCCACCTCCGTCCATTCACCCTGGTAGGCCAGTACAACTGTTGGTGGGGATATGGAAGAACAAGACTAAGTAATTTATCCTGTTTAGGATTGGGTTTTAGAAGACTGTTTTCCTTCAACCCACTCTTTAACCCTTCAGCAGGATTACTCCTAAGACAGGGAAGTTCTCTATTCTGTCTTACTGAATAGCATTACTAACCCTAATAAAACCAAGAATTAAGTCGGTTGAGTCAAATTTAACCTCTGCTACTACCAAAGGAAGAGGTACCATCCCCTTAATTTATTTCCACTTACCTAGCTCTGCCACTCACAGGCACCCCTCCCTTTCTATGTTCAGCTCCATAAACAAAAAGCAATTGCGCAATCTCTTCTGAAAAAAAAGAAACCCTGGTCCAGAGAGAATCAGCATCAGTAAAGAGAAATAAGCAAGGGATGAGCAAACCCTGGGTCTTTCAAGGGCAGGAAACTACCATTCAGCTCTCCACAAGGACAAAAGGAGAGGCTTTTTGTACAAGCCAGGTTTGCCTCAAGACCTGCTCTCAAAGACCTTCCATTATGTGCAGAGGCAGTTAAATTCACACACATGCTTGCCTCTGTCCCTACACGCACATTTTACCAAGGGTGGATGGTGTCAAATAGGTGTAGAGTTCTTCACTAACTGGTTAGTTTTGCACTACAAGTCAAAAGCTGTTTTCTTCCTCCCCCTCAACCCCTTCAAATACAGAAAACATTCTGGATATCAAATGAGTTCTCCTTGCTCCACAACAGTGAATTAATCAGCCGATGCCCAAGTCTATTACCCTATCATTAGTACATTTCCGTTTACAAATTAGTTCTTTTTTCACAAAAAAATCAGATTGCTTGCTTGCTTTCTGACCAAGTAACTAAGAATATCTCACTTTCTTTTAGGAGAGCGGACTGCCCATGCAAAGGTATGCACATATTTTTTTATATTCTGAGCTTGACTCTCCTACATTTTTAATGAATTTACTTCACTCTAAAGCAAAACTGAACATTGAGTCATGTATACGTAACTCAACCTTAATTTGTAGATTTGCTATGTGAAATGCCTGTCACCAGCTCACTAAACTTTTTAATGAGATTTTCTTTCAAAGGTAGCCCTCTCCCTAGCACGTTTGGCTACATTTCACGCAATATTTCATCCGGATCACCAGGGAGCTTTGCACTAGGAACTAGCTGCCAAAAGGTCTGGTTGTTTGGCTTAGCAGCATCAAATTTCAGCTTGAAGAATGTGAAATATCTCATAATCTTGAGTGACATTCTTCAAAAGTTCGTGGAAGGGAAAAGAGAGCAAAGGAGCTAGCAGAACAGCTCAATATTGTTCTCGTACATGAGCAAAGCAGATCTAGGACTGCTACTGGACGGGGGGGTTGTTAATCCTACAAACTAAGAATATAGAAGACATGGATTTTATAAGTTAGTGCAGACAAGACAGAGTGTTGCATACCATAGACCTGTGCAATGAACTGGATCGAGGTCTTACAAACAATTATCAGAAAGTAAAAGCTCTATTAGAAATTATTTTGATTAAGATATCTTTCTTTAAGATGTTCAAACATCTACAAAAGGGAAAGAAAGTTTTATTTTCTCTTCACACAACAAGGGAGCAGGAGATAGTACCTCCCATAATAACCACTCCTCTCTCATTGATGGAGTAATGCTCAGTTTACTGCATGATCCCCTCAAGGATGTTTGGGACTGGGTGGTTTGGAGCAGACCGATATAGTCTAGGAGCCTCTACACAATGCAGTTCCCTAGATGATATTCAAGAGATGTGTGCACGCATCTGAAACTGCACGTTCACTGTAGAAGAGGCTCCTAGATATTCTGAATTGCTGCAGCTTCCAACCCACTCTTTAGCATTTTGAATTAACAATGGAGATGGAGAGAGAAGGGGAGGGAAAGATCTTTTCATCTGGATGTGAAAACAAGCGATCTATACCTTTTGTGGGAAGAGTCTGCTCTGATCCAACTCAAAACAGGAATACATAAACATTTCTCACTGTCAGCATGAAGATTTGCATGATGTGTAACAAACTTCAGGGGAAAAATTGAAGATATTGAACACAGATAGTTAAACAGGAGAACACTGAACATTTAGTGTACACACCTCTTGGTGCTGCTCACATGTAGTGCCTTCAGAGGGAGGTCACTATATGCCAGCTAGGACATTGGCTTTGGACTTCTATCCAGACATCTTTTAAAAATCAAGAAAGCGCAATCCAAGAATTTTTCCATAGGCACCAGCAGGAAGATTGTCAAAAGGTGGTTCAGATGATGTATTATGAATTCTATCTAGATCAATATTAGAATGTGCAAAAATATATTTTAAAAGCACCAGTTTCTGCTTTAAACCTTTTTTGTCAGGTTTAATTTGGTCCAAGGTCTGGTTTAAGCCTGTATTCAGCTCCTCCTTTATTAAGATCATTAGTCTAACTCCTTAACAGCTAATCCCTTCTTATCACAGCCAGAAAAACTGTTGAAATGTCAGATTATTCTCTCCATCTAGAAGCACATTAGGACAGTTGGCAACCCTTCTCCAAGACTGACTTACATATTGTCCTGGGTAAAATCATACCTCTGTCCTTCAGTTTTAATGAACATTTCTTCTCCCTGCTCCCAGGCTGTACTTTCAAAAAAACTTCATTAACGCTCCCATGCTCATTCTAACCAGCCTTCCCACACACAGTCCTCAGTCAAGAACACCAGCACATCTCTGTCAGCATGGCAACTTGCTGAACTGATGCTGATTAAAGAGAACAATCCAAAATAAATAAAGAGCAAGAGGCCCAGCACAGAGAGAGGTGTATTTGGTGGAGAGAAGGTGCTAAACCAACACTGCCATGGAAGAAAAAATTAATAAAACAAAACCTTGAGTTTATTCTGAGCTCATTTTCTACTTGCACCATTCAGCATTACCAGAGACTGGGTAGAAAACTGCATTGCACTATTTCCTACAGCAAAACAGCTAATGAAGAGTCTTTGCAGTAACTGCCAAGACAGCTCATATTCAAGGCCTTGAAGGAGCTGGGCTCATCTATCTTGAAGTAATCCTATTCCTCTTTTAATGTTTCACACAGCTGTAAAGTGTCACAACATCACAAAATCACAGAGTAGGTAAGGTTGGAAAGAACCAGAGTGAGTTTTCTGGTATAACCTCCCTGCTCAAGCAGGGTCATCCTAGAGCACATTGCATAGGATTGCGCCTATTATACTAAACCTAATTCCTTATGCAATTATATAAATATTTTACTCTTGACAATAGGTCATTTTCCATGCTAACTTTTTGAATCAGGGAGTCCAAATACCCTCCCTAAGTGGCTTGGGTAACAGTGTCACCACCTGGCAGCTATCTCAGTACTGTGACCACCCTATCATATTTACCTTAGTAACCTCTTCTGTTGCTTTTATTCACGTCTAGTGGATATTCCTTTAAGTAATATATCTGCTATTTAAGTAAGGTGATCTGTATAGATGTCTGTACCCTGGGATAGCTAGTGAGACTAAGATTATGGACATATGAAGATACTTTCCATGCCTTAGGAGTAACTATATATACAGGATATTTATTTTGCCAGACCATGACATGCTTCAATGTCTTTAATAATTTTCCATAACTTTGCCATGCAAATCTATGACATTATCATGTTTCAAAAAACACATGGATTTTAAGGAGGAATTATTGCAGCTGATATCTCCTCAGATGCATGAGTTTGTCCCTAAAGTACAAGCATTTCTTTCACTCCATCACTGGATTCCTTTGCTCCCAGTAAGTAAAAGAAACAAAAACTAAAGAAAAAGGCAAAGCTACAGAGTCTGAAGGCATGAGAAGATGCTAAAATATTGCAGAATTAAAACCTAGTAAATTTTACTACACAGCACTTCAGTAATTTAATTTCTCCAGAAAAAACAACAGAAGCATCTGATGTATCTAATACATCTACAGGCACGAGGCCAGGACCACAGATATCTGTACTTTTATCTCTGAAGCATGAGTGTGTAATTTAAGCATGTAAGCCATGAAACAGCCCAGGCTTGTCAGACTGCAAAGGTATACTGTAGACAGACACCCAAGTGATCTTGCCATGCCCCCACATTTCACAGGCCTGTGCACCCATGTGAAGAGCTTGTTTAGCCACACGTGTGCCTGAAGTTCAAGGCCTTTTTGATCTGAGTAAATAATGTCATTTAACTCAGTTACAGTGAAACTGTGTTTCCATTATTAGGCTTCATAAGCCACTAGCCTGCAGCTTCAAATATATTGTGAAAATAGTAGTAGGCTAGATGCTTTAAAAATCAATAATACACTGGCAAAATTTCACTGTGAAGCCAAGCTGAAATAAATCTCCTGAATTTCCTAGTACAGTAATAACCTTTGAGAATTATCCTTGCTCTATATTGCAGCATCTGACTTGTATAATAGGCCAGCTGCCCAAGAGATTGCATCATGGGATCACTAGAGCATCTTAACACAATCATTACCAACACTGAAAATTTGCACTGGGTAGCACTCAGTGCACATCTCAGAAAAATACTCTTGCAAGGAGCACTCCTCTCCCATGCACTGGTATTGGCTTGCAGACAGCCAAGAAACAGACCCCCCACCCATGAAAGCTCTCGAAGCACATGCTGAGGGTTCAATTTCATGAGAAACCACAGAATTCCACTGTAGATCCTAAAGCTAAATAAATAGATCCTATGTTCCCCATTCAGTAGGACTAGCAGAAAAACTTTCAAAGAACTCCTGAATTGCACATTGTAACCTCTTCAACATATAGTTTTTAAGCCCTGGTATGTCCATGGTTCAGGTGTTAAAATCCCAGGCCTGGCCCTCCTGACAGCCTACAGGCCTCTCTGTTGTTAGCAGCAGCTTTAATCTATACCATTCAATTGTTTAGCTAAGGCAATTGCAAGCAGTGTCACTGTCAGGCCATAAAAAAGGTACAATCTCCATGTCTTACTATACATATCAAACCCTCGTTGTCTACCTCAGAGCTCATCTGTCAGTTGATAAGTCATCAAGTAACTATTCATGCACTTAGGGGAAAAAATATGCCAGCCAGGTTTCACATCAAGTGTGGCAAATGGCCGGATATTCACAGTAAGGTAACTGCCTAGACGAGAAAAGACCTCATTAAGAATCATGCTTAGCTGACCAAAAAATACCATATGCAATAGTGGTGACTGAAAAATAGAATTTTTATATATGTACACACACTTTGTGCCTCCTCCCTCAGCTACTGAATTACTGACCCTTTGAGCCCTAATGCAGTCTTCATGTACCAGTCAAGTGAAGGCAGCACAACAGCAGCTGCAGACACCAGTCCCTTCGCAGCATATACTAACACAACTCATGAGGTATCAGTGTGAGTTGTTAGCAAAACCCAAAAAGGTTTTTAATATGCACCAACAGTTTCTGTATGTGAAAACAAGAAGCCTCCGGCACAAACGCGCTGTTGGATACAGAATGCCTGTGTCACTTTTCTTGATGGATCTAGATCCTGGACAATGCTCTCCATTAGAACAACAATAGTTGGAAAGAGACATTTGTTTTCGATCAGTAGGGCCACTGAGTCATATTACATTCAAAATATTTGAAATAGCAGAAAAAAATGCCAAAAATATTTAGAAAGAAAATAGCACAGACTAGCCAAAAGGTTAAATACTTTTTTAAAAACCCAACGCTTTAATTGTTTCACTAGCGTGCTGTCTTTTCTTGAGATCACCTGAGTTATAGGAAGGTTAAAAGTAACAACAAGCCACAAATCAGCTAAAAATAGGATTTAACTGCTCCTTTGGACTCCACTGCCAAAACGTAGATTCTAAAATCCCCACTCACTTTTTGTCTAACCTCAGAAGAAACCAGGAATTTTCCATATTTAAATACTCTAATTACTTATTATCTGAGGCAAGCCATGACCATAAGAACCTTTATCTCAGCAACAATGTGGAGTTGGAAAGATAATTAGATATTTGCTGTCAATCACTGAAATTCTCTACTCATTGTTCTTTTAACACTTTATGTCATAGTTACTGTGATTTGGTTTTTTAGCTGATTCCCTCCTGTCTCAGCAAGGAGCCCTTCAGAAGTTTCCTCTGCAGCCACAAGCGAACAGAGATGACGTGTGTTGTTGTTGCGTCTCACAGATCAGCCGAGCGCAGGCGTAGCTCCCTGGTAGTGAGTCTGCCGGGACTCGAGGTGTTCCCTGGAGACCTCCTGGTGTCAGACAGTGCCATGGACTACCTGCCCTACTCATCCTTCCTGTTCAGTGCAGGTCAGACACAGGGTGGGGTTTGCTGCTCTGAGCCCAGCAGAAGCTGGGACTGGAACACATGTGCATGTGGGATGGGAGGGAGGATGTATGCAATGAGAACACGAGGTGGTGTAGATTCTGTGGGGCATCCTGTTACCCCACACCAAAGTGATTGCATTGCCAATTTTAAAATTCCTCTTTTCTCTTTTTTTTTTCCTGTTTTTTCCCCCCTCCATTTTACTGTTGAATGCAAACTGCAAGTAGATGACAGGGTAGGACACAGATCACATTGCTCGTCCACAGGCTAGAATCAACCAGAGCCCAGGCCAGGATCTCCATCTGCAAGCAGTTGAGTTACAATTTCCTACTTCCACAGCTTCAAGCAGAGAGAAAAGTGGCCCATGCTGCCCTTTGCAGTGGTGTTCTGATCACAAGGGTAGGAGACCCAACTCATAGCTAGAGGCTGCTCACAAGACCTTCCAAAACTGAAATGCAGACCTGCAAGCAATTTCCACAAATAGCTATTGTAAAATAAAGTATAATGTGTGGTGTGATTGACGGAGACCAAAGATCCTGGTGGCCAGAGATCAAAAGCTTCTCAAAAAGCAAATCAGCCAAGGTCACAACCAGCACTTCCATGACAGTAAATAAGTCAGCCATTCCCAGAATGGCCAAGACCTTCAAAATCCAGAAACACAAAGTTTTGACTGTGATTCCCAGTCACACACCTGAAGACAGGTGCCACATAAAGAAAACCTTTTCAGATGTCTTGCTGAACACAGCCATTCCTCACAACTCACCAGTGCATCCCTAAACCTAGATCCCCAGCTCTCCCTGTGCCTCACCAAGGACCACAAATCACAGTCTGCCTCACTGTGCCAGCCCCATGACAGATCTGAAGCTTAGGGCTCGTAGGACTGTTTATTAACCGCAGATTTAAACACCTGCATAACTCCAAGTTATCATAATGAGAAGGCATAGACTAATTCTTGGTTTAAAACATCTTCAAGAATTGGCTTGAGGTATGATGATTTTCCCATGTAAAGAACTGGCAATCACATACTGAACACCTGCAACAAGTAGGAGTGTTTAGCTTCATCCAAGGTCCCATCAGAGACAGTTATCATTCTTGCTGGGAGGAACACAACAAGCTTAATGGGTTTTAAGTCTGGTGCACAAACTGCCTAAACTCAAGTATTAAATATGAGCTGAGTATAGTCTATCAAGCTTCATATAAAAATGAATACATAAATAATATAAATAACGCTTTTCTTTTATCTGTTTCCTTACTGATAACATTTCTTTTATCCATTAGAGTCCAAAAAGTCAAGGTGGCCATTTGCCAAAAGAGGAGTTGTGAGTATTTCTACCGTTTTGTTTTTTCTTGCACTGACTTTGCCTTTTCCCACAACTAACCTGGGTAAAAATAGCTTCTTTACTTTCTAGCCCTTGGAGAAAGGCAGCCAGCAGGTGAGCTGAACTCAGAGGTCTCAGCCCTCCCTGGGGCTGCTTGGACATTAATCTGCAATGAAGCCTGGGTGGCTCCAGTGCAGCCATTGCATGTGATGAACACGAAAACACAGTGCCACCACTCCCCACCCCTGTGGGTGGTGGGAGGAGAAGTGTCCTTGGCACCAGGAGGGCAGAGTGGGAAGGGCAGTGAGAGCAGGGGATCTCATACAGGGTGTTCAGGGGTGGCAGCAGGCTCAGCTCAGCTCCCCAGGGTAAGGAAGCACAAGGTGGACAAGTCAGTTGCACCATTGCTTTGACCATCCTGTATCCTCTATTTTCTGCATGCCTTAGGGCTTTGGAGAATGTAACAAACTCCCATTCACGTGGAAGGGATCTAAGCTCTACCTACAAAAGTAGCTTTCCAGGACACTTTCTTAGGCCTTTCCTGTCCTCGTGGGTGCCCTCACACTCACCAGTGAAAGCACACACACTAGCACAGCTCAGTGAATTTCCTTGTCTTCTCCATTTAGTGAAAACTTTTACTTACGGAGGTATCTGAATTTCCTTTCTGTGTACTGTTCAGCATTCAAAAAATTATTTACAAGTGTCTTGACAACTTTCTCTCCCTAAACATGTAATTAAGAACAGTCCCTTCCCAGTATTTTTTGCATTTTATCAAAGAATAGTTTGCGCATACGAAACCAATGCAAGTACTCAGACTCGTATGTACAAGAGTTCTCTCTTCATTTGATAGCAGTTCTACAGCATTTGAAGGAGCATGACCTAAAGCTGAGGATTTTTAAATTCATCAAAATATTTAAAGTCTGCAATAAAAAGCATTTGATATTTAGACAAAAGTGATTTCTGAGACTATTAAACACCATAAAATTTAATTCATGAAGATTCATTTGCTGGGACACTGGTTCAGGGTGCATATATATTAACTGCATTATTTTTTCTGCTCCATTTCAATCTATCTTTCAAAATTAAGAGCTGAACTTAAACTCTAAGTTTCTAATATTATAATCAAACACATATTTCAAAATTGGCTTGAGTTCAGTGCCTAAAGTTCAGACAATAGAAACCCATGAAGCAGGAATATACTGTTCCAGAGAACAGATAACATTTAGGCAAACACCTTATAAGTCTGTGCCCACAGCACTAAATTAGAGTTCATAAATAGTGTTTAAACTTTTTACACATCCTGAAAAAACAAAGCCAAGACAAAAGCAATTGTTTTTATTTCATGGTCGCTCACACAAACTCCTGCTGCCCTTTCAGCTTTCTGAAACCTCGTTTTACAGACACTACTCTGCAGTTGACCAAGGGAGCTTTTTGCATACTTAGCTCAAAAAATTAAAAATAAATAAATAAACACATAAATTTGTATACATCTGAGAGAGGATTATCTCAACCATGAATCTGTTGTCCCCTATCTGACAGTGCTAAAGGAAGCAAAACATTTCATTTGTTCTGTCTTCCAAGGGTAGCCTGTTGCCGTTGGGACAATGGCAATGATTTGCCCTGTCAAAGACTTGCATATTACATAAATAAGATCTTACACATCCAAAACTAAGGCATTTACACACCCCACCCACAGCTACAAAGAAACTGCCATCACTGTCTTGTCTCTGTGCAGAAGAGCCAGGAAATATAAAGAAATCACTCGTTTAAGGGCAAACTCCTTACAGATTCGGGCAAGGCTACACAGCTGGGTAAACTTCTTAACAGTCTTTAAAAAAACACTGTATGAATCAGGGCTGCTTGTTTTCATTCAACAGGGTAAAGACAAACAGAAGCAAGCATCTGATCTGGAAAACTGTCTTTCAACTGTTAAGATCATAGACTGCTGCACATATGAATTTTTCTGCTTTAAGGTAACAAAATACTCAGTATACTGTATCAAGGATACTTAAAGATGGGAGGAGGAGTTTCGTGTTCTTTATAAGCTAACATTTTTCAGTTCATTAATCTGGATATGAGACCTTTCTGTTCAATTAATGCATAAGTATATGGTATATTTTTGTCATTTGAAATGGAGGGGCAAGTGGGAATCTGAGGGTCAAAGTAGGTTAGCAAAGGCATTCAAAAACATCGGGATTTTGCCAGGGTTCCAGACTGCCCTAGATCAGGGAGGTACCACCTTCAGAAAAAGGTCTCAAGGCAACCCTCTCAGCAGCACCTACAGGTCTGGGGAAAGAAACTACAGCATCAGAAAGATGTCAAATGGGACACAGCCACGCCACTGCTGCCTTAGGGCTGTGTTCAGAGGCAGCCACATGGAGGTCAGTGCCAACATCAGGGTTTGGCTGTAAAAGAGCCACCAAAGCCTGTCTGCCAGACAAACAAGGCTTCTGGCCCCTAGCCACCTAACACCATCCCCTCTCTGAAGAAAACCTTCTGCTTCTCACAGCAGGCTGTTACCTGCAGCTCCCCACAGACAGATGCTGAGGGCTCCTGTCAGTGCCTAACTTATATATGGACATCTGACTTTGGAGCAGGTCCATAAGGTGACAGTGGCCACCTTAGGACTAAACAAAACAATTTACAAGTGACTACAAAGACCTAGTCCTTTGGTATCTTGATTTTATCGTCCAGAAAATAAGAAGCTATCATCCACCCAATAGCAGCACAACAGATGAAATTCCTCAGCATTTGCAAGTTGCCCACTAATTTTTGATGCAACATACCTAAACAGAGAGTATCATATTTTGTTGCTTTCAAATTCAGTGTGTTCATATTGTAAGTATATTAGAGGAAAATGTCAGGTTTTAAAATATTTTAAAGGAATTTTTAAGCTTTCAGAAGAAAAATCACTAATACTGGCAGGTGAGATTCTACCCAGGAAATAGGACATAGATTCTTTTCCTAAGGTCTGAAGCAATTGATGAAACAATTGGTGGTTTTCTTTCTTCTTCAATCAATAGAGTAAATCTTGGCATGAATTTATAAATGAGCAGCAGACTGAGCAGAAAGATGTCAACAGCCAGCTAGAAGTGAAAAAAGAAGCAGCAGTGTGGGAACTTTTCACAAGTGAATGCACTTACTTTCTGGATCATTTGTTGGTTCTCAAGATGGTAACGTCAGATTTCACTTTGCAAAAATAATGAAACATTATTTGTTCTCCTGTGATGGACAAAAAGTCACCTGAAACCTCTCATTAGAGGTCTGTGGGGGAATGACTTAAGCACTTGGTTGTTCCTCCCATCCTGCCTGCTCATCCTGTTTCCACAGTTCCTTTTTCTGTCTTTATGACGATATCTCTTCTTCTAAACATCACTTTCCAGTGATGCAATCCAGTGCTTTGCAATTACCATCTGACTGCAGAGCCTTCCAGGATATTCTGCTGATATTCCACTAGTCCTCTCAGAAACAACTGTACCAAAGCCATGCTCCAACTGGTGATTTCTGTACTGGACTATTCCAATTGAATATTTCTGTACTGCTACCGTGCAGCATTATACACATCATTTAACTTCATATAGAGCTGTGGTTAGGTTATCTTGAGCATGAAAACCTCAGAATTCAGCAGACCTGTAGTTTAATGTTACATGAAAACAAGCATACTAAAAACAACTCCTCTCCCAAAAACTGTATTACCTCCAATACAGTGAATTTTAAGAGCTTGAAATATGGATAGAAATATTACACACTGTTACAAGAATAGCTGTGCTATTTATATTCACCACATATCAAATGTTAATGTATCCATTTAAAAGGATGGAAGCTTCCATAAACTTTTTTTTATCATTTTTCTCTTACTTGGCACAGACAATTTCTGATTTTTTATTAAGTCAAAGAAAAGAGATTTGTGAAACATTTTCCATGTTGCTGAAAAGTTAGCCTGGACAATACAAGAACTACTGCAAAGTAAAGGGAAAAAATAGAGGAATGGGCTGAATTCCTCCTTGGTGGGACAGGACAGGAAGGGACAGAAAACAGGATGACAGGACCAGCCATTGGTCCAAGGCAGAAGAAGAGCTTCTTTCCTTCTATATGCTTTGTTTACAAATCTGAAAAGATTAAAAAGTGGTGAATACTGGGAAGGATGGTGATAACATCAGGTGTGCAAGCTCCTTATGAGTCTGATGTAGGAATCCACAGACAAGCCTTAGCCATCCTGAGTGACTCATGAATGATGAGCTATTCAGTCCATGCCAGCTTCCCAAACTCTGCTGCTAAAGAAAGAACCCACTGCACTTGGGTAACCAGTTTTAAAGATACCTGCTTACTTCCAAATATAGAAATATTCCACTGATTTTAATGAATCTCCACAGGGAGCTTTAAGACCACCATAAATCCCCTTTAAGCCCTCAGGTCAACCTGGTCATGGTAACTAAAGAATTACACAAGGCTAAGCAAACACTCTCGCTAGCTATTTAGTCTTGGCACCTGGATGACAAGGTTTTTTTCATTAATGATTTACACACATGGACAAAAAAAAAATCTACTCAGTAACCTATAAATTTTAAGCCTTTTTCAGATTTAGGTCAGATTCAGTACAGCTCAATCAGCTTAAAAAACATAAAATCTTAAACAGCCAATAAATAAACATGCAGTTTTCACTCAATGCACGTTACTAAAACAACCCAAAGAGATGAAAAACCTCCACAGGACCTCTACTTACCTTAATCCAGGAATATCTTTTTTTCTCATAGTAACACTAAACAATTTAGATAGCAGCAGATGCATGGGGTAGCAAGGAAAGCATTTAGAAAGGTCATAGAAATCTGTGACTCTGATGTTGCTGAGTCCTTCACACAGGGATCTGCAGGGGGCTCATTTGCCCCTATTCTGCCCAAGGCCACAGCAGGGACACAGCTGCCTCCATGGTAACCACAGAGAAACCCCAGAGACATCACTCATACCCTCTTCTGCACACAAAACCCAATATTTAACCTTCAGGCAGATCAGGAAACTTTTCTCACAGTGCCATCTTCTACCCTCCCTAAATCAAATGATCCTTTCATATGAATTACAGTACAAATTTTATTTTCAGGGGGAAAAATAAAAGATATATTGAATTGGTACAAACAGTAATTAACATGGATTTGTTTTGGTTTTAAAGATATTTATGAACACTCTAAAATACCTCCAGAGTAATGAATTTCTCTTGGATGTGGATTTGTGGAGACTTTTTGCGAACTTAGAGGAGTTAAACAAGGTGAGTAGAAAAAGAGAAGTGTTACTCAGATCAGGAATCAATCAGCCCAATAAAAGAAGACAACAAACCAAAAGCTTTTATTCAGTTTCAATGCTCATATTTGGAACTTTGTTCAAATAATCCATCTTTTCTTCCTCTTTATGTGGTATATCAGTGAGGGTCAAATATCACAGTGCAAATCACTCTTGTATCTCCAGCCAAAGATACATGGTATTTAAAGCATGCCATAAAAGAGCTTATTTGGTAGTTGTTTCTGAAGGAAACACAAGTTTGGGACTAATTCTCATAAGCAGCAACCTCTTAAAGGGTTTGTGAAGATAAACTACAACACAATCCTTACAGCAAAACAAGAAGCATGGCAAAATAACCACATAACAAGTCCCCTTTTGCAAACAGATGGGCACAAAGACTTTGCTGTCTACAATGCCACTCCAATAGAGCAAGTCAGAACAAAATGGTGACCCCCTCTCTCCAGCTAAGGTGCCCCTTGGCACGTGTGCAAGGGTCTCTCCCACACAGACTGGATGCTCTGTGCTCATGTGTGACTTACCCTGCGCTGTCCAGGAGGAGGGAGGCCACAAGGCTTGGCTGTGATGTACTCCAGCTCTTTGCTGCTTTTGAGCAGTTGCTGGGAGACCATTTTCAGCTCCTGAAAGTTAAAAACCCCTAAGTCAAAAGCAGCTTTCACATTACTTTAGAAACAAAACATTTTTTCTTAGCTTGAGGGCCCTTTCACAGGACACCTCACCCTGCACTGCAAAGTGAATTTTGGAAAGAATTCTGCAGCTGCCTTAATTGAATGACTCCTCACAATCACATCACATGCCCTAAATCAGCTGCTGAGTTTGGTTTCTTTCCCTTATTGTAATTCCCTTGCCTTAATAGTGAGTATGTCCCTTTTTAGCCAAAACAAGAAAATTGAGTAAGGTCTTCAAAATAGGGACAATTAGCCAGAACTCAAACATATGAGCAAGGCACAGCTGCTCAGTCACAGATCTCACACCTGGTGAGCTGCTGAATGACCAACCAGCAGGTTTGGAGACACAAGGAAATAAGTTTTTATCTGACAGGTTTCGTCTTCGGCTTGTTGTGGACTGAGACTGTACATGCAGGCAACTCCTAGAGTTCAGCAGATGTGTGGCTGTTGATTCCTTTGTACTGGTTCAAAGAAGAGAGTGGGGTATATTGCTGTGTTCCTCTTAGCTTTGAGCTTGGCTGGAGCTTGGTCATGTCTTGAGAAAATTACTTTTTAAAATTTCTTGGTTTACTTTCTAATTTTGTTGTCCTTATTAATGAGGATGATAAATGATCACCTGCTATGCATACTTAAAATAGTGAATAAATGTAGAAGAAAGAAGCTGCTCTCAATGCCTTTTGTGCCTTTTTTCATGCATTTTACAGCATGCATATCTTCTTGACAGCAGGCCGAATCCATGAAAAAATGCATGCTGGAAAAGTTGTAAAGGTCAAAATTAAAGAATGAGCATCATCCTATAAGTATCTTTGTGCCCATAAATACACCAAACAAAGTAGTCTGTAGCTACTACAGTTTGTAGCAGTATCACAGAGGATTGATGTGCCCTTCTGGCCTAAAATTTGGCCAACAACTTAGGCCAGTCATGAATTTGTGTGAAAATAGTGTGTTCAGGACAAAAGTGTGGGCTTAAGAGCAGGCTTGCAGCCCCATCTTACTGATAAGGTAGGCACTTTTGAATCCAATATAAACATGTGAAGTTAACTTATGGGGAATATGTGACTTTTTGCAGTATTTTATAGATACTTTCTTCACCCTCAGTTGTATGAAACTCAAACTATGAAAGATGGTGTCTTCCTCAAATGACCATGAAGGCTTCCTTAACTGTCACAGCTCTGTCATACACAGAGTTTTCCACTAGATACCATTCACCCATTGTCGTTTTTAATGCCAATCCATGTCAAATACAGCTGCTACCCTAAGACAAGTTTAAATGGACTAACTAATCTCGTTTCAAAGCTTTTGTCACAAGGCATTATCACAACGTAAGTGCGTATTTGTATAGATTTGTTTTAGCTTCCAACTAATTAAAGCATTCTGGGCATAATTCTGAAGACAATTCTGGCAATGTTAGAGATAAGTATAAGCACACATTACACTTGGAGCCTTTGGAGAGGCCAGGGATGGGAAATAAAGTTGCTTTAATCTTAACTTCTGATCACTGATGCTAATTTCTCTTTTTTTCTCCTTACTTAGATAAGCCTCAGTTTTCTGAAAACTTTTTTTGAAACTGCGAGGAAGCACATCAGCAAGTCAGGCTCTCCTATGGATTTCAGCTCCATACTCAGAACGGTAACATAACTAGAAGTATTCTTGCTTGTAATACAAGCAGCAGACCATTTATCATGGCATACAGGTGCTTCAGAGCAATCAGGTCAGTCAAGTCCACCCCATCCACCACAGGCAACTTGGTCTCAGCCTCAGGCAGTTCCTATCACATGGATGTTTTGATTTTTATTCACTGGCATGCTTGAAGTAGTCATGGGAAGGTGCTCTGTATGTGGAATAAAGTGTGGAAAGATTTTCCCTTCCTGGGGAACAGCAGCCCAGACTCTGAGGAGACTTTTCCACTGGTAGAGGCAAGCTTCCCGCTCTGTGGAAGATGATTCCCTGAGACCAGACCCCAGCCCCATCACTGCCTCCTTGCACTCCTTCACACAGATCCTCCTTCTCCCCATGGAGCAGACCCACAAGTGCTCATAAGTGTTTAATTAAGAGTTCAGTGGGACTGAAATTACACTCTGGCCTGTGTCTGTTAAGCAAGAGAGGCACAGCCACAGCTGTCCTGCCACTGCCAAGCCCTGCCTGCCCTGCAACCCTTTTGGTCAGTCTGTGTGGTGAACGAGGCAGTTGCCTGAACAGCAGCCCACAGGAGCTCTAATTCCTGCACAACTTCCCAATGCTTGTAAAGCTGGAAATATTAATGAAGACAGAAAATCAAATGATTGACCGGAACCTTCCCTAGCAGTAGAGGCCCTTAGAAAACTTCTGGGACATACTAAAAGACCCTACCTCAGTGTTAAGATTTTTAACAGAGGAATTAAGGCTAGAGCTTGGTTTCTTGCCCCTGTGACCTCTGACTTCAGGCATTCTTATTGATAATTTTTGTGTAGACAAACAAAATCCCAGAGAAAGCTGCATTTTATCATGCATGACATTCAACATCTCCAACCTAAATGAGGCTATCCTGTCATTTCTAAGAGCATACTCAGATATAAATACCATGCTACATGAAGTCATCAAAGCTGTTTAAGAAATAGTGGGTTTCATCCTCAACTTCCACATGAATTTCACATCATTTATTTCTAATGAAACGAAGTCCAAGAATGTGTCACACCTCTGCAGAGCTGTTAGAAAAGTATTCCCATGCATCACTTGAGCATTGTTGTGGTATTTTTACAACTTTACAGTTTATTGCTGTTTAAACTGCCCTTTACTTTTTTAATTCCCCCTTTCCCTCTTCCCCCATTTTCCTAGGGACAAGGAAATATCAGATAAAATGCACATTACAAACTCAAAACTGTTGTTTCTCTCTTTGTCATGATATTTTTCTGTCTTGATAAATTTCCAAACCTTTTGTGTAGTTTTTCCAGGGTGACCTCTGCCAGACACACCAGATTTATTGCCTTAATTATACCTCTGCTGTCTTCTACTTGGAAAAACTGAGACAGAGAGAAGATTTTGCCATCTACCTGAAAGTAAAGTGATGGTTTTGTTGTTGTTGTTGTTGCTGTTGTTGTTGTTGTCTTCCGCCTTCCTACCTTATGACAGGATTTTGACAGCAAATTAGGAATACTCATTAGAAGCAAAACTGTGTAGATAACATTTCACATGGATTTTTTGAACTGCAGAGCCTATCACTAATAAGAAGCTACCCTTCTGAGGGTATGTTCACCTGCATGTGTGAAAGTCCCTACTAGTAATTTAGAACAGATAAGAGGGGGAAGAGCTGGGCTGCATTTTTGCAGGCAGAAAATACGAACTACTAGCCTCTTCCATTCAGACATTTTGCACACAATCCCTTGACTCAGTGACCTCCACCTCAACAAAGTGAAATGGTTACAGGAAAAATAAGACACAAAAATCAATCCATATTGTAAATTCTCTCTCAAATGTTTTACTTTGGCATCAAAACAATACCAGTAAGGGAGCATTTACCTCCCTCTAAGGCTGGAAAGAGCTATCAGTGGTGTCTTTATCAAGTTGCAGCACTACAGCAGGTTCTGTCTTTGTTGACACTGCATCTGCCTGAAGTAACAACTCCAGCCAGTGCAATGGTGGGGATCTCAGGCTCTGCTCTTTTGGACATCATTAGCAGACCAGTGTGTCCTGTAAATTCTTAAGACTAATCTTCAACATTACAGGCTTAGAAAGAGAAACCTGAAGTAGTGGGCTTTTCTCACAGGCAGCCCAAAACTGGAAGAGCACCTGTTTGTGGCAGGCAAACTCTGCAGCTTGGGCCTTGGAGTTTCACATTGCTTGCTCCCTGACGAGGACTTCATACATTCACACCTAGGGAAAATGTTCCCCTGTGGCAAGTAGCAGTGACCCTAAAATATAAGGTGGCTTTCAAACCTAACTCAGGTTAATTTTTAAAGTTTTTCCTGAGAAAATTAAAACAGCAGATAAATAAGAGCCCTACTTGATATGATAGCATGGCCACAGCATCTGGAATGGTAAGAAGCAATGCAGAAAGTGAATCTGGAGGGGCAATGCAATCCCCCCTGTAGAGAGCTGTCCTTGGTTTGGCTGGGACAGGGTTTTGCTCCTAGCAGCTGGCATAGTGTTGTGGTTTGGATTTAAGATGAGAGTAATCTTGATAATATGTTGATGTTTAGTTGTTGCTAAGCAGTTTGCACTAAGTCAAGGACTTTTCTGTCTCTCCCCACCACCAGCGAGGAGTCTGGTGGGCACAAGAAGTTGGGAGGGGACACAGCCAGAACAGGTGACCCCAGGTAACCCCAACTGACCCAAGGGGTATTCCGTAGCACACGGTGTCATGTTCAGTATATGAAGTAGAGGGAAAGCTCTCTCAAAAGGGGGCCTCTGCTCTGGGATTGGCTGGGCATTGATCAGTGGATGGTGAGCATTGTGCACCACTTGTCTTGTATATTCTGTTATTTTTTCCCCTTCTGTTTCTGTTCTATTAAACTGCCTTTATCTCAAACTACAAACTTTATTTTTTATTTCCCATTTCTTTTCCCCATCCCACAGGAGGAAGCAAAGAGTGAATGAGTGGCTGTGTGGTTTAGATACTCGCTGGGTTAAACTATGACAAGAGCCTTTACACTGCCCTTGCTCTCCCTGTGTGAGAAACCCATCTTTCATTAGTCCTTGTCTCATTACAGTCAGCTAATGACGCAGAAAACTGTTTGCTACCTCCCAGCCAGAAGCAAGCTGATGCCTAAGGCAGATTTTCTTTGTCTTCAGCAGTGGTGTGAACAAAATGAACGGTGCAAGAGGTTGCATCTGCCAGAGCTGCTGGTTGCTCCTCTGCATCGACTGACGCGGTATCCCCTCCTCCTCAACAACATCTGGAAGAGGAGCACTGATGAAACAGAGAAAAGTTTTATCCAGTCACTTAAAGAGAAGGTGGAAAAGTCCATAAGTAAGTAACAAAGGTTAAAAGTCAAGTATGCAGCTACAAATTAGAAAGTTACGTGGCTTTCCTGTGCATGTCCTTTGAAGTGTGAATTGGTCAAGTTTCTCTGCAGAAATGCAACAAGGATGTATGTGCCTTTCTACAGTCCTGAGCCTCATTCTGTAGGAATGGTTTCGGCAACCCTGTGCTGTCAAAGCCTCTCTGAGCAATGTCACAGGACTCCCAAATCAGTGAGTCACTTGTATTTTCTCAGAATCATCTGCAGTGACAGGCAAACAATTAAGGGCAGATCTCAAATTGGAACATATCAAGAAATCTCAAACAAAGAAGTCTTTCAGTTGGATTTATGTCTAAGGAGGATTTTTTTAGGGCTGATCCTTAAGAGGATAAATTTGCACTCACAAGGGGAATATTATGTCTGTGACCTTTCACTAATGACAGGGTCCTACCATGTAAAGCTGTCGCAGCTACAGATTTTCTCTAGCTATTGTGGAAAACAAGGGGTTGGTCCAGATATTAATTTCTTCCCTGCATTTTAAGTAAATAATTTATTAATTCAGTCTTGTTTGGGGAGCTTTAAGTGCATCTCTCAGAGCCTTATGGCGATATAGTTCATCAGCAGATAGGTTTATTCCCCAAAAGCAGCCCCCACTGAAATCCAAGACGACAGTACATCAGCAAAACACTTATCACAGCAGTCTTGACAGGAACAAGTGCCAGACAGTGCTTCATCCTCATGAGCAGCACAGCAGGGCCTTGAGCAACCCAGCACGGTGGCTCGCTCAGAGAGAAACCCTAACCCCTGCTGCCATCCTTCTCCCCATGCTGGAGGCCAAAGGCTTGAACATCTCCTCAGGAGATATGGCAGAAAGAGAGTTAATGCATTCTAGAGATACATAGATCTCGGGCTCCTTCTTCTTAAGTAAATACTCCAATGACAGAATGACCACCTAAAAGAGAGACTTGGGTTCTTTCTCCTCTTGCCAAGTCTTAAGAGGAGTCTAACCTAATGCCCACACAAGGAGCACACCTCTCTGCGCAGAACGCGTCCCATAGGAAAATAAGATGGGTTTGTCGCTAGCCTGGGAATGTCTGCTGGAAGGACAGCAGCTTTAGGTATGGCCACAAAAGACCATGGGATGTCTGGAGAGTATTACTGGCAGAATAAATAGGTCCTTCCAGAAATTAGACATCTCTGGATCAAGGAAACCAAAGATAGAAGGGTGACCCCTCTTTATTCACAGACACCTGACAAAGATCTGCCCTCATTTTTTGGTCAGTGAATCAGTAACATAAAGAACAGTTGTAGTCCAAGCACTCCCCTTCTTGTTGGGAGGTGTGTGTCTGAAACCATTACCTGCAATACCACTCCACCCAAAGACTTGAAATTTAAGTTGCAGGTCCATTAAAGCTTTCCCCATAATGGCCCTGAATCAGCAAAGACACAGTCCCCATTTTTCAGATTTTACGGGAAGCCCACCTCAGTTAAATACTTCGGTCACTTCTGACAATACTTCTTCTGAAATTAATTCTCATTAATTTCAACAGTCTTTTTATCAGGCTGTATATATGAAATGAAAATTATTTTTCTCTCACTATACCAGACAGTTTGGAATGACACGACTTTTTTAAAATACATTTTTAAGATTACAGTTTGAGTTTTATATTATTTCCTGTGTTCCCCAGACAGATTACTAAACACAACCTTTTCATTTAGCAGTGAGTTTAAGCATCTTTGAATGCATGAATTGAAATTCTGTCCCTGCTGATCTAAGTAGAGTTTAGGCATTTTTTACAATGAGATCAAGATTTCATCTGGGGCCTTACATGTGAGGCACTTCGGCTTTCACTGGAGAAAATAAGTATTCAGCATCTTCTAGAAACAGGACTGCTTTTGCCAGCCCTGGCAGTAACTGGTGTTTCACACATTTCAGGGGATCTGGAAGGTAAAGTCAAGTGGTTGGACAACTTTCAGAAGTTCAGGCAGCTGCAAGAGGTAATAATTTGGCCTCAGGTCTGGGATCGTGACAAAAGGTTCTTTGTCCCAGAGGTAAGCAGATTTTACAGGGCATTTTTTTCTAAAAGAGAGTTTCGTTTCCTATCTATCTTCATAGTGTGGTCTGAAGTTGGCTGGTTGCCTGTATTCTAGTTAGTGGGGATGGCTCTGCTCTAACAGGAGCAGCTGCAGCCTGGGCACTGCAAGCACTGCAGCTGAACACACACAGTGCCTTGGACGACAGCATGGGTTGCTCTCAGTTAGCATCCAGGAGAGGATAATGATACAATCCAGGAAGACTCTACCATGTTTGCTTTTAGGGGACAGAATGAAATGGGATAGATGTAAGTACTACCAACATTTAATAAAGTAGAAATTATTTGCCTCTTTCACTTCTCAAGCTGAGCCAAAGAACTTTCCATGTACGCTTTAATTGCATTACAAAAAATTACACAGCATACCTGGGTGTGCACATTTCTGCTGTAGTTACCCCCTTACCCAAACAGACAGATTTTAAGCAGCACTATGGTAACATCAAGTGGGTCTCCTCTCAAGGATTATGTCTGTTCACATACATGGCTGCAAAAACTATTAAACTCACTTTGGGAAAGTAAAACCCAGCTTAACATTTCAAAAGCATAAACACATCTAAGTAATACAATCATGTTCAGTTATCAGCTAGCTGTGTGATGTATTTAGCCTGAGGTAAGAACACACATATACTCATCTTGTTTAACTGCTGGTTGCTTCCCAGTTCACCATCCATTAGGCATGATTCCCCATTTTCTCTCTTTCTCATTTTTTTGGGTCAAGTGTTTGAAGCAAAACTTAAGAGAAAACAGCAGTGAAAACCTTTTGTCTTCAGCGAACAGACTTCTCCTTCATGAAGGGCGGCTGATGCTAGCAGGTAATGTCCCTGAATGTCCTGGTGTCCAGAGATAGCTTAACATAGAATTACACATTGTTATGGCAGGTCCAGAATGAACCTCTGCCAACAGCATTTGGGCAGGTGCAGGAAAGAAAAAGCAACTGTACAGCTTTTCAGAGAGAGACTGAGATACAGCCAAACTGCCAATAGGATGAGTAGTCTGTATGATTGTTTATTGTCATTTTTCCTGGCAGGCAAGCAATCATTTTATCATAATGAGGTAGCTGCTACAAGGTACAAGTTAAGAAGCCAAAATGACTGAGACGTATGATTTAGTGCATTTGAGAATGCAGACTGGAGTACAAGTAGTTGTGAACTATACTGGAAATGAGGCTTCTTTGTTAAAAGCATTCTGTAAGGTGCAGTGATTCATAGATGTGCCTCATCTTAGAAGTAGCAATTCCTCAAAATAATCACACCATAAAAGTGATTTTTTTGTTTTCCTTCTCAGAAAGCACAAGACTCCTTGATGTCTACCTCTTCTTATTCGATGATTTCCTACTAATTACCAAAATTAAACGTAACAAAAAGGTAATAACATCTAGAGATATACATGGTTGCAGTCGTTACATTTTTTAGCTTTTGGATGGATTTTGAATGTACTTTGGAAGATTGATCTAATGCTAAAAATACAAGATGACTAATCAGCATGAAGAAGAGCTGATACTTCCTTATGCAAATAGCAAACCATAACACCGATTCAATAGCCTGCTCCTAGGCTCAGTATGGTACAGGAACACTATTACAGGCAGAATTTACATTACAAGACCTCACTATCTTCCCGATGTTGTTCTGATGTGCTGGATTCCCAAAGCTCAGAAAAGTTTCAGGAATGTAGAATTTTTTCTAACGGTCCCTGCAACCTGAGAACAATTTTATTATTGTTTTCAGAGATATCAGAGCCTTTGGAAAGAAGAAAAAAAATTAAAAGGAAAAAAAAACAGGGAAAGGCTAAAACTGATCGAAGATTGGCTACACTTCTAGTTGTCCTCTCTTTGCCTTGATTTCCCCAAGTTTAAAACTGAGATATAATGATCCCTCTTAAGAAAATGTTTCTTGATGAATGATTCTGTAGAGTTCTATAGATGACAAATATCTGTATTTAGACACTGGATGACCTGAAATTCCTAAAGCTTCAGTGTCGGAGTGCATCTAACTAATTACATTTACAAAACTGATGTAAACTGAGTCTAAATGGATCTGTGATAAATCTCCTGGGGTTTTTTTTAAAGAAGCAGGTGTTCTGCTTTAGAAAGGCAATAGAGAAAGCATGCAGTGAGAGGTTTTAGACTAGCAGCACCATCCCTTAGCAACAGGGGTGGTGAAGGAAGCAGAAGTTCAAGGGACCTGGTACCCTTAGGGAAATCTTTTTGATGGTTGACCCATGTACATGTGCCAGTGAACCTTCTGTGAAGGGCTGCAACTCAGCTGGAGCTCCAGAATTCTGTCTTGTGCATATACAAGAGGGGAGATGGGGAAACATACTTCCAAGGAACAGAGAAAAAAACCTGCTATTAAAATAAGGAGGGGAAGGAGGAAAATACTTTTGGAAAGCCTTTGACTGTTTTCAGCTTGTGGACTCATGTTTCTATTGCAGCTTTTTAATGCAAGGTGTGACCTTGCAGGAGAGCTCCAGGTACCAGCCAGTTTTTCTAAGATTCCTCAGGCAAATAAGCTGTCTGTGATATCTTTGATAAAGGAAAGCACATAATTTAGAGTTGTTTAGTCTCTATACTTCATGAGCAGATAGCAGACAACCTGCTAACCAACTTCATTTTCTATTCCCAGAAATATGGAGGCTCAGACACCAGCTTAATCCCTGTCGGTCCTTCCCTCACTCCTGAGCTGCAGTCCTTCATAAGAGAGGGGGGACTTTGCACAGTCCTAGACCAGCCCATCCCACTAGACAGACTCATACTGAAAAATGTTGAACCCATCCACATTACAGGTATGTGCCTGCATAAACACCATGTCAATGCACTGTGTGTGGTAGCATAAGGACAAGCTGCTGTTTGCCCACAAACCACCCCCAGATGCCTGGAGTGCAAACACTGGTGCCTCAGCACTGCCTGGCTTCACAGCTCTGCTCCTGTTGTGAGGCATGAGCTACTTCCTTAGACTTCACAGCCCGCAGCCCCCTGCTGCCAGCAGTGACTCACACACACAGCAGTGACTCTCACACATTATCCATTCACCCCAAAGGAGGTATCAAAGCTCCAATGACTTCTTTCTCACAAGCCAGGACTTGTCCTAGCTGTCCTAATACGCTCTATCAAACCCCAGGCATCTCTCCCAAGAACATTTTCAATTCCATACTAGTTATGCAGCATTTTTTCAGCTGTACCACTAGATTGTTCTCCCGGATGTCCTCCCACATACACAGCAGCCATTCTCAAACAGGCTGGAGAGGAGATTTACCTCCTGCTACTGCTCCTACTCACATCTCCACCAGCTCTTGAGAGGATGGAAATCACCCACCACACATCAATGCTTCCTTGCTCTCAGACATCCAAATGCATCACTGGGGAATACGCCTCCTATTACTGCTGCTGTGCAGTTGGGTGAGGAGTGGAGGAGAGGCCACAAAATGACCAGCCTTACCCTGCCGAAACAACCTTCCTGAAGACACCAAAGGGTCAGGGAGCAGGCATGAAACATCAGGCCTCCCCTCGCTCTGAGCCACTGACACAGCAGGCTCTCACATGCCTCACCTTGGTGGTGAATGGTGCCACATCCAGTTGGTGGCCAGTCATTAGCAATGTTCCCCAGGGCTCAGTATTGGGGATGGTCCTGTTTAACACCTTTACAAAAGACCTGGGTGATGGGAGTGAGGGAACTCAGTTCATAGATTACATTAATTGGGGTGGGAGTGTTGATCCACTGGGAGGCAGGGAGGCTCTGCAGAGGGATCTAGGCAGGCTGCATCAATAGGCTGAGGCCAACTGCATGAGATCCAATAAGGTGAAGTGCCGGGTCCTGCACTTCAGTCACTACAGCCCCATGCAGCACTCTGGGTTTGGGGAAGAGTGGCTGGAAAGCAGCCCAAAAGAAAAGGACCTGGAGGTGCTGGTTGACAAGCAGCTGAACATGAGCCACTGTGTGCCCAGATGGCTAAGAAGGCCAATGGCATCCTGGCCTGTGTCAGCAATAGTGTGGCCAGCAGGACCAGGGAAGAGATCGATCCCCTGTACTTGGCACTGGTAAGGCCACACCTCAAATTGTGTGTCCAGTTCTGGGCCCCTCACTACAAAAAGGACATTGAGAATCTGGAGTGTGTCCAGAGAAGAGCAGTGAAGCTAGGGCAGGGTCTAAAGAGTAAGTCCTAAGAGGAGCAGCTGAGGGAGCTGGGGGTGTTTAGCCTGGAGAAAAGGAGGCTCAGGGGTGACCTCATCACTCTCTACAACTGCCTGAAAAGAGGCTGCGGCCAGGTGGGGGTCTATTTCTTCTCCCAGGCAACCAGCGACAGGACAGGAGGAACTGGCCTCAAGCTGCACTAGGGGAGTACCAGGTTGGACATCAGAATTTTTTCACAGAAAGGCTGGTTAAGGATTGGAACAGACTGCCCAGGGAGGTGGAGGAGTCAGCACCCCTGGAAGTGTTCAAGAAACAACTGGAGGTGGCACTTAGTGCTGTGGTCTAGCCGACATGGTGGTGTTCACTCAAAGGCTGGACTCAACGATTCTGGAGCCTTAATTTTCCAGCCTTAATGACTCATTGATTCAGTCTAACACTGCCAAGATCACAGGAGCCTCCTATATCAAAGAGAATGAAAAGAAATACAAGTCCAGGGTCATCCTAATCCTAAAGACTGAGAGAAAGAGCTTAGGGAGCTGCAGTGCTCTGTGTGAAAGCAATAGATATGGAAAATAAACCTAGAGCTTGTAAAATTTATGATAACTTTGAAATACATTCACCCAGACTATTTAGCATTCAGCATCAATGCTGAGAGGATATAAAGGTAGGCAATAAAAGGAAAATGACTAAAGATGAGATAAGGGGATGAACACACAGAATAATAACCTTTTTTAAACATGCTTCAGGCACTGTCTGTCTGCCTAGTAAGTCCCTGTGCCAAGCCAGCAGAAATGGAGCAAATGCATCAGCTACCATTTGCCTGCAGAGTGGAGGGGAAGGCAGCCCCACATTCTGCATAAGCCCAGGCTGAACACAAGGTCAACCTGGAGTGCTGGAGAGGAGCCACTCACCAGTTTGGACCTAAAAGACTGACCATAAAAACCATAATGGAGATGGAAATAAGATTTTTGGATTTTTTTTTTTCCAAGCCAGCATTTCCCATAGAGATTCCTAACCAGGGTCTTTCTATCTCTGTGATCCAGCTGCAATCATGAGAATAAGACAAAGTTGTCTTCTGCATTCCAGCCCAGGCTCTGTCCACTCTATGACCCTTCCCTGCACCCTGGACCTCATTGCCTGACCTCTCCCCCATATATTCTTACCAGCTTTATTACAGCTGTAGCCACAGCAGTCTCTGTTACTTGTAGTCTTACACCACCTTGGAAGCCCCATCCTAATACAGGACCCCTTGGGGTGAGGTACAGTAAAAACAGTGAGAAAAATTACTATAGGGAGATTGCAGTTCACATTCCCACCATTCTGTGTAAAACAACAAGCAAACATTCCAGTGTCAACAGAAAATGTCCCTTTGCAGGAGGAAAAAAAATATTTAATATTGTCTGGAATGTGTGACCTTGGGGAATGTTGCTAATATATCTGCAGTCTCAAAACAACTTTTATTACTGGTAGCACTAAAAGATTAGTTAGCATGTTCTAAGAAAGGGCATGTGATCCATCACATTAATCAAAAATGAAATCCTGATTTTTGATCTAGCAAGTACTTCTGTATCCATTAGTTTGCAAATGGTTGACATCACTTTGAAAATAAAAGTTCAATACAAGTACTATAAAAAATATATATACGTGGCAATATATATTTGCCTTTTGGCAGCAGGCAGGAGGCTGATAATTATGTAGGATAATTCCTGTTCAAAGCCACCTATGCATTAGTAAAGGGATAGAAGATAAAATGGCACGTTCATAACACCAGGAAAGTACCCTAAAAGCAGAACTATCTGCAAACACCATGACCTTGTACAAGAGATGTAACTTTACATGTAAATGTAATAGTAGGAACCCAGCTCTGAAGTTTGTAATCAGCAACATACTTTCTGATTAGAAAATCACTTTCCTTTTATCATTCTGCTTTGGATTTAATCTTTGCAACTATTTATTAGTGCTCCACTAATAATGCTTTACACTACCTTTGAAGGGGCCAGACTCACTAGTATGTCACTATACCAAAGACTGCTAATCTTTCCTGCCACAGAATTTCTTTTAGAAAATATTATTGACTAATGCCAAGCATTGCCCAGAAAATTCATTTTTAGAACTGTAAAGTTCCTTTTCCTATTGACCAAAGACAGACAGAAGGCATGAGTTCAGAAACATATCCTCTCTGTTGCTACACATTTTTGCTGCTATCTGATTTGCTGCAGTAACGTAACCAGTCTGTTCTCCATTTCCCTCTTCTATAAAACTAGAATTATAGGGCTCTTCATCTTGCAGAAACATTTTGAATACTTGGAAATACTTGGACAAGAAGCATTACATAGCAGCAAGATACTGTACATAGTACAAGGCTTTTAAGCAAACTATATGGACTAGATAAATTTATGAAAAAGATATGTCAACTGCAGCAGACTCAGAAAAATGCTGCCTTGCCCTTGCAGCTCGAGATCTGGGCTCTCCTCAGGCTGTGTGGGTTCAGAAGCAGGGCTCTGCTTAGGGACAGCATTTGCAGGCAGGCAATCCCACACCTTGTTCACCATCACTCACTTAGAGCAACGTCAACTCCAGCTAAAAAAAAGCAGTGCCCTGTGACTCCAGAGCACTGGAACAAGTTGCTGTGCCCCCCTACCTGCTACTACCAGCCCACCCAAGTATGTCTGCTGTCTGCCACAGGATTTTGGCTGCCTGAAGATGCTTTTCCCTCCTCTTCCCCCAGGCTTGCTTCATGGCAGACTTAAGCCTCCCCTTTATTCCAGACATGTGAGATTGGTGTCGCTTCATCCCCTTGCAGAGAAACACACTACGTGATGCTCACAGTCATCTTCAGGAACAAAAGTTTGGCAGGAAACAGAGGCAACATGTCTGGCTGCCAGCAGCCAACCAGAGACATCCCCAGGACCACCAGCTCAGGCACATGCCCAGGGAGAACCCGAAGCCAGCACTAGCCTTAGTGCAGCCACTGCCCCACGTGCCAGCCATCATACAGACTTATTTAAATAAAATAAAAATGGGGCCTTTCTTTTTAATTTTTAGTATTTGTTTTCCTCTAACTTCAGTTATGATTTAGTCCACTTTGAAGGGAAATACTTCTTAATGATCCTCAGGTAGATTCAAAAGCACCTTAGCTGCACAATGATGAAGCAACTAAAAATAAAACAAATGCAAGTAGAATTAATGCTTTGAAATAAGAAAGCTCCATACACAACAAAAATAACTCACCCTATGAGGGTACAATTGCCCTTTTAGAAATCAGAAAAGATGCTTACATATACAATTTCTTCGATCATAATCAATGTGATATAAAACTGGACTGACAGTTGTATGAGGTGCACTTATGTCACTTCTTTACATTTTTTTCACAGTCTTCAGCCTGCGAAATGCTTTTCTAATACAGCATGAGAACAGGTATCGGCAGTGCATAGCAGTCTTCTTGCTACAAGCTCAGACAGAGACTGCCAAGGTAGGTAATACACCTTTTTTTTCTTCTCTAATTACACAGCTATGCTTTCCCTAAAGGAGGATGGCAGCCTAAAAGTGGTCATGCTGCGATAAGAATCATTAACAGTTGTGACATTTGACCAAAACTAAAAGAAAACAAAATAACACCCCAGTGCTCTGGCTCACGTATTTGTTAAGGAATTTTTGCTGCTGAACATGCTCCAGTTTTCTATCAGGGTTGACAGCAGGTCATATTCTTGTTGAACAACATTATCGATTCTGATTGCTAAAAAAAAAAGATCCATTTCTTGTGTCACAGAAGACAGTCAGCCCCTCCAGAGAAGTCAACACCAAAACAAGCCCCCTACACCCAACTCACATGCAGTAGTACTCAGATCACAAAACTGTCTCATGCTCATCTAATCACAACATGCATCTTGCAATTTCAGACTGAACAGATGGTATGATTAATTCCACTGTTATATAAATTTACCCCTCATTTTCACACCATATCACATTTCTAGTAACAGCACTGTATATAACATCTGAAAGTGTGGCAGGCACTTCACAGTATTTTGCTTTCTCATGTAATTTGAATTTCCTTCTCTATTACCTAATGCACAGAAAGTTGAACACCATTAATACTAATTCTTAAAATGGTGGTAGATTTTTTCCAAGAGGAGCACTGAGTGAATTCTTTCAATTTTCAAGTCACTGGCTGGTACTTGGAATAGCTATCTACTCAAGAAGTCATCACTTTCTCCTGTTACTGAAACTACTGAAATATGACCTTCTCTTTCCAAACCTGCCTTCATACCAGGGCTACCATCTTCTCAATGTCATGGAATCATAGAATAGTTTGGGTTGGAAGGGACCTTTAAAGGTTTTAGTCCAAAGGATTAATCCTTTTAGGGTTAGTCCAATGTCTAATCATAGCAGTTCAGAGACAACTCAACTTCTGTGACTAGCAGAGAGAAGGAAATTACATATTTGAAATTATCTCTCTGTCACCCCCTGGCCTCATACCCAGGGTGACAGCAAATATAGAGCTGAATGCTGTCAGCATGATACCAGAAACTGAAATTCAGATGGCAGCATATGGCAGATCTTGGAGGGGGACAGAACTTGTGATGCTGATAGGACTGGAGCTATCTTAATCAGAGAAATGAGGAACCCAAACTGCAGGGACAGCATTAACCTAATTAATAAACATTACACAGAAAGGGGTGAAATAGCCTGCAAAAAACTTCACCATTACAAGCAGAGCATTATAATCCTACCTTCCAACCAAAAAGGGAAATATTCACTGGAAATCACTGACCCCAGACACAGATTTCAGCAGCATGTAATGGCCTGAACAACTGGGAGAGCCTCAGCTGTGGGATAATTCACGTTTCCTTCAGCACTTATGAGCACAAGCCTGAAGAGAGGCTAAATAAAACTAAAGGCTATGGGTGTTTATGCACCTAACTTAATGGAACTTTTTTAGGTTGTCTTGATTTACAAATATTTTTTCTTGTTACAGAAAGCATGGATGTCACAGATAGAAAGAGCAATCTCCAATTACACCACACAACATGAAACCAAGAAAAGTACTGCTTTCTGCTTCCCTGTTGAATCCTCTGAAATTTAACAATGTCAGCACAGCACTGACAAAGCCAGTGGAAGACTATTGTGGTGATAATACAATTATGTCTTTCAGAATGCCTTAGGTCTCTGAAGCGAACAGACCTCTGACTTGACAAAGTAAGGAGCTTGGACCACAGCATGTAGGAATAAACTGGAGGATGGGAATGAGCCGTGCAACAAATGAATTGCTCCTAGATGCTCCTTTGCTTCACCTAGGGTTAAGCAAAGGCTCTTGCCACCCAGGGAAGCTTTAACAGAGCTTGTCATTTCCTAGAAAGCATGACAGGGGTAGAACCCCTATGTTGGTAAGGACAACTCATTCATCGGAGACGTTTTAGAAGGGTTATTCCATCATTCAAACTGTATTAATAAATTTCATTAAATTATGTAGCCATAGTTACTGATAATTATGTGTCTCTACCTACTAACCTATAGTACCACAAGGTGTTTTTTGCATTAATTCTGTGTGTATATATGTATGCACTTACCTGGTCCAGTGCTCTCCAGATACAGCCTAGGCCACTGTGATACACGAATTTCTGCTCTTCCCCTGTGCCTATTATGGGCAAGTTTTTGTCACAGCTTCCTGGGAAAGGAACAGCCATCAGGCTCTGTGCCAAGTGGTGAATGTGTGAAGCAGGAGGGCAGAACAGTGCAGGCAGCAGATCTGCACCAGGACACCACACAAGCTGGCAATGCCTTGCCACAACTTGGCTGACGTAGCTGTGCTCCATCTCCCCGATCCCATGCTCAGCTGCACACTGCGTCACACCGAGGGCTCACCAGAACCCCACAGCACCTTGAAACCAGTGCTGACACTACAGAAAGATATCTCAAGCCCAGAGGAGTCATACCTGACAGACTAAGGTCTGTGCTTTGTGTGCTGGCAGAAGGGAGAGGTATTTCACTTTGTATACTTTTTACCAAAACAACCTTAAGCCAGGTCTACTCACTTTACCAGACAAGTAGTGATTCCTGGAGAGCAGCATGTCTCCAAGGAGGACAGCCCAGAGGAAGGACGTATTTACACACAGGCTTGTCTTCATGGAGACACAAGCTCAATAGGCTTTTCTGTGGTGTCCAGACAAAGACACCTCAGGAAGCAGTAAAGGCAGAAATTGACTTCCTAATTCAAACCGCCTTTCAGAGGAGACCTCTTCTCTCCATCTTTCTCCATATCCACACAGAGGCCCTGCTTCAATAGTCAAACATGGGTTTCTGTTCATGCCCGCACAATTCAATAGTGGCTTTGTCACACAGCTGATCTCCCACATTAACCATCTGGCTTCTCTCTGCAACACAGTTCCACCCTGCAAGAGCTTTCCATTTCACAAGTAAGACCTTCATTGGTCTAAAAACCAAAACAAGTGCTACTTTTGAGTCTTCCATTTATGCCAATTGTCCAACTGCATCGAATGTGATGTCTGAACACAGCCAGTGACAGAAGGACTTTCATCAAACGTGGGATACTCGGCAGCCTCGCACAGCTATTGGGAATGGAAAGACTACTCTGAATTTAACCTGTGAAAAAAACAGATTTGAAAATAAGTCATTATTACTGTGTCCTCAGGAATGCGAAAGCCTTTGTTGCAACTCCCCACAACTCTAAGAAACTGGAACATTTAACTTGTTCTTACATGTGTGGCCTCCCTACAGTTCATTTGTAAAACTATATATCCACCATTTCAAAGTAGCTTTGCTGTCTGAAACAGGGCAAGGTAGTTTTGAATGATGTAACCTGGTCTATTAGAAAGGTCTAATTTTTTTATTATTATTATTAATCATTCCTTTAACAGATTAGAAAACAAAAATGACATTTCAGCAACAATTCATCATACTTTATACAGAACCCGTTGATGCATGGTGTCACCTTCTCATTCAAATCCACAGCCACCTTTCAGATCACAGAGTTTAAGAATTACAGTGCACACTAGACTAAATTCTTCCACAATGTAAGGCACAACTACATGATCACAACTAGTAAACACAAACATTGAAAGTAGAACTTAAGAGAATAAAACTTCGATTAAAAAGAAATAAAACCAAAACAGACTCATGCAAAAAATCTATCCACACCTACCAAGATGGTATGATCCAGTTTAGAAGTACAGTACTCTGTAAGTAAAACTGCAACATAAGTCTTTTATAATACATTACTTCTAAATACCAAGTAAAAACTTATATTTTTTCCATTTATATTTTATACAATTATACAGAAATTAAGCTGTATGAACAATATTCACATCTGCAATAATAAACTGACCATTAAAAGTCAGAAAAGAGGCAAATGAGACCATGTAATCTGTGGCACGCATCCATTACAGAACACCATTCATCAAGTTCACATCTCGAGTACTGAAGAAAAAAAACACGACCAAATGAATGGTATGTTTGGTGACTGAGGTTATCTGTATCCAAACAACAAAGCTCCATACAAAATTGGTTTTACTCAGAAGACCATAATTATGAAAGCTTGTGGTTATGATTTATTTCCTGTCCAACAGCTGGAGTTTTCTGTGTCTGAAACTACAGAAGTGAAAAGAATTTTAAAGAATTTACAATAACTTGAAACTGTTGGATACTGTCAAATACACGTAAAAAAAAAAAAGACTTAACTCTTTTCATTTTTGGTGATAAACTTTTGCAATTTTGGCATTCAGTATAACTTTTACACAACATGACAGTGAGAAAACCTTATTAAACTTACCTAATGTTTGAATTTCACACTGAGAGGTAGCTTAAATTAAATCTTACGTAATGGCATCAAATGGGGGGGTTGGGGGTGTGACTTTTTTTGTGACTTTTTTTTCTTTTCTTACAAAAGTGATTATTTCTATACAAGCAGCATTTTGGACATACTACTATAAAAAGTTCTGGTATTTGCTAACCTGGTGAGACGTTCTTTCAAACATCCCTTTTGTGCCAGGAATCAAGCTCAGCGTGAAACAATGGAGGACTTTGCCATAAAGCCAACAGTAGTAGCCTGGACCTGCCAGCACTGACCTGTTGACATAAAACAATGAACATCCTTTCCCAGCCCTCTCTTCCCAAAAAAAAAGCAGGAAATACAGATGAACTTGGTTATAGTGTTATGTTTCAGTCACAGAGGGAGGGAAAATTGGACAACATGCCTACCAGGCTCCTGCTTTCATACAACATTGATCTAAAGGGGTAGCAGGGCTTCAGCAATCTTCAAATGCACAGACACTTCTCTATCTGCTGCATAGTGAGTGCATAGTATGTGGAGAGCTACAGACAACAGGCAGAGTTTATTACATTACCTAGTACCTACACTCTTCGTTATTGTGAACTTAAGTGGTATCTAACGTTCTCTATAACCATGAAAACCTTTTTACTCAGTGTCCCTTTAAAAAGAAACAGAAAAAACACCTCAAAAGCCACGTTTCCATGGCAGGACTGATATGCTATTATAGCCAGCTTTGAAAAGTACTTTTGCTTTTGGAGAGGCTGTGTTTGGACAATAATTTTAAACTTGTTCTAGAAGGGATGCTGAGGTCAAGACTTCAAAACCAAAGAAATGGACAACTGGCAAGATCCTTGCAAATACATGAAATTCTCTTTTTTTCTCATTTTATAATCTTAGAATTAAGTTCTACAAAGACGTGTGTGACTAACATGGTTTTTGTTGTTACATGTGCTCTCAGATGATGATTGTGTTTTTGGTGAAAGGAACTGTGAGTGCAATTCTCCTTAGGGCCAAGTGCATACAGTGAAAAATTCAGCTGACAATAAACCTGCTGTCCAATGACTACAGCTAACACATGCAATGCACATGATGCCATTCCACTTACTGTAGATTCTCTTGGTTAGACAGCAAAAAGTGCACAGTGCAAATGACAGTGTTTCCTAGTTCTCTGAGAATATGAGAGCAGGAGGGGTGGTACCTGGAAGAGCAATTTATCAGTTTCAACATGCTCAAATCATGGTATCATTCTTCTTGGCATAGTTTATATTCTGTTTGAACTTCAACTCCAGCATTGTTCTGTCCATCACTGAGTACTGGCCATGTACTTTTAAAAGTTTTGCAACAAGCATTTATTCCCACTCCATGATTAACTGACATTTAACAATCCAGAAGAGCAGTTGAGTTTTCCAGGTCCCTTTATAAATGTCACTTCTCTTACATCTAGCATGAGAAGCTCAATTGTTCTGGCTCATGTAATACAAACACAGAGAGGTTACTTCATGCTTCTGCTCCCAAATCCCTCCTTGCTTCACTAATAAGAAAACTTTTTCCAGTGAGGATTCACAAATAATCCTAATGGTCCCAAAGTCAACGAAAGTAGTTACTCATTGTTCTTGTGTACCTAGTGCTCCACATTAAATGGCAACTTGGTTACTTGAAACCTTTCAAAAACAGAGGCAAAAACCCACACTGCACCCTACAGCTTACACTCTTGCGCCAGAAAGTGAAGCCAGCTGAAAAATGGGATCCCTCTAAACCTCTTGCCTCTGTTGGAAGATGCAGCAGAAAATTCCTTTTGTCTCTTCATCTCCAGACAGCAACTTCTCCTACTGTGACTCATTACTTTTATCCTCTTCATTCAACCTCTGCAGAAGGGGGAAGATTACTGTAGGGAGTACATGCGGAGAAGAAATAAGTAACAGTGAACCCCAGCCAGCTAAGATCAAAAGCCTGCCACTGACCTCTGCAATGCTACCTCTCTCCAGTATGATGTACTGCTGATGATGCCATGATCATTTTTTGCCTTTTCTTTTACACCCTTTTTATACCTTATAACTTCCGTATTCTTAGTGCTTTTTTAGCCTACATTCTTAGACTTATTTGTTAAGCTAGGAGACTAAACATTCTAGAAGCTTCGTAGGTAGGGATCAGTGTGCCCCAGACCCCAAGGTCCTCTCCAGAACACATTTTGTGAACTAAGATAGAACCATCCAGGGGAAGGTTCCTTGGGGAGGGGGGCTCACTCGAGCCTCTCACTGGGGAATCGTTTATAGATATGCTAATTAGTAAAACCTGGACATTTATACCAGATCTTTTAGGGGTGAGCATTGCTGTGTGCATTGTGGTGCATTCAACCTGGACATAGTGCACCTAAGGATCCTTAAAATAAATATGGAGGTAAAATCCCTTTTTCCCTTCTAACCATGTTTGATTTTTGATTTTAAGATCAGGAAAAGGCATCACTGACATGAGGCCAGAGCGGAACAGTAGGATTTGGCATTTGTGAGGCGAAAATGCAAGGGACTGTGGGTCTTTGACTGGTAAGAGAGGTGTTGTCTCCAGGAAGTTAAAAGAACCTTTCCCAACCCTTAGTAAGACCATCCTTTACACATTTACGAAAGCTTCCATAGCTTGTCTCTGCCCACAAAGCAGCTGGTCTCTCACATTCTGCTCTCGCAGCAATTCTGAATGTGGATGGACAGATGGGACAGTTGGGACAGTTTCAAGAGCAAAGCCCACACTTCACTGTCCCATTCCTGATGCCATAGTAATGACTAAGGCTGCTTGAGGACCCCACAAACCTACTGGTTTGAGAGCAGGTTTTGACATTATTTTCACCTCTTCCTCCATAATAGCCACTCCTCATTGAACCAGAGCAATCTGCCTCTTGCTATAAAAACACATCACTGTACATCCTCCAGTTCCAAGACTCAGTCTCTTCTACCATTTTATTATTTTTTCCCTCTGTTCCTGTGTCTGCAGTCTGAAAAATCAGTACATTAAACTGTTTTGCCTGGATTCACTTAATTTACTGTGGTAAAAGTCACCAGGCTTTTTAATTGGTTTTCCTATTACTTAGATTTTAAAGCAGAGGAACAAAAAGCCCATATTCCTATTGAAACATGCCCATCAAAACAGTCAGACTCTGCAAGCATATTTGTAAACACACAGCTCTCCACCTTCCAGTTTCCCTTATTATGGGACATCTTATTGAGCTTGAACACAGCTTTCAACCTGGCAGTGAAGCCAATAATACACTGACTCTTATAATTAGAGTCAGTATACCATCATCTTGTCAACAAACACAGACCAGCACTAATAATTGTAAGCACAAAAAAAGGAGCACAAGACTCAGCAATGGAGTCATAAATTTACTCCAGTGAAAAGCTGTAGAAGTTGTGACCTATTGCTGCAGAATCAAAGCTCAAGCATGAAAGTTTCTACCCCATTGTTCCTCCAGATTTTAACAATCCTTCTTTCTACAAATGTGTGTTCAAAAAGCATTTCCATCCCCTCAAAAGCTGGTTATATAAACTGGCCAGCAAAAAGCTACCTTCAAAAATCAAGCTGGTTTTGCCCTGAAGCTGAAGAGCTCCACACCAAGGTGTGATCTGCAGTCAACCAACTACACTGCTTCAGCAGCCTGCTGAGAAAGGTGACTCTGCTTGTCTTTACACAATGGCATCCCAAAAGGCTGAACTAAGAACAATCTCAGAGCTTCTACCACTGCAGAAGTCTCGCCTGAGCTCTCACATGTTCCCAGTCAAAAGCAAAATGCCTAAACACAACTGAATCTTCTAACCACTTTCTTAGCTCCCCTGAAAGATCTCCATCTTCCTCTGCTTCATGTGTTTTGATCTTATGCAGCTGTGGGAAGTTTATCCCTTCCCTCTCGAAATCCCTCCTGTTCTATGTGGTTGTTCTTCAGCCTGAGAACAACACAAGGCTCTGTGTGTTACACAAAAGGGCAGAATGCATCTAGGCTGGAGCACAACTGTCACATTTCTACTTTTCCCACATTTCTAAAGTCAGACAAAGAAAGACTCTAAAGCAATTTTTTTGGTTTCCCTCAGTAAATAAATAAATAGAAAAAAAATTCCCAGAGGCAGAGATTCTGTTCATATTTTCTATTCAAAAGATTCTTATGCCAAACAGTTACACTGATGAAGAGAAACAGGGAGTCCAGAAGCTCTGTTCATATGGAATTGCTGCAGCAATTGTTCTTTTTTGAGCAAGCAACTCTCAAGTTCCAACCAGAAAAGCAGATCAGTGTTTTGTATGAACCACAGTGGTAACCCAAACCCTTTTACAGTGACAAGAACAAGTTACAACATTCAGCTGGCTTTTGGGAAATAAGAACTGAATTTTAAGAAAGCTCCTTGACACTGCAAATGTAGACCTAGCTGGGTAAGTTAAAAGGGGATATGAAACATATAGGTCACTACTTCTGGAGTAGATGGATAAAGTTTCTTCACTTGACAGTTAATCAAGACATTTTTCATAAAGGAGACACTTCTTCATTCACATATAGAGCTGTAACTAGATAAAAGCAAACAAATCTTCCTAATGATGACTAAGCTTCCATCATTGTGACAGAATTTGATTCCTTGCCTCAGGAAAGAAGTAGAGGAATTCAGGACACAACCCTTTTTTCTGAACAGCTGGCAAAATTTGGTAAGATACTGAAGCACATATGGGGTGGAGAATTTATTAGAGGATTTAAGACAAAAAATTCCTAAATATTGGAAGACATAACCCCTGCTTGGAAGAAATAATCTTAAGGGTTTTGAAATACCAGATACACAGAGAAGAAAAGTTAGAGACAGGCAGGCAAAAACAAAGAGGTGCAAACAAAATCACAACAAAAAAGAAGTTTGGAGCCTACATGAACTGTTCAAGAAACTTCTGTTCCCAGTACAGAAAATATCAATAAATATTTAAAATCATATTTAGTGGCCCCTTAGTTAGAGCTGTTTGGCTTATAACTAAGCCAGCAGCAGGAGATTCACACCACCATTCTGAGCAGACTAAATCACATAACTAACACAACACTTCAGAGCCCCTGGTAATGGGGGTCAGATGGAGTAATGGAAAAGTGAGGTTTGTTAGGTGTAGCAGGAGTTCAGCTTCTTCCACCAAAAGCTGAGGGAAGGGACAGAAGAAAAGGTCGGATAAACTACAGTTGTCTCAAAAAATACTTTTTCTTAGATGGATACCTTGCTTGGAAGGCCTGGATGTCCCCTAGAACAGCAGTGGTCTCTCAGTGCTTCCAGGGTATGGGCAGGGGCAGAGATGTGCTACAGGCTTCTACCAGTATTGTTTCTTTGCTTTTTAAAAGCCACATGTAAGCGTTTCTTGAATATTAAAATCCATCAACCAAATTTGTAAAAGTGAAATCAATCACTATGGGATGAAATATTGTAATGTATCATATAATATTGCTACAATGCCAGATAAACTTTGTCTCATCATTTGTTCACACAGACTCTCTCAGAGAAACAGACACACTCACACACCAACTGTGCAATACAGTATGGGTAAAGATGTTCCAGCACCCGAGCACTGTATTTGGATAAAGACTTGGGTGCTGACACTACAAGTGGGCAAATAAAACTGAGTTGAAGCTGAGTCCAGCCACTACCCTCACTGTGGAGTTCAAACTTTAGAGAGAAAAATGCAAGAATCAGAGAGACAGAGAAAAAACAAAAATACAGGGGGTTATAAAGAACATCAGATATGCAATCAAATGCGACAATTAGTTATGTTTTTACAGCAACATTTGATACATAAAATCCTCACAAGTTTTTGCATCTTCCTTTTTCTTTGAAGGAAACAAGAATAAACTTCAATATCACATAAATGCTGTTTCTCTTGAACAAAAAAATAAAAGATAAAAAAATACATTGTTACTCCTCTGTTTAAACTTTATTTACAAATAACTGGGTATTTCTAATCTAGACATAAAAGCTCTTTCCATGATTAATGTCAGTAAGCTATGGATGATCTGAGCCCATGTCTCACAAAAAAATACAATAGTTTTGCTTGGTATCAATAAACATTTTAAAATATACTAGATTTTGCCAAGTGTTACAATCATTGTCCAAACTGAATAGTAGTCTGAGTGCTGAATGAAGTGCATCAACAGAAAGAGTAAATTTTAGTGTAACATTTCTTTGTCACTCACGATAGCCAGTTATCCTTGCAAGTCATTAAAGCAAGTATCACAGACTCGGACAGGCTTCTTGGAAGAAGGGGTTAAGGCATTCTTTGCTGAGCACTCGGCACAAAAGATATTCCCACACTGTCTACAGTGATGCTGCAAAAGAGAAGAAACATACATGCTGAACATTGGTGGCAGAGCAGTGATCACTAATAGAGATCACTATCATGTTAAGTCAACTCTCAGCCAAATCAACTCTCATGTTCCAAAAGTTAATTTTAAAGTAGCAGTTACATAGCACAGAGAAGGTCATTTGAGTAAATCCCTTCTAAAGGGTAAATAAGTAAAACATTCAGAAGTGCTTCACTGAGTCAAGAGAATATCCCAGTTTCAGAAATGAGATGGTTAAGTTCATCCTCCTCTCGAATTTGTTCTCTTTAACTTGTTCTGATCACATGAAATACATTCTTCTTATATGTAACTACCTGCTTTCACATTGAGAAGTATCCTTGAATCGAAGGATCCAGCAGCCTTTGTTCAAAGACTACCCAAAGAACATCACTAAAATAGTGCAGGCCAGGGGGATCACCTAAGACCAAGTCAGGAAGCTCTGCAAAAATGAACCTCACAAACACCTCTCATCTACTTCATTGCCAAGTCGTTTGTTGGAGGGGTGCTCATCTCTGGATGAAGGGCAGACCCTGCCAGTTGATGCTAAGATCTTAGCTGACCACAGCTGTTTTTCCAGCCAAGGTCTGACTACAGACCTAAAACACATCCAGTTGTTTCTTCTGTTCCATGTCTAGGTGGTGTTTAGAAATGTAGAGTCACAAAGCACCAGATGATGGTGATGCCTCATATTTTCACACATACCTAATTTCAAGCAATTTACATTCCTTTTATACCCATAAATCTAGTTCAGACTGGTTATAAATACATTTTCTGTAAATATGCTTACGACAGTGTAATTTTGCCTGCTTGCTTAGCGGATTGAAGCATTTTAACACTGTTTATAAGCTGATGCTGTTAAAATGTAAAAAGAACCATGAATAAAGTAAGCTCCACAGCCCTTATTTTTAATATGTTAAGGCACTGCAAACAATAACTGTATTCTGAGATGTCTTGAGAATCACAGCACTATTTTCTGAAGTCTGTATCCCATCTAAGAGTTTGAAAACAATAAAAATAGAAAATCACCACAGACACAGAGTAGAACACACCTACCCTTCTTACTGTCACCGAAAAGCCTTTTCCACAGGCCATACAATTCTGTACCTCATTGTCTTCTGCCCACTTCCTGTTGAGAGCTTGGGTGTGTTTGATCTATACAGAAGATGTAAAAAAAGCATCAGGCTTTTTTAAAAATGCGTGTCTAATTCCCCCTAACATCCTGTATTTCCACAGCACGCACTACTATGGCAGAATAAAAGCACCAATTCTGTCATGATATTCAGGGCTTATGTTTGTTCAGAGAGGAAACCTTCCAAGCTTCAAAACTATAAGCAGATTTAATAACACACAGACAGAAGTATGACCCTCACACATCACAAACATAACACCCTAATTGACACTAGAAAGGCAACCCACCACCAATCTGACACAAATTTGAAATTCTCCTAAGGCTCCAAACAGAGAATCAACAGGTTTAATAGTTTCAAATCAAATTATACCTGTAATGACTGGTTTTCTCGCCCAAGTTCCTGCATTGCAGCAGTAGTATTGTCCAGCTTTTTCTTCATTTCTACAAGTTTGGCTTGAAGCTTTTCAATTTCTCCTTCACTTTTTATACACCTGAGGTAAAACAATAAATAGTCAGCTCAAAACATTTAAGACAATGTACACTGTGTGTCCTTTGGGCCGGTTGTCAGTCTGAGAAGCTACTCGCATAAAATCCAGCCAAAAAAAATCCTTGCTCTGAAAAGTTCTTGGATGCCTTGACCAGGAAAACATTCTGCTGTAGCAATCAGTTAAAGATTATACTGGCATTGCTCCTAAGTATCTGCAGCTTATCAATACCTGGAGTTGCCCCCCAAACCAGGGACAATGAATGTAGTCGCTCAACAGCAAGCCCTGATAAATACCCCTGTGCAACAGGACACTCTCACAAACCAGCTGCTGCAGATCAGGTCACACAACAGAGCAGAAAAGGAACCTCATTCTTCTAGCAAGGCCACCTCCCATCAGCTGTAACTCAGTTAACTGCTGAAAGCCAAATTTCAAAGGGTATTTTTCTGCCAAGATGTAAACAGCTACTGGATGAGTTCAACACAGTACAGCAAGGGATTGCCAAAGAAAGAGGACCTCACTTGAACCGATCCCATCCTTTCCCAAGGTCTACTGCTCAAAAGTCAAATCACCAAGCTTGAAAGTACCAACAAAAGTTTTCCCCTCTGCCTTCACCAAACACGTCAGGAAGTAAGGACAAAGAAAGCCTCCAGGCTCACAGGTGTTTCTTTCACCCTGGAAATCACTGCATTCAGGTAGCTCCCGCTGCCTTGCGAGGCCTCCTGCTGCCTGAAGGAAAAGCACTCTGCTTACCTAAGACTTAAATATATTGTAGAGACAACAGCAGGACTGGAGAAAATAAGACTGCAGGTCTTCAGGAGGAAGAAAATGCCTCCTTTGTGAAATTTAGTCTATATAATCCAATTGCATATTCAGTCGCCTAACAGGGAGTAGTGGGCACACCTGAGAGTTCCTATGCAAATTCTATGTTACTCAAGGGGTCTTTTCTAGGCTTCTGGATGACTATTGCAAGTATTCTAACTGAATCAAGGCACAGGAGCCTCAGAATGATGGAGAAGGACAGTAAGCTCAGGTAAGAGAAGTTCTCTCTGCCAGGTCTCACAAGGTTCACACAACAGATGAGAAGCCACAGCCTATATTCCTGAAATCTCAGAGGAGCCCAGTGGATTTAGAAGGCTCTTACAGATGGACATAAATCTTTGAGAGTAAGGATAGAGCTGTGACTTTGGTGATAAGCAAAGATCCTGACAAGCCTGCCTTATTTTCTACAGAATGATCACAAAGAGCACAGTTGGTTCCCAAAACCCCATGCTGTGCTCTGGCAGGGATGACAGAAGGTTACACTCTGGAAACTGCACCCAAAGCCCAGGCACTAAGAACAAATACAGATTTAAATAAAGCATGAATAGAGAATCCTGAACAACTCAAGCAAGTTTTCATTCTCATTTCATTTCATTTCCCAAACTACACTTCCATATCATCATGACCACAGCTTACCTCTCCAGCAATGCTCTTCTCTCATCCTGGTTATTCTGGACTGTTGCTTCCAAGACAGCATTGTCCCCACGTAAATCATCTGTCTGTTTCTCCAGCTCACTCACTCGTCTTTGACTGCTTTGCCACTCTTTCTTCATGGTAGCCAGGTTTTCATTCAGGGCTGTGACCTGCATGGTGAGCTTGGTCTCCTTTTCCTCATGTTTCCGTTTTTCTTCTTCTTTGTCTTTTTTCTCTGTGTGCTATGAAAACAATGGAAAAATGAAAAACAAGCTTCCAAGCATTCTCTCCCTATTCCCTATATTTAATTGAGGCAAAGAATCTTACTGTAATAGAATCACTACTTTTAATCAACAAACTCTACTAGACAAGGCTGTCACCTCACTGAATTTTCCTTTACCATTAAATACCTCAAAGATTTTTGATCTTGTCATTTAGAAACTCATGTAAAGTGAAACTGAAGTCAACCCACTGCTTCTTTTCTGTCCCTGGAAGAATCCAAAGGCATGTTCACAAAACAGCAGTTTCATGCTCTCTAACATACTAACCAGTTTGGCTTCAATTTCAGCACATTCTTTCTTCAGCTCCTCTTCTCTCTTTTCCAGCTGATCTTTGACAGCTTGATGTTTTTGTTTCTCCTGTTCCAGAGTTGAATTTGTATTATCTATTTTGCCCTGCAGTTCTAATTTCTGTTGAATCAATAGCTGGTTTGCATCCTTGAGATTTGTCACCTCCTGTTAGGATACAGAGTTCAAAGTTAAAGTAGCAACACGAAAGTGTAAATGGATTTAAATTCAAAAAGACTGTAATCCTTTCCTAGGAGAGGACAGCAATAATTTTTAGTTTTATCACTGGAAGAAAGGATGATTTTATTGCACAAAGCATCAGTGATTTTCATGATCAAAGATTTTAAACTTATACTATGATCAACATTCAATTTTAAAAATTATTTTAATGCATGTTTCTAGTAGAGAGGAAGATCTGTTGAATTGTTTTCTACAGTTCCTTGAAAACATGCACCCATTGTCATTTTCTAGGTACTGTTCTAAAATTTACTTCACATTGTTCTCTGGTTGCAATAATGAGGTTAAAAACTTTGTCATGACAATGAAAAAGTGAATGCTTATGGAAGAAAGTTAGTTTCTATTAGTCTTAAATGTTTAAAAAATTACTCTCTGTTTTAAGCAAGTGGGATGATATAAATAATGGCTTTACTTGTTCTCCTGTAACTGAACGCACGTAGAATAGTTAGTTTAATTTATAGAAATCACTTTCCTTAAAATTACACAGCCAAGCATGTAGGTACTAACAGACTAATAGGGGTGAACCATTTTTGCATAAATCAAAATTCAGAATACAAGTTAAAGCCAAACCAAGGACAGTGAAGAGAACATATCCTCAGAACACGAGGATGCCCTACAGATAGGTATACATCCATTCCTTGCCAGGACATGGGAAACAGAATTTAAGTCTTTGGAGACTTTCAGCCTGATTGCTTGTAGGGAGATCAAGAAATGACTATTAAGCTGACACTGGCATGCACACCGTTTACATCTTTATAAATTTTATTCTTTAGAATAGAGATTTTTAGGAACAAGAATTAGAACACCTTTCCCCAAGCACAGATTGCTTGAGAGAAACAAAGTACAGACTTATACCTAAAAATTACAGACCATTTCCTAAACAATGGAGAACAAAACATCTGAAGGTCATAAGTTCTCATGTTATTTTCTTTTTATTAGTGTACAGGGAATTGTATCTGTATTTATACTTACACAACAATTTAAACTACGTGTGCTTAACAGATGCAAATATAACTGCTAATAGTTCATTATGGAAAACACAAACTACAGCCTTTTAGGAATGTTTGTTTTTATAGAGACTGAAAAACAGAATACGTAGAGTTTGACTAGAAACAGCCAGTTTTACTGAAGACTAAAAATTATTTCATTAAAGCCTTTTACCCTTTAGGGAGCTCAATTGATTGTTATGATTTTGGAAAAGAGTTTATCTTTTATGAGGTGCCTGACATTGTTTCTTCCCCAACTGTGACTTTTTAAGACATTTTATTAAACAACACTAAGGGAGTTTCAACTCTACCATGCATGCCTGAGATGTCCCAGATGTGCCTAGAATATCTGGAAAAGTTCACCATCGTGACTCTTTTGGACAGCCTTTCATTGCAGAACAGTCAAGCAGGGGTATGCAGAGTGAATTTACAGTGGAATTGAAGAAAAGCTGGGACATACAACCCATCCTGAAGCCAAGACAAGTTATGCAGCCCACCTGGCTCACTAGGCCCTGGTACTCAAGGATCATCACCAATCAAGACATCATTGCTGAGGAAGCTCAACAAAAGCAGGGCTTTAGTTCCCTTACCTGTAATACCAATATTTACAGTAACCATCTTTGCAAAGCCATTCCAGATAACATCTACTGAGTAGGCACATATTTCTCATCAGATAACCAAACACATGAAGAAGACTTCGCTTGTTTCAATACCTTCTCAAATGCTTGCTTGCAGGCTCTAAGCTCTTCACCCAGCTTGGCACTTTCTTTTTCAAGTCTAGTCCTTATTTCCTGGAGCTCTGCTGTTTTACATTTTTCATTAGCCAAATCTTTTTCTTTCAAAATCTTGAAGAGAAATGAAAGTGCTAGAAAAGTTACTTCTTCCAAGTTCACAAAATAAAAAACCCAACCAATCAAAAAACATCCAGGACCTAAAAACTACTTGGTGGCTTTGTGATTATGGGGAAACAACTGCCATATACCTATCCACAGTTTGTAATGCAATTAGCAGCATGATTGCAGTTTTAGATTTAAAACTAATGTTTTCCCACCTGTCTAGCCACAAACCTGTCTAGAACAAATTAGCAGCATATTTTGAACCAAATTCACTACAACTGTCTCTTTTTTTAGTCTTTTTACCAGAGGTTCAGTAAAACTGTCACTGCTATGCTCTCAAATTAGAGATGTAATAGACAATAATAAAAGGTGCCTGCATGGGGTGGATGTGACTGTGTGGAGATTTCAAAAGGCAGAGGCATTTACCTTGTCATTCTGAAGATCTTGTAGCATTTTGGTCTTCTCACCCAGCTGCTGTTCTTTCTTTGATGCATCCTGCTCCAGTGTAGACTTAGCTTTCTTCAGCTCCTGAATCTGTTGATTATTGCTAGCAATTCGATTCCTGCTGGAAACTAATTCTTCTTGAGCGAGAGCAAGTTTTTCTTCTGTGGACTAGTTACAAAGAGAGTTCTGCAAGTTATCTGCCAGTATAAAAGTTTCAAATACTAAACAGCCAGTTAAACATTTTCCAAGTAGAAAAACTGCTACCTAGAGTGCAACATTTAGCTTCAAATGTTGACAGAGCATAATTACAGAAACTTCTAGTTTACAAAGTAATTTCCAGGAACAAAACCTTACTGTACATATTCCAGCTTGCATCCTTACACAGACAAAAGGTGAAAACATGCAGAAGGGGTAGAGAACAAAAACTGACAAAAAGAGAATGAACTTGAATTTGCTCACACAAATTTATTTTACCTAGGCAAACCAACTGTTCTATAACTCTAAACTGCTGTTACTTAAGAACCAGTGAAGTTATACTTTGAAGATTTCAAAAATAATTCAGTGCTATTTTTTGCCAATGATTTAATAAAGTTAGTGCAAGGACAACTGTAAAATTTTTTAAAATTTTGAAGTGAAACGCATAAGATAAAAATGCTAGTATCAGGAGAAAATGTTTCACAGTTTCTGCTGCACAAGCATTTTAAACATTAAGTTTAAACTTCCATTCAAAAGCTACAGATGATACTTCATCTGCCTCTATCTCTCACCATTAGCTAGACAAAAACTTTGATTTATCTCTCTGAAACAGGTCACAAAACCCCAACAATCCAAAACTTGCACCCAAAGCCAAAGCTCATTCTGTTTGCTCACAGCAAAGTCAAACTTCAGGGGTCTTTTTGAGTTAATATTCAGGAGGTTATTTTTTTAAACCTTCTGCCTTAGGTAAAGACTAGTTCCACTTGGAACCAACAAGAAAAAAACCGAACAAACTCATCCACTTCTTCAATATTGGGATTTTATGGAAATGTTTGATGCTATGATACGGAAGGTGAGCTGAGATTTATTATTAGTAATAAGTTTATTGCCTTCAGTGCAGCAGTAAGGATTTACATTTTTTTTCAAAACAAACTCAATTCTTTTTGAAGCTCTTGCTTAAATATTAATCAAACCTCTTGTTGAAGATTAGTGGTTTTAAAAGGAACTGTAAGCAGAATTTTCCATCCATTCAATTATGCATATGCTTTAGTCACTCCCAAGTTGATTTAAAAGCTAATTCATTTCTGATGCCTCCTGACCCTCCTTTGTAATAGCTGAAGTATTTTGCTTGTAGAGACAGACTTAATTTGAAACAGCAGTAATGGAACACTGCTGATTCAACAGCATTTTCAACAATCCCCATGATTCTTAAAAAGCTCACAATGGCTTTTAAAATTAATTTTCAAATAAATTACTTTATTTGCTTTCTGAGATATTAAAGTTTACTACTTAACATTTTGAAAGGTGTTGACTCAGAATTTTTTGTAAGCAAAATAGGAGGTGCTTTAGCAGTTTTCAAGGTTTCAGCAGGGTGGGCATTTCAGAAAGCAAAATTATCCCCCTCTGCTCCATTGTGTGCAGTGGAATACCATATTTTCCTAACATTGAGGAAGGATAGGAAGTCTAGCATCATCATATAACATCTTCACACGAAAACCCAACAGTCTCTGCAGTTTTAGAAAGAAGCATAATAAAGCCACAGCTTTTATTCACATTTGTTTCCAGTAGAAGAAATGTGGTTACATCAAATTTTCTAGCATCAGATGATGAAATTTGATGAAGTGGATAGTGACACCCACACACAGTGGGTACTTCTCTCTCAACCCACCCCTCGAAGTCTCTGCACTGTACAGGTTATCTCACTGTGTCTATACCAAGACTGAGACAAGGAACAGGTACAGAACAAAAGAGGTCAATCAGTACTCATTTTTGTAAATAAAGAAGAATGCTAGGTTGACTGGTACAGAATTTAAATAAATACAAATATTTGAAAATTACAGTTCGATTCACCACAGCCTGGGCTGTGCCAGTGCAAATCATTGTGCCAACATCACAACTGGCCCTAGCAGGGTGGTGGGACCCAGAGTCACTCCACCTACAATGCACAAACAAGCATGTGAGTCTCTGTGCTCCCTGATCCCAGTCCACAAGGACCAACATTAAATTATTCCCAGATGCTAACCTGATCTCTCTTCACTCCCTAAGAAAAAGTTAGACTGCCTGTATGCAACTTAGGCTCCTGACTTGCAGAACTGGGGTCTGGCAAGCATGAATTTTGTTCCAGAACATTCACTGAATATATGCTGACAGCAATGCCAACACTGGAGACAAAGAAACATTCTTTTGAAAAAACAGAAGAAACCAGGACTGACTACAAAAAAGCACAAATACCAAAACTCAAGAATACTTGGCAGGGCTCAGGAGATCAGATTCACAGAAAGTATCCTCACACTAAGTCAAAATCAAGGAAAAAATAACAGTTTGAACATTTTTATTAACTCTTCTATATAAAAAATGCCTTTTTCACAAAAAAAAAGTATGACTATATATACAAACAGATATTTGTATAAATAGACGTGTGTATATACAAAAATTATTTGGTGGTATTCTTTTTTAATTATATATATCCTTTGTTATCAAAAAACACAGCTTTAACAAGCACTCAAATCCTACCCTATTCCTTTTTCCAGTCACAAAGACGAAAATGTGTGTGAAGTTACTGTTAGAGACATTTTTAAACCAAAGTAAATTTGCAGCAAATAGTATCCATAAAATTATAACTACATTCCCACTTCCGATTTTATTATTTATTGTATTATTTATTTTTTTTTATTACAACACTTCTTTAGTTTGCAGGACTCCGAGCTTCACGGTTTGCATCTGGCCACAGCTACAAGGCTCGGGTGCTCTGCTGCGGACCCAGAAGCTCGGGCTTCCCGGTGCCGATGGCGCTGCGGAGAGCAGCGCTCCGCTCTGCAGCTCCGGCTCACGCAGCGCTGCATCTCCGACTGCAAAACCGCCCCGAAGCGTTCGCTCCCTTCTCAGCGCCACCTCCGCCTCCCAGCCAGAAACGAGCCATCGATCCCAGCACGGATGTTCCCGACAGATGCCAGCAGATGGTGCTCTGTGTACAGCCCAGCTCCCGCCGTGCCCTCCCAGGAACCAGGCTGCCCTACACAGCCTTTCGCGATCCATCCCCACGCCTGGAACCTTGGCCCGCCAACAGCACGGTGCCACACCACGCGAGGATGTCTAAGTTTTCCCTTTTAACTCTAGCACCGCTAGGATGCCACGATATGGCCTGGCCATGCCTGTGCTGGACAATGCTGGGCTTCTGACACTGCTGACTCAACACGGCTGTGCAGGGAGTTCCTATCTCTGCTGAAAATCCTGCACTGAAAGACACCCAAGCTGACTCTACATACAGACAAGTTCTAAAAACTTCTACCACTGCTTACTAAGAAGATTAAGGCCAATCTAAAGTTCATCCTAACCATCGACTTTGGTTCCAAACTTTAAGCAAAACACACAGCTCTGGCTCAAATGAGCTACTTTTAAAAAGTAACTTGCCTAAGGCAAAACATCATGCAGACAACTGATTTTGAATAAGCTCTGAAAGGTCACTGTAAAGTTCTTCTGACTTGAGCAGCATTTTGATACTCAGCTCTCAAGACTAACATTGTCACTCAGAAACTGTCTGAACGTGCTTTTTTCTTTTGTGGTCTTCTAAAACAAGCTATCACTGCTTCTTTAGTTTAATGTTGCACTGAGGTAGTACAGCCATGATTAAAGATCAGCTCTCCACCTTTTCCCTCTTCTGCATCTTCCAGGAAAAAAAAAAAAGTGGTGTCAATCAGACCTCACTAACCCTAATTAATATATGTTTTTTACAAAATTTTTAAATCAAGCAAACGGGCTCCACATTGGTACACCACTTCAGTACTTAGGACCCCAATCTTCTTCAGGCACTCTAGGCTCCACAGAAACTTACATCATAAATCAAGTCACCTGACTGCTCACCTTAAAAATCTTGTTTCCCCATTGCCATCACCTTATTTTACCTTTTTGCATAGAGTTCTCTCTCTCTCGCTACCATCCCCATCGGGTCTAAATACCTGTGAGACGCTTCCTGTCCTATTTTATACTTGCCAGACCTAGAGGTCATCAAACTGCTTTAATAACAATACTTATTCACAGCTATTTTGCAACAAGTGATACTTCAATGAAAACTACACCAAAAAAAACCCCCAGGCTACTGAACACATCCAATGCTTCTACAGGCCACTGCATTACCAAAAGGTGACTTAAATGCATTGCAGGAAATAAACTCACAGATGTATATGTGCAATAGTAAGAGACTGAAAGAAAGAATATGCTTAAACCACCACTGCTTGTTAATCATGCAGAAGTTCTCCACAATTTAACGTAGCAATTCAACCATGCTGCACTGAAAGTAAAGCTTCAATAACCTGCAGGGAAACATGGCAGGTAATTTAATACTACAGAGGAGGAGTAAGTCTCCGGCAACTGCAGTGGCCTACATGTAAAAGAGGTATTTCTCTACTTCTTAAAATAACCTGAGCCTGGAGTTTGGCTAGGGCTCCAAAGCTCACATGGGCCAGTGCGAAACAGCCACAAGACCTTTAAGGGTTTCAGTGGTGGGATTGAAAGGCCCACCTTTGGGGGAAAGGGAATGATGAAATCAAAGCAGGGAACAGTGAAATCTAAGCAGTCACCACAAGCTCCCTTTATGCATAACAGAGCAAACAGAAGCTGACATCTAAAGCAGATCAGATGATCTGTCTTCCCAAAGCATCTATTCCTCTCCATAAACTTCAGAAGAGCCTAGAACAGCGTTGGACACGGACAAACCTGCAGTTGGGATTCATCTGGAGTGAAAAGTGCCTAAGCTACAAATCTTGCCAGCAGACAGCCAGTCTGTGCAGCACAGCATGTCCTGGGACTAACTGAAGCATTGGCTTAGTACTGACATGAAGCAGAGGGCCAGAAAAAAAAGCCAAAAAACACCTTTGCTGACTGGCTCAGCTCTCAGCAATACCTCTTTGAAGGCACTGCACACTAATACAAAACCAGGTAACTTCAGTTTAGGAATAGCAAAAACTTCAAGGACTAAATTGTATTCCAGATAGGTCCATAAGCCTACTGTTTCCATTAGTTTGAAATCTCTCAACATCTACCATCAGCCAGGAATATTCTAGTTAAATCATCTAGAAGATAGCAGTTACTCACATGCTGGCAGACCTTGCCCTAATTAGCTACGCTATTTAAATTAGTTAAAAGCTACAGTATAACAAGAAAAAAGCAACATTAAAAAAATAACTCTTTAATGACTATAAAACTAAATCACCTTTCACTTTGCTGCTGCAGAAACGCAAGGGTATTTCAGGTAGACTGGCAAATATGTTTGGCTTTAAATTAGTTTCAGAATATCCCTCATCTCGGGGGAAGGGATTTAACAGCATTAAATTCTATATATAGCAGAAGAGATTTTTTTTCACTTCTACAGTTCCTGCATTGTTTCTTGGTCTTCAAAATGGATGTTAACGTCTACTAAGTCACACATGACATTAAAAGACTGCAAGTACCTTAAGGTCTTGCCTGGTTGCCAGCAGCTCAGACTCCTTCCCATAAAGATCCAGCTGCAGTTTCTCCATGTTTTCTTTATGTTTATCATGGGCCTTCTGTAAGTCTGCTAGCTTGCCTTTCTCTGCTTTAAGCTCCTGTGCTGACAAAATAGACTGCTGTTGTAGTTTATTCTCCAGCTCTGCCTGAAACATAAGCATAGAAAGTTTTAGTTAAAGTTACATGCAGTAAAGTTAGCTTCAGCATTTCAATAAAATGCATTTCTACTGCAAGAAGACAATTTTGTTCTTCTTATGAAATGGCAGTTCAGTAACCTGATATTTGTGATTTTACAGTAACGTTTTATAACTAATTAACAACAAAATTTAATTCATGACAAAAGACTAAGTGAAACACATTACGACCAAACATTAAAAACTGGAAAAATGTTTCCAAGTGTGCTGGTTTTGGCTGAGGTAGAATTTTCTTCATAGGAGTTAGTATGGGGGCTGCGTTTTGGATTTGTGGTGGGAACAGTGTTGTTGTCACAGGGACGTTTTAGTTACTGCTTAGCAGCACTCATACACAGCCAAGGCCTTTCCTGCTTCTCACGCCACCCGACCAACAAGAAATCTGGAGGTGCACAAGAATTTGGAGAGGGCACAGCCAGGACAGCTGATCCCACTGACCAAAGGGATATTCCATACCATATGGCATCATGCTCAGCATATGAAGCTGGCGGAAGAAGAAAGGCGAGGGAGTTTGGAGTGATGGTGTTTGCCTTCCCCAGGCACCAAGCAGTTCTGTGATGGCTGGGTTAAACCAAGACACCAAAATCTAATGTTTCCACAGGCTGTCTAAAGCACAAATATGACCATGTAGCATTGGGCAGCCAAAGCTGGAGCCACATTTAACAGTGCATGGCACACAGCACAACATTCCCTAATGTTGTAAGACATTTGAACTCTTTCCATTATGGTTTATGAGTTTCATACTGTCACTCAGATAAATTCCTTTGGTATAATATGAGAAGACTTGGTTTAAAACTGCCATGGACATTTTAAAACACTGCAGAGTTTGTCTAAAAATACTCTCATGAAATTCTACTGCTTTACAAGAAAATGGCAGCTCTTGCCTTGCTCCTGAAGCAAAAAACCCACATTCAATCTAGCCTATTTTATCCCTTTATTAAATTTCAATTCCTATGGAATTCATATTTCAGCACTGGTTCTTTTCATTATTGCTGTTGATGTTGTTGTTTCTATCTCCAACAGCATCTGAAGACCTCACGGCCACATCCTGACCTTATCATTTCCAGCAAGACTACAGCAAACAGAGTTTATCACAAAGTTATTGACATAAAAGCTTCAGTATTTATCAGAGGAATTTACATTCATTTTCTTATAAGAGTAAGAAAGGACAGTCTTACCTTTTCTAAAAGGGCAGTTTTTAATTCAGCTTGCAGTGTCTCACTATGTTTTTTCTTCTGCTCAAAAGATTCCTTTAACTCTCTCAGCTTTCCCTGGAGATGTTGCTCACTTTTTTCTTTGTCCTTCAGAAGACCCTGGATTTCCAGTACTTGTGCTCTTGCTGAATCAAGGTCTACAGACAACTGCTTAGAAATCTATATTCAAAAATATTAAATAACTGTATATAATTTAAATTGAAATCACAATTCGTACATGCTGTTCACAGAATCAGACCATCCCACAGTGCCACTGCTATTTCAGAGCTACCTGGCTGAACACTGGCAAGCAGATTTTAAGAACTAGCATAACACATTAAAATAATCTGTTATTCCAAATTTACTACCTAGAGATCAACAGCAGTCTTTTTTATCCATTCTAAAATAAGATCAGGCAACTTTGCTCACACCAGCAGTGGTGTGGGCTCTCCTGCTGCCAACTGCAGCATATACCAAGCTCATCCTTCTGCACTTTCCACTGAGCACCACAGCACTTCAGCTGAACGAGTGAGGAGCCAGGGAAGTAGCAGAAATAGTCACAGAGCAACTACCATCACACCTGCACACCCAGAAACCTCCTTCAGACAGTAAGTGTCCCTCACTGTCTATTGAACTATGTCCACTGATCAAATCTTTTCTGATTCCTTTAGGGGACAGAAGACACCTTGGGTAAAGAAATCCATGAAAGCAGACATGTCCTTCAGGCTGCCAGCTGCACTGCATGGTCTGAATGCTCATCTTTGAAAAAGAAGTACATTTGATCCTTATGTAGTCACAAGCAAGTGACTTACACTAGCTTGAAAAAGCAATTCAATCCTTGAAGGATATCTGAAAATGTCCTGTCAACTACACTGCGAACATACTGAATAAGCCTGAAAATAAAATAGATCTAAGGATATGAAATAACAACTTTTATTGTATGGAAGTACAAAAGAAAATGGGGACACAGTAGTATCAAGTAACTGGTTCACTAACGAAAAAACCTGAAGGGCTAAAATCCCCTGCTAAGGTATGTGGGGCACAGAAAACTAAGACTAAAACCTATATTTTAAAGCTTCATATTACCCTCTACAAAAGTTTTAGTATCACTTTATTTCAGTGCCAAAGATAGGTTACAATCTGAGAACTGAAATATCTTTATTTCTCGTTAGTCCCAGCAGGTGGGACTGAAAATCAATCTTTTAAATATTTATTATTATTGGTTTTTAGACTTTTGAAACTAAGTGAACAACTTACCCCCTCCTTTTTTTCCAGTGAGTTTTTCAATTCATTCCTCTCTTTAGCTACAGACTCTGTTTGTATCTGAAGTTGGTGTTTTAATTCTTGGCAAGATTTTTCCTAAAAAATGTAAGACAGGGAAATATGCGTGTTAGCTTCTAAGACCGAGTACCGAGTATTTTTGCAGGATCTACAAATCCTTAAGAAATAACAATTTCATTTTCAATGAAAAATCTTACCTTCTCAACTGCAGACATTTTCAGCTCAAAACCTCTCAAAACTTAAAGTGGCAAATCTGAGCTGAACACGTCTGATGCCCTGTACTAATACACTCAGCCAGGTGCCAGAATTTTTCTGATTAGGGACAGTCTCCCTGTTTGAAGCTGTGGTTGGCAGCCCTTCTTCTTGCTGAAGTAGTAGGCTCATTGGTCTCCTCAGGATCTAAAATCCCTTCATGTTCTAAAACTTACAAACAAGTACATTTGCAGACCTCCATGCATATGCAACTATATGTTAAGCCCAAATACTACGTATTTAAGATAGTGGAGGGCCTCCAAAAGACTACAGAACTAGAAGCAGAATCTGGACTACTATCTTGAAGTCTAAATTGGGGAGAAAATCCTTCAAGGTTTTAGGAGAAACAGATCTTGAAACAGCAGTAACTAAGAAAAGCAAGCAAAAGAGTTTTTCTTTAAAAGGTGAATGAGTAAAAGAAAATGTTCTTTTGAACTAGGAGCAGATTTTTTTTTAGATCAGCATAAAAGCAGCTCTGAATGGGTTCTGGAAAATGGTGACAGGTAAGATGAAAGAATACGAGAGAACACCCCTTGCCACATCTGAGACAAGGGTGTCAGAATGACTGTATCTATAAAACATGTATTCATATAGTGCCCATTCATATCACCAAGGCAGAAGAGGTAAGAAAAAGGTGTACTTTAACTCCAGTAATAGCTTACTTTCTTTACCATAATAGGTTGCTCTGGTGGTCAAGCACTTGTTATACTGCCACTTGTAAGACCCTTCTGAAACTCAAATAGTTCTAGTACTCCAATAATATCTTAAGCTAGGCAATCCCCAAATGACAGATGATGTTACTCTCTCTGCCTGCAGTATGCAGCTTTCCAGCATGTCCAGACAAGTGCACAGGAAGTTCTATATATGAAGACTTCAAAAAGGAAATTAAAATGGCCTCAGAAAAATAACTTCTTCAACACAATGGCATTTTACCAAAGGTTCTGTAACTTTGTGTTGTTATAATATGGCTGATGTGTTTTTTAAAAGGGGGACATTTCCCATCAAATTGTTTCACCACTTGTCTCCATTTAGTTTCTCCACTGTGTTTAAGGCATGCAGCAAGAAGAAAGGATCCTGTTATGTGACATCACTGATGTTTACTACTGTAAATATCCAGGCAAAAATTTAAGGTGGGAAACATGTATGACCTACAAAAAATCACAATTTGGTTTTCCTTACAGTAACTAATTTTCATGCATTGTCATCATATGTACACTGTTTGCAAACAGGAAGCAAAGTCATTTTATCAGACTGTATATACACCGAACTTAATGCCCAAGAAAGAATCTACTAACCATTTCTGCCATAGCTGCTTTTCCTTTTTTAATCTCTTTTTCTAATTCTTCCTTTTTTTTGTTGAAGGATTCAGAGCTTTTTGAGAGCTTATCTTTGGTATCTGTAAGGTCCTTTAACAAAGTATCCTTCTCTAATTTCACTTGTTGCAGCTCTGATGTGGCTGCTTGCATTTTACAGTCAAGTTCCTTGAGCTGTTTACTTGTATCTTGATTCGATTTCTCAAGGTTTTGTTTGAGACTGGCCTTTTCTGCCTCCTGCTTTGAAATTTGTTGGTTTGCTTGGTCAAGGGCCTCAGATTTCTTCTGCAAATCCAATTGAGCATTAGACATCCTGCAATACAAAAAGATAAAACATACTTTTTAAAAGTTATTTTTCACAGGTCCTTTTGTATCCGTAAATGTCTCTATTTTCATCCATGGGCATTACAACCCTCCAGTTAAGAAAAAACAGCAACTCTAGAAGCTAGTTTTGAGATGATTCTTTCTTCATCAACTGTAACGAATAGAAACTACCCCTTTGCTGCTTATGCATAAACTACAAATTTGTATTTGAAAAAGGTTACAGAGCTATGGACATTTAAAGATGGACCTCACTACATCAAACTGTTCCGACAGTTGACAACAATTTAGCTGACAACAAGCACAGTGAATAAACTGAAGAAGTGTAGTGAATCAGAGCAGCCAGTGATTCCCATGAGACAACATGGCAGATGGAGTGAAGGACAACAGGTAGGATACAACACAGTTCTTGTAGCAAAGGGGACACAGCTCTTATTTATGACTTCATGAAATCACAGGAGAGAAGCAGAAAATTTCAACTCTAGTCCAAACTGCTCCAGTTTTATGTCTGACTTTGAAAAGTACTGTAACACAGGAAATGCATACGCTTCTCTTGCTGCTTCAAGTTGTTTACTCAGTTCTGCTGTTCGGAGGTCTAATTCTGTAGACTGATTTCGCTGCTGCTGTAACTCCTGAAGAGCTTGGTCTTTACTTGCTTTAGCATCAAGAACGTCACCTTCAAGTTTCTGAGAGAGAAAAATAAAAAGACAGAACCATCAGAACACAATCAACAAAATAAAAATAGCAATAAAATGCAAAGTCATCTAGTCTGTGAATAGCAATAACTGTAGAAAGCAGTCACAATTCTCATACATCATCTACCTGTTTCACTACTTTGCCATTTATCTTTCATTATTTAGTTCCTGCTAATCGCCTGCTCCTCCAGAACTGAACTATTTTGCTAAAACATTCTAAAATCATCTTTAAATTAAAGGCCAAGCCAGCATTTTACTGCAAAGTAATAGATAAAAAGTCTTACAGTAAAAGCAAAGACACGAACTACAGCTGTGAAGAAATTCTATGCTCGTCTGGAAAGGTTTTTCTTCTGGTTTTTTCCAAAGGTACTTTTTCACTCACATGGAGTATAAAGAACACAGGAGCCTTCAGGAAATGGGCACTGTTTAGACTCTTCAACATACTGGCTGTTTTACAGGCAATTCTGTTTCACACAGTGGCCATAAAACAAAGTGGCCAAGTTTCTCAAAAAAAATTCCTAAGGGCTTTTTGTTTTCTCATTTTTTTCTACTTTTTTAAATGCCACACATTCAACTGGAATAATCTCAAAGAATGGTGATGATGCCAAGATTTTACATAGAATTGCTTTCCTGTTGACAGCACCAACAATCCTGCTCAGTTTCACACTTCAGCCACCAGGAAAGTCATAAAAATCATACGCAAGCAAGCTCTGTATTTCTCCCAAGCATTTTTGTCTACTGGCAACTTGTGAAACTTCAGCAAAAGAATGAAAAATAAAAACACAAATCAAAGTAGGCAGGGAAAAAAAAAAACTAGCGTTCAAAAGAAGAGATGGGAGAAAAAAAATAATTATGCTGATAAAGAAATGCATGACAGCTTTATTTTTTAATAGCATTGGATTTAAAATTTCATTCAGGGAAAACAATCTTCGTTCTCTTCTATAGAGCACATAAGCTACGAAAAACACCCAACTCAATCTTGGGCATAAAGACTACTAACCTCCCTCAAAACAGATAGACAACACTGCAAAACCAGTTCTGCATTGCTCCCATGATCCCTGTATCATATGCTTTTGTCTGTTACAGATTTTGACTACCAAGAATTTTTAACAAATATTGAACAAAGGTCAAAGCCCAAATTTTAAAGCTCTCAAACATTAGGACTAATCCATATCCTTAACTGAAAATACTAGTATATCAAGACACCAAAAAGTTCGGCACGCCTTCTGCCACAATTATGTGCACTTTAAAATAAAAACTGATTTCAGTACTGGAATGCAAAACTCCAGATCAAGTTAAGAGATGAAATAGTGATAAATAAATATTGCAAAAAGCCTACTGAAAGGCTTCAGAAATAAATTAAACCAGACAGGCAGTGTTAAACAGGGCTAACCCATGTAACACATATCCCCTGCTACCACTTGTAAAGTGTTTTAAGTTCAAACTTGAAAACTCTAGTTTTGGGACATATTCATGTTCCCTCACATAACAACTTCCAGGTGGCACAGAGGCTGGTAGAAGCACACATACAATGTGCTAAGAAAATTAGAGTATAGTGGCAATGTCATAGGCCTATCTTCTTAATGTGATATACTAGCATGGAAGAAGAGAACAGGATTAAATGGTGAATCAGGAAACATTAGACAGAAAGAAAACCTACAAAGGCAATATTGATATAATGCTTCCCTCATAATTTGAGCACAGCTTTTACCACATGCTACCTAAGAGCAGAGATCAGTTTCTGTAAGTTCAGATACTGTGTTAAATACATACCTTAAGCTGTCCCTCTAGTTCTTCATTTTTTTGCTCTAAAGAAAGGCATTTTTCTTTGTACTCTTTAAGATTGGCTTCCAGCTGAGTACAGTATTCCTGCTTGTCATTCAGCTTAGCTGTAACCTGATCCAACTGAGCGCTGACCTTATTTAACTCCTGGGTAAAACAAAAATACAAGGGTTGTTACTTTTTAAATAACTTCAAAAATTACTAATGTCATATATGCTTTAAACGATCTAATGTGCTCAAATTAAAAAGGAAAACAACGTTTATTTTTTATTCTGAGGGGCAGGAAATTGAAAGGGGAAACACAAACACGTGCACAAATTCCCTCTGTTTCACTGCAAAAAATATTTTAAAGCCTCAATATTTTCTCAAACCTTACAGGCTCTGGGCTAAATGTTAACAAAGGTGTTTCAAGTCATAAATGGAAGAGGAGCTGTAGGTAATAAAGGCACTGGCTCCTCAAGTTAGTACAGCAGTAACAAGAAAATGACATTACAAAACCTAGATAAAATTTTTGATGTCTTTGTTTGCCATGAAATCAACAACCAAAGAGAAAAGCCAATAACATGGAAATGCTCAGTTCTCCACATACCAGAGATGATTTCAAAACATTTTGTTCAACACAAAACAAATAAATTCTGCAAGAGACATGAACACATTCACCTACTAACCACTACGATGACAGCTACATCAAAGCTCACTGCTCTCCAACCAAGCTGATGTATTTTGTTATTTATTAATTATTTAATGGTTGCAAAAAGTTGTCTCCTTTTTCCAGCAACTAATTACATTCCCATGCTACAAAATGGTGCTACATTAACATCTGCTGGATGTTTCCATGAAGACCACAGCAGCACTGATTTTAACAATGCAGATGTTTGATTCGACACACAGTAAAATGCTTCACTAGGATTAACACATTAAAAACCATGTAATTTTATCACCAGTCTTTTGAGTTTTTATGTCAGCTGGCACACAGGGAATTATTTCCGAATACTGGCAGCTGATTGGAAATTTATCTGAGTCAGCAGTAAGAGTCGAGTTTTCACTTCTACTGAGTGCATTCTACAACCTTTTCTTCATAACATACACACAGGAATTGAGTAATACCTCCAGAAAACCTAAGAAAAGCTTAGATTCTGAATGATAACCCTACAGCAAGGAGTGGACTTCCATGTAAATCCCTTGCACTGCAAAATGTATCTGCTCCAGATAACAGCAAAAGGAAATGAATGCATATCACACAGTTAAAATAGCCTAAATGATCATTTCCCAGTGCATATTCATATGTTTATTGAGTTTGTAAACTGACTATTCTTAGGCTTTTAAGCAGTTTTAGATAACACAAACTTTATATGTCGCTTAATACCTGTTGTTTATCTTGCAGTGCATGCTGGGCAGTGTCCAGATGGTTCTGTAGATCCGCTCTCTGAGCAGCTTTTGATGCTTCTGCTGAAAGTAGCAATTCAGTCTTTGCTTTTACCTGAAAGACCAATTGTATTTCATTAAAACACCTGTTTTATCGTAGCCCATTCTAATTTTTTTATAGTCACTGGTAAGTTTAACAGTAAAATCAGGAGTATTTATGTGTTAGTGTATGTATCTCCTTGTAGAAAAATGCACCTTTTCTCAAACGGGAAATCACAACCAGAATTTTTCATTGCCATAAAACACAGAGATCCATTACCTGCACATCAAGTTGGGACACTTTCTCTTTACTTTCGTTTAACTGACTGGTTAGTTCAGTGATGTTTGTTTCCAGGGAAAGCACACGATCTTGAGCAGCTCTTAGGTGTGCCTTCTGTTCTTGCACTTGCTCATGCAAATTCTCTTGGGCTTGTTTATGACTTTCTGATTGATTCTTCAGCTTCTCTGTCAGCTGAGTTACCTGCCGTGGAAAAAAAAAAGAATGTGAGAAGGCTGGAACAGCATGTCCAAGGAAGTAAAAACTTAATTTTAGTGTCTTATTATGGCTCTGGAGACTCAATGCTATCACATTTCTTTTCCTGAACTATTACAGTAAAGCTATATTGTACACAACATCAGAGTTTAAATAGGTTACCAGCTGAAAATAGAAACAAAAGGGAATTGTCAATTTGGCCTTAATGTAACAGAAACAAAATACTAAGGAGACAACAGATGCAGGCTAAACTGAATTTTGGTGTTGAAAGCAGGAATTAAACCTCTTTTTAAAATGAGTGAAACATAGTTATATATTATAACTATTTGCAAGTACATATTACTAGCATATGTACAAATGAAACATCCAGGAATTCCTTTCCCTATGCTGATAGCACAGAAGTCACCAAAACACAAGTCCTGTGAAATTTACAGTAAGATCTTTAAAGTAAATATTAAAGAAACAGAACAGTATAGAAAAGAGTAGTGTCATATCTGATGAGATAGGAAAAAAAAGGAAACAAGATTCAATAACGAGAACAAACGAAAATAAACAGATCTCGAAGTTCTTACCTGTATTTGTAATGCATGGTTTTTCTCTTGTAGCTGGTTAAGAACCGCAGTTTCTCCTTCACCAGCTTGAATTTTTGCATATAAGTCCTCTCTTTCCTTTTCTAGCAGAGAGATGTTGTCCTTGCTTTTTTGAAGTAAAGCCTCAAGATTTTGAATTTTTTGGTCCTTATCTCCAATTTGTCGTAGTACTTGCTCCAGATCATTCTAGAAAAGACCATAATAGTGTCCTTAATTATAAGGACCTTAAAAGATGGGCCTAATGCATAAAACGTTGGATAAATTTATCAAACACTTTCCATGTAGTCTATTCTAGATTCATAAGTTAATATATTGAAACTAGTATACTTCCACCAAGTCACTTTTAGAGAGAAAAAGTATTTGGCATAATGAAACCCTGAAACACACTTTCACATGAGGATACATAACTATGTTACCTGGGCTTCTCGTAGTTTTGCTGTTGTATTTTGCTGAAGCGTCTGCTGCTCCTGGTGCTGCTGCTTTGCCTTTTCTAATTGATGTTGCAATTCTGTGGAATTTGCTGCTTTTTCCTTTAGCTGAAAAAAAAAACCAAAACCAAACACCAAACAAACCAGACTAATGAGTGGAAAAAGCACTATTCAGTATGTCAATTGTACTCAATGTTGACTCTAGAAGATTTTAGTGTAAATACGGATTTTTGAAAACTCGTATAAAAACAAAAATCTGTAATGCTAGCTAAATGATCAAAATCTAATCAAAGCATTCTTTACTATTAATCGGTGAGATTCTATATCACAAGCAAGAGCTATAAAACAATTATCAGATGCATGTAATTTAGCTCTCAAAAAATCTAAAACATAAGAAATTTTTAGTACGTTTTTTGCAATAGTTGTTAAGATGTAACATGACTGGTAATACATATCTGTAAAACAACATAATTATTACTATTTTTGGCAATTTCAGTAGCAACTGTCAGTCATTATTTTAGTAGCAACTTCAGTTTAGCAGTCTCTCCACTTCTATACTAGTTAAGGTATATAATTTGCAAATTAGCTACAGGAAAGTTTAAAGCTTTGACAACATACCACTCAGATATTTGGCCAATCCCCCTACAGCCAGCAGAAAATCAGCAACATATACAAGATACTCTTTAAAACAAATAAAAATTAATAAAACAAGTGTTTTCTGCCCATCCACCCCATACAGATTATTAACTATCAGTGACCTGCTGTGCTATGTTCACTTTTTCTTCATGTAGGGCTTTAACTTACAAAAATATCTACACACAAAACTACCCATATGGGCCTATGTGCACCTAAGCAATTTTTTCATAAGACCCTTAGAAAAAGCTCGTAAGTGTAAAATGCACAACTTTTGTTCATTTGTTAAGCACCACAAACACACATACGTCTGTAAAGACAAGCAGCATCTAAGCAGATTTTAAGAATTTTAATGTAAGTCCTTGACAGTATCAGTCAAAAGAAATTCCCATGAGAACAAACTTTATAAACTGCACTATCACCACAAGTGTGCAAACAGACATATCACCAGAACCAGAACAAACCATAGAATCTGCATAAAAACTCCTACCTGCTCTTCAGCACGAGAAAGTTTTAATTGTAGGTCAGCCACCTGCTGCTCTTTGTCCATCAGTTTCTCACTGGACAGCTGCCTCTGCTCCTTGAGCCGCCCATGCGCTTCCCCTAACTGGCGCTCTGTTTCCAGGAGTTTACTGTGCAACTGCAAAAAAGAGAGTCATCCACTTTTTCACTCATTCTTTAGCCAACAGTGATATAGACTCATTTTCTGCAATGTTTATGTGAAGTTTTCATAACCCAGAGCAAAACAACTCCATGACCTCCTGAAGTCATATATATACCTCACACACCTCAGAAACAAAAACCATGTTAAAAAACAGCATCAACTGCACAAGCAAGAGGAGATACTCAAAAAAGTGGGTTGGAAGGACTCAGAAACATCCTCATTTACCTACAGAATCCCTTCAAAACAAGTTACAGAGATTTAACAGAACCAGAAAGAGGGTGATCCTTCAAAGGCATATGGACTGCCATGTAAAATAGTGATGCTTTTGAGCCATCTCAGCTTATCCAGCTCACACACTCATTCCTGTAGATCCAGTGGCTGAAGTACCCTGCCTTTAACTGCTCCACTGCCTTCCACAATGTGCTGTTCTGCACAGCTAGAATATTAAGAGTATAATTTTTAGCTTGAGCTGGCTACATCAATGACATTCACTCTCTGCAGAGAAGAAATACATGAACAGTCAGTGTAGGGTACACAGTAACTTTGGTGGCTTACAGTCCAGTACCTTCCAGCAGCAAAGAGTACGTAGGTGGATGTGCTCCAGCTGGACAGAAACCTTCATGATTTTATCAGCCATCAAAAGCAGTACTACACCATCTTCAAAGTGCAAGGATGGCCTTTTACAATTCACTGTTCTGAAAAGCTCTTTTCATAAAATCAGCTTATTCTACATGAAACTGCCACTATAGGTCCTGGGTTGCCTCCTGCCTACTTTTACATGAACACATTCAAGGATACAATGACCTTTTATCTCAGTGCAAAACCAGAGAATGGATCAGACCTTGCAGCACAGCAAGAACTTTCCAGAGGTTATGGGAAGCTATGAATGAAGCTTGCTCCCCTATGCATTAATGTCCAAGGCCCTTGAACCAGTCACCTTTTAACTCTAGGTCCACCCTTCAATACCCCTAAACCTTCCTCATGCTTTCCTTAAATCCCTACTAAGATCTAAGCAAAAGGCAGCCCAATTTTATTGTTCACTACAAGCAATCACTATTTGACCAGCTGGCTGCATAGTGGAGCAGAAAAAGGAACAGAGATTGTGATACCACTATACTTTCCACCCAGGCATTAAAGGGGGGTATGGCCTCTCTCCTGCTGTCTGTTTCCGAAAGAATTTAACACCGAAGAACTTAACACTGAAGTCCTTCGGGCCATCTGTCAAAATTTACCTCAAGTAATCAGACAATGCAAAAGTTTAAAGGGTTTGGAGACAGGGAAATAAATGTATGCATGATTTACTTTCTTGGAAAATCAAGCTAAACTATCTGTCTACAATCACAAAAACTGTGAGTGAAAAGCTGCTTGGCATGTGGCCAAGATGCTGATTGCTAACAGTGACTGTACAGTTAAGAAAGAGGTAGGAGAAGAGGGACATCAGGGTGAGGAAAGAGACCATAATCTCTCCTCCAGTAATGAAGAACATTTGTCTTTTCTTGCGGGATCACCAAATTATAAATATTTCCTCCTCATTAAAAATACAAACAAGAACTGTAGAAAAAATAATCTATTGAAGAAAGGGTGCAACAAGATAACTATTATCTATTCACAGCTATGTTGATACCGGGAGAAAATATTTGGAAAGAGGGAAATCAGTAAACCATATTTTACACAAGTTACTTTTATCACAGGCATGGTTAAGTATTTTTGAAGAACTTTAAGATGACTTTTAAGTAAAGAGAACCATAAAATCCAGGATTAACTTATGCTACAGAATGCAAAAAAATTAAAAAAAAATACCTAGACTTTAAAAGATACAATTAAGTAGATTCAAATTTTCTCAACAGAATTTATTAGCAGTTAACATTTCTTCAAAACTGAGGGAGTCCATACTCTCTAGTCCATACCCTCCTCCTACTGTCATGCTGGAACCAACACTATCGCTCAAGTTTATCCCATCAAGATCACTTCTTCCACATCACCCATATTCTAAAAAAAAAACAAACTTAACCAGACATGCACCCATTCAAATGAATTTTGAGAAGATGACAAGGATTCTTAGAATTCTTAGACTAAACAAGTACACATACACCTCCACAAACAGAATTCATTGTCTCGATGTAAGCTAATAGACTACATGCATAAAAAGGTAATTCCAGTGAAGTACCAAGTGAATAAATGTGAGAAATTTTGTCTTTTCATTACAATAGTAACTGAAATCTTCTTTGCAGGAAGAGAAAGGAAGAAATGTTTATGTTTGGCTTTTCTTTTCTTTTATACCAGGTACAAAGGGCTTTTTCTCTCCGCTATTCTTTTACTATACAATTCTAAAACACATCCTGAAGTCCAGTGGCTTGTTGAAGATTTCTTGCTTAGGTTGTCTTCCTTCCCAATGGAATCACCAGAGAACGTGTCATGACTCCCTTTTCTTTCATAGGAATTAATTCAGCAATGCTTTACTCACCTTCCTCCTCCTTCATTTTCCCACCCCAAAAATCCTTCCTAAAAATGCCCTCAGGCTGAAGACAGATTTCAGCTCAACCTCTTGGCTATGCTTCTGTTGCCTAGGCAGACTGAGGCAGTTTCACCAAATGCAGATTCCTATGCAGATAACTAATATAATTATCTGCTCTTGCCCTGACAGAAGACTGATGGGAGAAGGAAAGACATTCTGGGGATGTAATACACACATAAACACTGTTTTGCCAAGTCACAGTTCTCCCAAAGTACACTATACACAAAGAGCTTGCAACCCGATCAGTTTCAGACTTTACAAAGGGTTGAAAACTCAGAAACACTCAGTTTAAGATAAATAAGCTTTAGCAAGATTAAAATGAAGTATGTCATACTAACAAATAAAGATATAATTTTTTACATCTTAGGACTGGACATGATTACTGATACACAAATATTTCTCCAGCCTAACACACTGCTCTCCAAAAAATGATAAACTAGATGAAACTGAATTCAACCAGCCTCAAGTTTCAAAATGCTCAATTTTATATGAAAGTCCTACTTCTCTAAGTTATTGGACTCAGCAGAACAATAGGTTCTGGTGGGAGGGATGCTCTGGGTGTTCTCACAGCTATCAGCAGCGTAAAGAAAAGCTGTTTCTGGAGAAACACTAAGGAAGCAATATCAAGACTTCACATTACCCTGGCTTTTCACACTAAGTATTCCCTACTACATTGACTACTCAGTCTTAAAGCAAATCAAGCACTGCTCAGTTCTAATGTACAACCAGGACTCACTTTTCTCAAACTTCCTATAGAGTAGTAAAATACAAGTGCTGGTTAATTACTCTCCTTCAAATAAGGAAATGTAAATACATGTGCATAAGAAATACACATGTGCAGTGTAAAAACTTACCTGACTGAGCTCGCTTTGGAGTTGCAGGCCATGCTGCTCTTTTTCCTCCCTCTGCTGCTGGAGCTGTTTACATTCTGCCTTGAGATGCTGGTACTTTGTCTCTACTTCGGACAACTCTTCTTTAAGTTTCTGGCTTGCTTCTCCCTTCTCACCTAGCTCTGTCTGTAATCTCTGTATCGAGGCTTCAGAAGCAGACAGCTTTGCCTGAAGCTGTTGGCAGTCCAGGTCCTTCTGGTGAAAACTTGCCTGCACATTCTTCTTACTCACAGATACTTCATTGTGTTTTTCTTCCAGCTGGGTGTAGTCCTGTTCTTTCTTCAGAAGCTTCCCAGTCAGACTCTATTAAGAGAGTTACACAGCAAGTTAAGTACAATTCTGCTTGCAGCTGTTCAATGCATTATTGAAATTTCTTTCTAAGTGTTGATGCTGAACAGTGAAGAACTTGTACAAAAACATTATTAAAGAAAATATTAACCTGTATCTTGTGTTACACAAGTTGATTCTGGATACAGTACACAGTTTCAACTGGAAATACTATTTTTCATATTCTCACATAAATTCACTTCCTCTTAATGAGAACACCACACAAACTCTATTTCCGTATCCTGAAAACTAATTTGTTTTCCCTGAATGTTGAAATTAACTTTACTACAACTGCAATTCCTTGGGGAAAAGCTGAAAGGTTTTCCATGCTAGCTATCTTCTGGGCTACAGGCCCTTACTGGCCTCTGCAAGGCAAGCCAAGCCCCACAATTACTGTGAATGAAGAAAATGAAGAAAAGAGATTCCCTGCTGGTCTCAGACAACTGATCTTTTATATATACATCTGTTCTTCTCAGTATAGCTCCTAAAATATAAGAAACAGCTCTCTTGCTTGAGGTTGTACATGAGCTTGAAAAACTTGGCATCAATGCACAGAAGTATCTTCCCACATTGCAACTGGATTATAAATCAATGTTCATATCAAATGTATTATATTCCATATAGTCTTCGTACAATGTATTCTATCATGGATTAATGGCTCCTCCCTGACAGATTCTTCAAGGATGGCAAACTGCTCAAAGTAGAAGCAATTTCTCTTATTGGAAGCTAGTCTTACTTTTTCCAATTCTAGGTCCAACTCCTCCAGGGCCAAAATTCCTCAGCTAGCATATCATTCCTATGGATACCACCTTTCAAAAAGCTGCATAAAGAGATGGCTGTAAACTGCCTTAAGTCACTAAAACTGAAAGAGGAAAAGTAGCTTACTGCCACTTCTCTTCTTCCTATTCCTCAAGTGGTGTTTGGCATTAACCTGAGACAGCAGAGGACTCTCTCTTAATGTGTGGTTATCTTATGCATCAATCTGTTTCACTCCACATTGTTAATGTAATACCAACAGATTCAGGAAAGGGCTCTATACCATATAACAACATTTATTCCAAAAGCTTGATTCATTGTTGCTGGTCTGTGGAAAATTACAGCATGACAACCCTCACCTTCTCAGCTCCACACCTGATTTAGTGAGCCTAACAGAGTCATCCTGCTAAAGGTAGTTTCATTTACCAAATTTTAATTCTACCTCCTTATATTTTTTGCAAATGCCACTTTAATATTAGATTACATTAAATACACTCTGTTTGGTCCCTGTCCTTTCCTGTTTTCCAAAGCTGACAAGGCTCCTGGTAAATACATGTATGTAATGTCCAGTTCATACACAGTGTTACATGCACCATAAAGCAGTACACATCTTACTCCTTGTTTCCTTTCCCCGTTTTCACCCCCACAATACATGATTTCCAAACACAAATACAAAATGCAGCAAGCTCAAAGAGCTCTCATAACAGCTCTCAAAGAATATAAGTTTAGAAGTTTCTGGAATTAATTTTCATTTTCTACCATTCATGATGCCAATAAAGGGCTTGAAAAATATGACAAAAGTACAATCTAACAGCTAAGAAACTGGAAAGCCAATGAAGAGAGCTCAGAACATCTTTCAAATCATTATTTTTAGGCAAATATATTATTTCCAGGGGTACTACTTCTAATGTGTGAGATGGCAATACTGCTTAATGATAGGCAAGCATAAACTGCAGCAATTAGAAATTTGCAATCATCACAACCCAAAGAACTTCAGTTGTAGCATATGATGATCACTAAAATATAGTGTTTGCTTGTGCATTATAACAGTCCAGTTGTTAAACAAAATGGCAAAGGAATTCTCAGCTTCTGCAAGAAGTTAGTCTTCAGTGCTTCCCAAGGCAATGTGTGATGTGTTTCCATTCTAATGTGAGCTAACAAGCATAGGAAATAATAGCATTCTCACCTGATTCTTCTGTTCTAGGTCTTTGACTGAACTTTGAAGTTTTTGCAGCTCCTGAACATACACAGCTACCTCCTGAGGTCCTTTGGCAAGTTCAGCTCTTAATTGGTTAATGGTAGCCTGAAAAGACAAACAGAAAAATTCACATATAAAACAAAGATTTGCATGCATAATCCAACAAAAGCAAGATGTCTGGTAACAAAATAAAAATACATCTTCTCCACAAATAAAAAGCCTAAGGAAAAAAATCACCTATAAACTAAGCTCAGAGCACCATCAGAAGTATCACTGAGCATAATTTCCCAGCTGAGATTCACTTATGTCCTATTTTGACAGACAAAAATCTGACCCAATCTGATAGCAAATGCCAGGTTGAGCCCAAAACTGATGAAAATCATAAGAGATTATCCATTGATAATTATCACAGTTCTAGCCCAAGGTGAAACCTTTCCAAATCATTGCAGTTACATGGCCAAAATCCTGGCTGATCTAGGAAGGGAAATGTGCTGGAAAATGCTCTAGGAGCAAGTCTGGCATATAATGCAAATCTGGTGTGTGACTTTTGGACACATAAACCCTGCAGGTCTTCATAATCAGAGGAACAATACTACCCCATTAAACAGCATCAGCACAGAACAGAATATATCAATGACTGCACAGTATTTGAATACAGTAATGGAAGAAAACAACAAAAGCACTTTAGGGCATGGCTGCCCTAAAACATGTTGTGTATTCATGCACTCATTTCAAATACACTATATAGTAGTGACCTTTATAAAGAAGTTTTCTTTCCTATTGTTCCTGCAGAGATTTCAGCACAAATGCATAAATACTGAATTCAACAGTGAACTAAAGCAGAACACAAGTAGTAGACAACAACCATCCAATTTACAACCTTCCTACAGGAAAAGGAACACCAAAGAGAATGTAAGAACACAGTATATGACTGCATACAGTTAACTGACTTTCTGTAATGCTGTGCTTTACAAAGCTGTTTCATAACAGAGCTGTCAGTTAAAACACATCCTGGGATCGGTCTTTTTCGGACCAGCATTCCAGGATGTTACCAGAAAACAGTATGGATATTTCATACTGAGAGAACATAATGCAGAAAATGTGCAGAAGGTTGCAAAGGACACCACTGCAGCCTTTCCAACTAGAATCATAATTTATGTGCATAAAGATCCATTTCTTGTTCACAATTCAGTAAAGACCATCCCACGTTTCTTTCTTAACAGGGAAATACACCCTGGGTAAATATTCAGTCCTGGTATTTTCTTGCTGATGTGTCTGTATGAATAATGAACCATTAAAAAAACAGGAATGCTTCTGTTTAATAACATCTTGAAATTGTCTTGATATGGCAGAAATTTTTTATAAGAATAAAAGGCTTTCCAAAAAATTTACCTCAAATTTAAGTGCATCTATTAGAGAGCAGAAAAATAAAATGGATGGGTGAAAGATGGAAAGAATCAGCCACAAAAGCTGTAGTAGGCACACTTCCTCAATATTTTTTTATAAATATTCCAGTGTTTCTAACGCCTTTGCTTAGTGGGAGGGGAAAAAAAAAAACCACTAGTTCCAGCTTTATTAAATTTACCTACAATTTAGGCTACTAATCTTGTTTATTTCTGCGGGCACTCAAGTTAACAATCAAGCCTAGTTGCTGCATTTAATGAAGATTTATCAGATACTGAAACAAATCCCAATAAGCAGAGATTCACAACAATGCTTAGCTCCAAAGCAGTGCAGCTGTTTTCATAACACGTTTACTATACAGGAGCCACTATAGTGAAAAACCAAAGATGAAAGGAGCCACTCAGTATGAATATTCATCTGAGAGATGTAGATGCCAGTTTCAGGTACAGCTCTGAAAAAGAGGTAAAAACACCCAACAGATTTAGGTGACAGTTATAGAGTATACTATTCTTCACATCCCTCTCCTGCAGTATTTGAAGATGCTCATATAGGGCTAATACGATTTTTGAATTTTCACCCATACTGAGCATTTACCTTATTTTAAAGATATTCACTTTGAAAACCAATATTAGTATATATATATCCTCAGCCAGCCTGTAAAAACAGCCAAGGATGGTGTAAAAACCACTTTAAAATTTCAGTCCTTGATGTGGTCTTGAAGAGCAAAGCTGAGATGAAACATGGCCAAACACTTAGGTCAAACCTTAAACACACTTACTTTGGGGGAACAGGAGCAATTCATGCTTCTGTGAGAATGTTTTTAAGATGAAAGGTTTTTGTTATGCCCACGTGACTGTCATTTTATCGTCACATGAGAATTAAATATCCAAAACCACAAAAGACTATAGAGACAGTATTTTGAAATGAAATTTAAATTCTGCAGCACAATTGTGGGATCTCACAGTTAAAACCAAATTACAGTTGTGCAGCAACTTTACATGGCCACATAACCACATTACATTTGTAACACCAACTGTGATATTTCTTTTTCACATCTGATATAGAGCTTGCCATACATAATTCTAGCTTGAAAACAATGGTAGATTCATGTTTAGTACAATACTGTACCTGTGTATAGTTCCTGGAGATAAACATATCTGTTGAGGGGCAAAACAGAAAGGAAAACCCTAAGGAGTTTGGAACAATACCTGGCAGCATTTCTCTAAATATTTACAGTGCAAAGGAAGGGATGGAAAGTTAAAACTTCAGTCCTGAAATCTAGGGCACATGAAACCCCAGAATAAACTATGTCAGAAATTCTTCACATCCATGAATCTCAACAGGACAGAGTCCTACAGAAGTCTAGGAGTCCTACAGAAACTGCAGGCATTCCCTCATGTAAACTGGGGAATATTGCAAGGACCACACTTCATTGAGAGACCACAGCTCTCCGCTGACAAGTTTTGCTGGCATTGCTGCATTGGTGGGGGACAACAGAAGAACAAGGGGGCAAAATTAAAAGGTCTCAAACACACCTGACATCTTTAGTAAAGATTGTTACATTGTCAAGTAATCTATTAGTAATCTACTAACCAACCCACCAGTGAGTGCAACACCCAGCAAGAGAGTTCTCCTGCAGGTACAGATTTAGCAACTCCTCAGCAGAGTAAATTGTATGTTAGACAAAAGTCTTTTTGATGATACTGTATTTTTATCAGGATTTCTTGCAATTATCTCTGTCAGAGATTTCCCTCACTATCATGGTAAACGTCAAACAGGCTTTAGCCAGGAGCAGTTTGAGACAGTTTGAGGAGTAAAATTCCTCCAAAGATCCAAATCTGAGCTGCCGCATCCCTTTCTCTCTGTTTTGTATGGAAGTAGTAACTGGTAAAAGCAGAATAATCACAACCTTTGGAGAAGTGAGAGGATTCAATTACGAAAGATGCTTTTTCATTGTGATTAATATTTTCCATTTTCATATGATAATCACAGCAAAGCTAGAACACACATCTTTAGGTACGATTATTACCTCAGAGTTAGCCTGCTGTGCCTGCAAGTGCTTGCACTCATCTTTCAGCTTTTCAGATTCTCTTTCACGTTCCAGAGTCATTTTATCCATCAGTGTCTGAACTTGGACCAGTTCCTTTTTCAGAACAGCCACATCTTCCACACCAGGCCTTTGTAGCTGAAAAGTTGTGAGCAGTGAGCAACATCACATTGGCAGACATGCAACGTCATTTCTAAAAATCTATGAAATCATCAATTTATAGACAAGGTGACATATACAGTATTACATCTAGGCTTAAAAAAAAAAAAAAGATAAAGAAAACTCCCCCCCAAAAAACCCAAAACCACAGAGAAGCGCTTATACTTCCCTAGGAAAACAGGATTTAAGGGCTAGTTTTTAGTTTTTACCTGCTAAACTTTGAATTTGTTGATTGATTTCAACCAAATCTGACAAATGGAAACCTGTCTCAAAGATTAAATTTCTGTAATTTTTATGTATGTAGATGGCTAGATACTAGTCTTGAAGAATTATTTCAGAGAATCACCACAGACAAAACAAAAGGGCAGCTGAAGGCAATGTCTTGAAGATACTATCAGATATGGCTCACACCAAACCCACAGGTAAAAGCTGTTGGCAATTGCATCTCAAGCACCATAACGTCCCTCAGCATGAAACACTACGGAGGAAAAGGAGACGGATGGCAACTAGGAACACCAAAGAAAGCAGAGAAAAAGAAGGTTGGCATCTCTAGAAGAGAAAAGGAACAGAAAAAAAAGATAAGATGGAAAAGCGACGACAAGAAAGAATGGAACAGGGAGGAATGGACAAGTCCAGTATCTGGGCAAGGCCAACAGGCCCTTGAGGGCAGTCAGCTACAGGAAAGAAGGAGGATAAACAAGTCCTACTTTCCTCCAGAGTCTAAGCAGTAGCTGAGTGGGAGAAACTAGGAAGTTCCTTCCACTACTGCTTTAGAAGGTGCCCAACTTGCTGAGTCACTGGGATTGCTCCCTGGAGCCACGCCTGTATATAAGTCATCAGGAGCCAAAATCCTGGAATACACACACATTGGCATTATCAGCCAAGTGCAAGAGGGACAGGATTAACATAGGCATGATGATGACAGCTGCCAGTTTTTCAGCCACCATGTCACAAAACACCTCTCTGAGCACTTGTTAAAAAGGCAGCTGTCCAAGGACAGTCAGTGCACACCACCTCATGGAAAAAGAGTGACCTAAAGATAGCTGTGGAAGTCAGCAATGGCATACTCCAAGTTCAGGTCCGTGCAGCACACCTATATATGTAAGATACTGCAGAAAGGCTGAAGGGTAGAGCATCAAACAAGAAGACTATAACACAATGTAGGGTAAATTTTAGTATATAAGTCAGAAACAACATACAGTTTCTCACTGGAAAAACACTGAAAATGCAGATCAAAAACAATGGTACTTGGAATTTTTTCAGCCCACAAGCAGACATCTTCACATTCAACAGAGTTTGACTGCTTTAAAACTGTGTTTGCAAGCATTTAAGTAAACTCCTCTCTTGACCTGAAAATAACAAAAACATTAATGTGATATGAATACCAGCTCTGTCTTTAAGTCTTCTACTGTACTTCTCTCTTTCTGCAGTTCTTGTCTCAGGTTCGTCACTTTCTGCTCTGCACCTTCCCGAAGGCTGATTTCTTCATCATACTTTGATTTAAGATCTAATAAGAAACAAGTTGAATAAATGATCCCTTTCACAAATTGCATGAGTAAAGAAGAGAATTAGATCTCATGCTAATACACTTACCCACAATTTCAGTGGCCAGTTGTGCTGCTTTTTGCTCAAATAAGTCTTTCATTTGCTTAATGTTAAAATTTTCTACTTGGATCTCTTCTAGTTGCCGTTCTAATGATTCTATTTCCATAAAAAGAACAGTATTATTTTCTAGAAGAACTAGGACAATACAGTTCCTCATGCCCATAACTAACCACGAGAGGTGAATACACAATCCAAAATCCCTTAGCATCCAACCACCTTAGCAAAGTGAACAACTTTACTGAAGTTAAGTATCTGCAAGCATGATGTCACTGTCACTAGTTGAGTACTCTGCAGGATTAAGAACATATTGGTTTTCATTGGTCACAAATAGCCCTTCAGATCACTGCAACATGCTGTTGAATTCCAAGCCCTGAACTGTAATTAAAAGCTTTAATCAATATCAGTCAGATAGTTTATGTACAAATAGGGAAAATTTTATTCTATGAGTGCCTCATGGAGAAAAACATAGAGCAAAAATTATGGGTCTGCAAAACAAAAAAAAATTCATTGTTTTCTTTGCTAGCGATGAGCACAGAAAAACACTAAATAAAACCATCACTGAAAAATGCTATAGTTTATATAGTATAGTGCTATAGTATATATCTGACTGCTTGAATATATGAAATTATTAAAAAAGTTTTCAAAATGTCTCATCAGAACTGCTTTTCGATTCAGGAGAACTCCTGTTTTGCTTCTAAAAATTTCAAACCCTGAGCCCCTGGAACATTTCCCTAGACTATTGCTTAAGACAAAGAACTCTTAATAGATCTTACAATGAAATTTTTTGCCAGTAATTGTAACATTCCAGCTTTCTAGCTCTTTAATTTACCAAAAGTGCTAATTTACCTAAAAGCTAAACCAAAATAAATTCCAAAGCAGTGCAGAAATTAATATAATAAAATGTTAGCCACCTGTAGACGTAGCTGTTGTCAATCCATCAGACTTAGAATCCTTAAGAAAACAGAATAAATGCACCATTAGACAGTAGGAATAAAAACTACTACTTCCAAAGTTCATCCATTTTTTGGGAAAGACAGGGAAATAAAGACTCCTGTGCGCAAATACTGCACAGCAGTATAAAAATACCTGAATTCAAATGGTTTTATCTGGAAGACTGGAAAAGGCCAAGATGACTTTTCATTTCATATATCACTACACTATCAAGGTTCCACTTTTAAGACTCCAGTAGGAATCCCCTCCCCCTCTCTTCCTCAGTATAGAAATCTGTCCTAAAAACAGAGGTTACAGACATCAAGAAGTACGTCCTGAGAGGGTGTTTTGTCAGAAAGCAATTTCTGAGGTTTGTAACCATCCCACATCTAAGTAGCTCATAGTAATAAAAAAGCAAGAGCTTCCTTTAGGGCACAACACACCACAATTTGCCCTACCTTATTTTTTGAGTATATCTGGATACCTATGAAATCCCACTGCTGTTTTCCAAGAGTTCTTACAAGAAAGACTTCATAGCCTTTTCTCATAAAAGGTGAAACACCACATTCAATTTATTTTCTTTAATAAACTCAGTTCTGAATAAGCCCAACAGAAGGAAAAGTCTGAACTGAACTTGTAGTGAGTAGTATGGAAGAATCATTATCTATTCTGACTTTGTTCTTTACATTTATATATACAGCTACATTGTGCAGAGATAACCAGCTTTGTTTTCAAGAATATGTCAATATTTAAATTACAGAACTAACTAAATCAGGCCACGTGCCTTACAAAAAAGGTTTTAATCTTCAATGTCAATGCTGACGATAAACCTGCTTCAAGTATTTTAAAGCAATTACTTGCTGCCGCTGCCCCTGCAATTTCTCTAGTTCTTTCTTCAGCTCTTCTGAATACCATCTCTCCTCCTGAGGGGAAAATGATAACAAAAAACAAAAAGGACATGGGGAGAGAGACTATAAATTTGGTTGCTTAAGACAGTGGAACACTTCAATTTCAAGCAAAGAACCAAGTGCAAGTAAAATACATTTCCAACCTTCAGCGAAGCTTGCAAGTCTTGGACTTCTTGTCGGAGCAGTGATACTTCATCTCTGAATAAATATATCCACAGAGTGGAGAAAATGAATACACAGTGGTTATAATTTGTCAATTACATACAGGTTGTAACGTGTGTTAAGTAACTGGACTGATAGCCATGTACTACATAAATATAACTTACATAATTATAAATAGTTATTTTTAGATTTTTTTGAAACTTGGAACAAACCAGATTAATACCACTTTGCACACCACTTGAAAAATGCTAAACATTACATGGATAAGTAAGAAATAGATATGAAAAAAAGTCTCATGAAAACATAATGTAAATCGAAATCAGTGCATCAGCTCAACCACATGAGTTCAGAATGACAAAGCTATGCATTGGAACATTTAACTGTTTTGCATGCCTTTTTACAAAAAGGACAGGTTTATTCTCCTTCACTTCCCATATCGTGTAAAGGAAGGCTGCTAAGTGACAGCATGCTATCTTACTCCTGAAATACGCCATTACATAATTTTTCATCCACACAGCAATTTGGTATGCCCCATAGACACATTCACTTAATGGTCTGAATATTTAAAGCCTTAGAATTTTAAATTCTCATATTTCATGCTCAAGCCTCCAGCCACGCAAGAACACAAGATCCAAGGCTATAACTGTTAGTAATTGATTCACCAGCACTCTTCAAAATCACAGGTCTCCTTACAGAGTTGCACAGCTATACACACAAAGTTAATGTTGCATTACTGAGATACAGCCACTCCGAATCAAGAATACAAGGGTCATTAAAACAATGCAAAAATACTCTTTCTTATTGTTTGTACAGTGGCAACACAAGGAGTACACAGAATATATACATGGGGGTACCAGTGCCAACAAATTCTCTCAGTTTTATACCATACAATTTTATTGCTGCTGGTGTGCATTATCCCCTCCTCCACAGATGTCCTTTCAAATTATCTCATACTTAGGAGAAAATAAACCACCAAAGCAAGTTATTCCTTAGCTAAAGTGGTGACAAATAGATTCAATCTACATTAGCATATTAACAGCAGGTCAGGGTCATCAAGTAGCAAGTGAAACATGCATTTGAACCAGTGGAGCAAGAACTCCAAGGTGGATCAATTTAATGACAAAACAAACACGGGATACTGGGAGATTTACTTTTTCCAGAGGAAAATTTTGTTATGTTATTTTGTTATGCACATTATTCAGCCTGTGTGATACATTCACTGGAGGTTTGCAAATACAACTTTACTGAGGCAGGTGTAGCTGTATTCCAAAACCTGTTCGTTGGTTGTGGGTGGAGAAGAGGGAGCCGCTTTCTCACCAGTACGAGTAAGTAAATGAGCTAAGATTCAGATCTAAGATTATAAATAAAATCTCAAGCAGGTGAAACAGTTAACTGTATTGCAGAGGGGCTGAACATACCACAGACCTGCAATACCAAAGCATTTAAGATGCTCTGGTCTTCACAGTAGATTAAAGGGTTTGAGTTGTATAAAGCTAGTTTGTAGAAGAGGGGAAGGTGGAGGGGAGGAGAAAGGAAAGAGTTTGTAATGTAAGGAGCCTTCTACAATAGTTGCCTTGATATCCCCAACAAAATTTTTCTTGATAGTTTTAAGATGAAACCTGAATTCAGTTTAACCAGTGGAAAATCAATGGGGGGAAATTAGTGTAAGGGATCACTACAGGCACTATAACTTTGCTTTTCTTCCCGTCATCCAAGTCCTCAACAAATGTCCTTTTCTGCTAGGGCTGTGACAATCCCTTCCTCCTCTCAGCACATCTGAGCCTACCATCTGGAAAATCCTTAGTGCCTTTTCATTATGCTCCACTAGGTTTCCCACTTGTAATGCCAGTGCCTCCACCCTAGTACTGAGTACTGACAGTCTTGCTGAATCACACTGGGGGGAGTTACACAATTTACTCTTAGGACTTATTCATCAGTTTACTGGGGAGTGGGGGGAAGAGGAAACTGTGTAATTCACAGTACTAAACTTTTCCTATTAACTAAATATGGAATTTTACCTCTCAATCTTGGTCCTAACTACTGCACATAAGCTTCACACATGGAGAGCAAATGGAGTGACTCCCTGCTGCAGGCTGCAATATTTCTTTAATACGGAATTCCAGGGCTTGGAAAAACCTATTTATGTTGAATGAGAGTTTTCTCAAGCAAGCATGCAAATGAGCAGCAATAAAGAATGCCACACTAATAGGAAAATATAGCTCATGTGTTACAATGTGGCTCTCACCAGATTCCCTTCATTCCACCAAAACTCCCTGACCTTGTCCACTTTTTCAATTATGTGAAAGAAAACAAAACTACTTGTCCTTAAACTGTCAAGAGCCAGGGAAAAAAAACAAAACTGTATTTCACCAGCCAACAACTGGTTGACATTGGAAACTTGCAGCCATAAAAATAAGTATTCCATAAACTATATAAACAATATAGTTATGACCAATAATTCCCCCATATGAATGCTATTATCCTACTAAAGTATCACTTCAGGTCTAAGTTGAATTACTTCAAAAAGACTTAAATCAGGCCTAAAGAGAAGAAATATTCATCAGTGAATAAATGTGCACATCAGAAGCCCAATATGACTTCACTAGTACCCTATCACTTTTATAAAGGCCCAATTTTGATTTCTTTTGAAGCAGCAGCTGAGAGAAAAGGCAGCTATCCACAAGGAAGGAGTCATCCAAGACCTCTGCTAATGCTGGCTCCTACTGGCTTGCCAGCTTTGCTCAGTACTGGGAATATACAGATACGCATTTGGGTAACAACTGAAACACGTTCTCTTCCACACTCTTTTCTCACTAAAGAGCCACCCTCTCTTGAGTTAGTTACATAAACATATGTATTTCTTTCAATGTAATTATCTGTCATTTTGGGTCACATTTCTGCTTGTGACAAAACATTTGAACTGCACACTTCCCAGGATCAGCAGAAGCCGCAGGGTCATGTGCTGTGTACCTCTGCGCTGCTCACCCTGACACTCCTGTGTACAAATCCTCCTGCGGAGGAGCCCAGGGGAGTGTGACAAAACAGCACCATGGATGGCTACTTACAACAGTGCAAAACAAGCACTGAGCAGAAAAAGGATTAGCAGGGAGCAAAAGGAAGCCTATGTAAATTTTACGCGCAAGAAAATCCTTCCCAAAGCAACACAGACTACTCAGTTAAACACCTCTAGGGAAAGTTTCATGTTATCATTTCCTGCCACATACTGCTGCTCTCAAAAATAAAACAACCTGAAATGCTTCCTAGGGATGTATTTAACAACACAGTTTTGACAAAAAAATCAAATTAACTAGTTGAGATTTCTGAAGATTAGCATGGAGTTTCTGAAAAACAGGAGAATTACTGGCACAGACAAACCTCTCAGATTTGCAAATAACTATGTAATAAGGGAAGCTATTTAGGCAAATACTGATACTGCAATTACCCAGTAAGTACCCGAATTAACTAGGGACAAAATTGGGTTTCTCCTGTATCTTTAGGGCTGTCCTACCCACTCTCAAATGATGACATTTCAGCTCTACATCAGAAATGAGGAGGAACCCGTTTTTCTTCTGCCACAATTGTAAAAATCATTCAGGTCTGTAATATTGCATTGCCAGCTGAATCAGAAACAGGTGGCTTAGTATCATAAACACATGTATCTGATTTTCACTTACTGTCAGATCAGTATCAGACAACATAAGTTACGAGCTGCCTTTTAATTCTAGTTGCAAATGGGACATGAACATTTAAATACTTGACTATGTAAGTTAAATTAATAAAACCTTCAGTGTAACTAGAAGCAGCTCAACACTGGCACAAAAGCACATGCACAAATGAGTACTGTTTCACCTTTCCGGTGACAGATGACCTTCCCCTCCATGAGTTGAATCAATGCCAGAATTATGAACTGCTTCATAGTGCTTGAACAGCTCCTCCGCTGATCCATGAGACTTCATACAGAGAGGACAAATAAAGCCCTATTACAAAAACGAAAAACACACAAACAAAAAAAATGAGACACAGGCTTTTTTCCATCTTATTTTTATACATAACTGTATAAAACTGTAAATTTTGTTTGCACATTTAAGAAGTCGTAAATGCAATTTCGAAGATTATTGTAATTCTTGCATGCTCTGGTAACAGCTTTTGCAATTAAAAAGTTAGAAAATGCCTACAAAAGTCATATTCCATTCAGTCAGTTTTTTTCCCCAACAGCATTACATACCAGCAAGAAAATTTTATTTAGCAAAATAAAAAGGACTGCTCTGTAATTTCTTCCCGCCCCTTCCCCCCCACCCAACAAAACAATTTTCCATACAACTTTTCATGAAATCACATTCCAAACAGAAGGTAGCATCTGGAGTTTGGTCTTTAAAAAGGAGATATAAAGACCCACTCTAAAGCACAGTTATTCACAAACCAATTACCTCCATATTGAAACTACTGACTTTTATATGGGCCAGACAACTAAGAATCACTTTTTACCTTTCATAGAATTAATTGATAAATGCCATTCAGATAAATACCACATTAAGAAAATCAGATCTCTACAGCCTTAAGAATCAAAAATCATTCATTTTCTTTCCAGCATACATACTGCAAGCTTACCAGAGTGGAAATTTAGCAGATCGATGCCCTCGCTCTACCCATTAGCCCACAAATGAAAACAGTAAGTGTTATGCACATCTTTATGTATCTCTAAAAGTGTGGAGTGTCCAAGCTGCCACTTACCAGAAGTACCATCCACCTCATTTTTCACATCTGTTTATTACATCTGGTAATACACTGTCTGACTGCTGGACTTTATACTGGTTCCTCACTCATGTGGCTATCATGCCAAGCCAGAGCCCAATTCCCATCTACATTTCAGCCCATAATGTAACACAGTAGCAACTATGAGACGTTTCAGAGTAAGAGCTAAAAACCTCATCTCACACCAACGGCTCCCTGTAAATCCAAGCAGTGCAAAAGGGACCTCGTGTAAGTGGGGTGCCTGTCTTTAATTTTTTTAAGGCCCTCTGTTTCTTTGATTCATTTCAAATATGCATTTTTACATTTAGATGTTATCCTTAAGTTTCTTATGCCATTACAAATTCTGCTCCAACACAAAACCAAGGTTCTCCAGTATCCAAGATGAGAGTACTCCTCTAAATGGGATCATCACACTTCATCTAGCACAGGCTCCCACAGGATTTATGATGACACATGAAGAGTTTTGACACTTCTTTTCTGCTCTTAACTTTGCATTTGGATGCTAACGGACAAGCCACAACACTTCCAATATTAGCATAAAGTAAATATACTGAATGTGTATGTTGATAACCACAATAGCATTCTTTTATTAACCTGGCATTCATAGTGTTTTGTTTCACTAATCACTAAGAATGCAACATGGTTTTAACCCAAGAAAACTACCATGTCCAGCTACTCAAATGTAGTCACAGCTTTGAACAGAGCCTTCATAACTTCTATAATTTATTTAATGTTTCAGAAACTAATTACTAAATACAGTTGCTTGTCAAGTCCACCACATATCATATGGAAAACTAGTTTTGTCACAACTAGACCAAACAAAACAGTATACTCTTTCCTAAGCAGGAAACAAGCATTTAACTTTAACAACCATTTATTTAATTGCAGCGTTGATCAGCACAGTTTCTCTCCAGATTAAACCAAATTAACTCATATGTAAGTATACATGCCAAAGCAGCTACAGAAAATTCGTTCAGCTATTAGGTTCCCAGTAATGTTTATCTGATACAATTAGCATATGATGCCAGACAGAGTCACTCAGTGCAAGAACCAGAGGGAGTGTCCTGGCACACAGCAAATGGCTATGAACCACAGGGGTCGCAGAATATGGGATTGGGTTTTTTTCCTAGTAGGTCAATCAGAATGCAGTTTCATACAATGAGAGTGCAACAGCATCTTTTTGGGATGAAACTCTACTAAGCAGTTCTCAGTGCTGTGTTTAGTTTCTCAGTGATGGGAAGGTCTGCTGTTTCATAGAGAAAAGCATATGGTTCTCATAGTTCCAGTAAGCCCATCTAGAAAGAATGAGTGTAGAAAATTGCTCTGGCCTCTCCTTCCTTTTGCCCTTTACTTCTTTTCATTTAAACAGCAAAATCCGTCTCTTTGCTTGGTTTTTTTTGTTGTTGTTGTTATTTTTGTTTGGGGTTTATTTGTTTGGTTTTTCGTTTGGTTGGGGGTTTTTTTTGGTTTTGTGTTTGTTGTTTGTTTGTAGTTTTATTGTGCTTGGGGTTTATTCTGTGGAAAGAGGAGCCCTGGAGAAGAGGAAAGAATAGCTTAAATGTGCAATTAGCCCAGGAGGACAGCAATCATTCATCTCAATTATTGGGCAAAGCCAGCCAAGATTTCCCAGGCAGGCAGGCAGGCAGGTAGATTTGAAGGCAAGGTCCACAAGGACAAGGGGCCAGAGGCAGAGCAGAGCTGCTGAGCCAAGGGAACGTGCCGCAGTTGCGAGCCTGCAGGGTGGATGGGAGCTCTGGGAGGCAGGCATGCTGTTATCAGCAGAGGGGAGAAGCATGGACAAAACCTCCTCCTCTTCTTGTTAGAAACTGCCTTCCTCTCACACAGGCAAGATACAGAGTGCATCACCCACCAGTCCCAGGCTCTCCAGCAGCACTGCCATGATCACGGCTGGCCTCAGTTTTGGGGGACCTGGCACTGCTGGAGTCAGGTCTCACATGCACCCTTAATCTGATGCAGCTTTTTCTAGAGGTCTGACACACAGGCTCTAACAGAGTGAGGTGTCACCCATCTGCAACAAGGTGCCCCTGCCACAGGAAATGTCATCTTTCCGGTACAGAGGTGGGCAACAACACCAGCTCCTACAGATGAGCACCACCACTCAAACATCAGAGCCTTAAACTGCACGAACCCAGGAACCAGCTGAATCTCACAGGCTGATAATATCCAATATTGACTCTGATGTCAGCAGCACTAATTCAGTTCTCCTTAGAGTAGGTAAACCAGAATCATCAGGATCTTCCTGGCACCAGGCAGTGAAAGGCAGAAGTATATAGGCTTCCTGGACCTGTAGCTATCAGCCCCAGTGTCAATCTTGTTTGGAAAACTGGGTTGGTGGATCAGTAATTTTATCTCTTAAAAAAAAAAAAACTAAAACTAAATACAGACAAATAAAAAATATCTCTCAGTATCATCTTGAGATTAACTTTGTAAATATGTTCAAAAGTGTATTTTACTATTCAAAAGACAAACATGTAAAAAGAGGGGAAGAAACCTGATGGTCTGAGATGCTTAAATTTAGTGAACATTTCTGTCAGTTTGCAGGATTTTGTATCAGGTCCAACATATTCGTGTATCGGGACCATGCCTGTCTTGGGTAAAGAGGACATTGCATAGCTACAACCAAGAGATGCAATACTGGTCATCACAGCTTGGGGCAGGAGCTGAGGCATCTTTCTCAGTAAGCCTGCACCTGGGTACCTTAACTAACGTTAAGGTAACTAACTAGATGCCTTTACAGATGAATCCAGTATGAGAGTATCTTGAATTTCGTTCGGTTTCCTTTAAACATGCACTTAGGGATTACTTTGCATAAAGCACAGCCACAGAAAAGCAAAAGGTATTTCACATTCTTCATTTAATAACAGCGAAGACATCACTTACAGCTCCTTCAGTGCTGCACCACAACTCATGATTCCCTAGCTGATATTTCTAGTTGGGTTTTATCTTTCACTTTACACAGAAAGAAAAGAGCCTAAAAGAAGTTAAATGATGATTACTCGGCCTTGTTTTTATAAAGAGAGAATCTTCTCACCCGGAAATGACAATTTATTGAATTCAAAGATTTTTGCAGATGCCTATCAGTTCAAAGAAAACAAAAATAAAACCACAACAACTACATGCACAAGTTCTTGTCAGGAAAGAGTTCTTGAGATCACCACAGAATTTCTGAAGCAATACACAGAAAGAATAGTAACAAAAAAAAAAAAAAAAAAA
>VZRS01006246.1:863725-887153 GCA_013398055.1 Ifrita kowaldi
AAAAAAAAAAAAAAAAAAAAAAAAAAAAAAAAAAAAAAAAAAATGGCATTCAAACCAAACCAAACCCAAACCCCAACATACGTGCACAAACAAACAGCTAGGAGACAGCACACAACTTCAAGCACAAAATTGCCCCTGGCCCAATGGTCCAGGCATTCCAATGAGAATGAATGAGATGCTAAACTTCAAATCCCAGTTTTCTGATCCCAAGAGAAATGTCCCTCTTTGAGGTAGATGCCCATGAGCCATGCCAAGCATCAAGCACACCACCAGAGCAACATGCTCTGTTTGCAGTGGGAGAGGCCTTCCTCAGTGCAAAGACTCCAAAACACATGGGTTTCACTCACAGCAGAACTGCCATACAGAAATTTTGTAGGAAAGCATCTTGCCTCAGCTTGAGTTACAACGCCAAATTTCACCAAAGATCTCAGATTCCGTGAAAGCACCAGAAGCTTTTTTATTTGCCTTTCTCAAGACAGACTTACAAATAAGCCCAAAGAACAGAAAACAACTTTTCCTTTCTAATAGCTGAGATTTACTTTCAGGCTTGATAAAGTTAAGCTTCTCAGTGCTCTATCTCCTTAAAGCCATTCAAGGTAAATTATTTCTTTCTGGTAACATTAACATTTGTATGAATCATTAAGACAGCATTCTTTAGGAAGTATGTCAGGATACTAAAAGCAACACTGGAAGGAAACTCTCGCTACAAAAACTAGCGTGGGGTTTGGGACTTTTTTGCACTAAAATAATTTACAGAACTACTAACTATTGTAAGAACTTTGACCTACAACATTCAAACACAGTGCCCAGCAAAAGCAGGGCACAGACCCACAGGCAGACAAGTGCACAACCAGACCAATTGCAGGCTACCGTAGAGTCCTCCTAATCCTCACATTATTTTAAAGTGGATGCAGAAATAGTTTATGTAACAGAAAAATGAATGTGTAGGACTGAATAGTTTCTAGGTTTCTGTATTCTCCTTATATTACTTTGTAGGACTAGGGGTGATGGAGTTGGCTGTGTAAAGAAGTATTTTGAAAATTTCAGCCTTTTCAGAATATTGTCTTACTTTTAACGATTTTTTTTTCATCAGCTGAAGGCTCCCAACTGAGGTTTAAAAAAAACCAGCATTTAAATGCAGATGTCTACTCCCCAATCACTACCAATGCAGAGCTATTCAACACAGTCAATGGAGCAAGACCCTAGCCACCTGACTTAACCAATGTGTATACCTCAGGTAGGGTCAGCATAACAGCTCCCAGGGCTCCATCATCAGTAACTGGAGCCTGAGACACCTACATATAAATGCATTCAATCTCTCTTCATCTGCCAACTGCTCTCCTTTTGCCCTGAGCTTTAATGAAATGGTCTTTCAGAGCCAATATGAAATCTTGTCTTAATTAGTTAATGAGTGAGAGCACAGTTTCCTTTACTCAAAGTTCCTTTTTCACAAATTAAAACTGGACTTATCTGGCAGAAAGATGACACCTCTTGAAGGACAGTCCCATGGGCAAAACAGTTTCTACAGGACGGAATTCGGATGTGCTCAGGTACTTAAAATCCAAGAAATGAGGCGCCTCACTTAAGTTTTAAAGTCACAGCCATAGCAACTCAGCTTCCTTAGCACCTTCTAGCAATATCTGATGATAGTGCAGTCAATCCCATTTTAAAACTGCATAGAATTGAATAAGTGGTCCCATTTAGGATGCTATGATTGCTGCTGACTTACAGCTGTGTGTGGTAGAGAGCCATACAACACAAACAGCCTCAAATAGCACAGAGCTTCATTTACTAATACAAATAAAGCTTCTGCAACATCTTGTGTTTTTATTGTAGCACTTATGTCATGAGTCAAGCTCAGAGAACCATGGAACTTCACTGCTTTACTGTTTTCCATGCTTGGAAAATATTTAAGAACTAAAACATAAAAAGAAACCCTCCACCAATCCCAACTTCAAAAAACAAACCCCACAGAATCATTTCAGGATAATAGACACTTTTACCATATGGAAAACATTCATGACTATTCTACCATAGATATGTTATAGGACAGCTTAGCCCAAACCAAAAACCAGGATGCACTTTAACATGCTTGGCATTCACATGACTAGGCTTTACGTTTAAATAGATTTGAGCATCTAAGTTTCACCACTGACCTTCCAGAAATACCAGGTCAGCACCCCCAGCTACAGCCTGTTTCCAGTGAGCTGCATGAACAAAAAGCCAATTGCAGTGATTCAAGCCCAGGGCTGTGTAACACTTTCTGGCCATGACCTATGTTTGCCCCTGTCTCAGAATCCACACTTACATTAGCAATTCTCACACAATTGTATTAGTACAATAAGCTGTGTGCTGTGAACGAAGTCCAGCATGTTTAAAAAACTGAAAGTAAGCTCACCATTCATGTTTCTTCCACTGTAGGTGAACCTCCACACTTTTCCTCAATACCAGATACACATCTTCACCAGCACATAAACAGTAAGTCCAAGCTAAAACTCAGATATTCTCCAGTTACACAGTGATTTAAAGTCTGAAAATTTTACATGATGGAAGATCAGAAACTGTATATATTTAGGGCCAGCAGAGAGAAACGTAAGTGATATTTCAGAGCTGAAAGATGTATCAAGTAGCTTCTAGATTGTATTTTCCAAATATATATCAAAGCAATTAACTGAATCCTCAGGAAGTTCTCAGAAGCAGATTAAACTGTCTGCCTAGACAGCAAGGGCAAGACTACACATCATAATTTATTTAGAAGGCTTACATATTGATTTAAAAAATCATGACATATTTTAAGTTAAAGAATAAATAGATTAGGTCACTCCTTTTACATATTGCTAAAAGGAAAATATAGTTGACATTTTTCATGTCTTTCACCAGACAAAGCCCTTTCCTCTGTGTTTATGTAAACAGTAAGATGACAGTGGCTTTCTCAGATAACATCTCTATTTAATCATTAGAAAAGTAGGTAAAAAGGTCATGTTGAGTATAATTAAGACCTGCAGTCCATTTCAATTTTACAAGTATGTATTTAAATTTCTGGACAAAGAGAGCAAAGGTGTATTTATATAGTATTTTATACCAGACTGCAGAACTGATGTCTTCCTGGAAAAGAAGCTGTATTCTTCCTGAGAAGAATAGAACCAACATAATTTCTAGTTCAGTTCTCTTATGCTTTTATTGCTATTGATGAGTAAGGCTACAATTGTGTTACAACCTACAAGACTACAATTTTATCATGAATTAGAAATTCTAATCTGGTGGGATCACTATTTCTTAAAGAAAAGTCATATTCCATGGCCAAGTCAAATCAAATCAGTATCTCTAATTCTTCATTCTCTTAATACTGTTCGGATGCTGCAGGAAGTTAACCTACTAATGTAACTGAATCAATAGTTTTTGTTCCTGTGCAAAGCAGGCAAGTACTGTTGACTTGAAAACAGGCACCACAACCTAATTTGAGAAGCAACTGAAAGAGAATAAACTATCAGCATTAAAGCATTGACATGGTGCTCTGTGCAGTAACAGTCTGCAACATTCCAAGGGCATGCATAAAAACAGAAGATTCAATCAAGTGCATCTACAATAAGAGATAGGCAGGGGAAACAAGCCCATAAAGAATGAGGTCTTTTTAAAGACTGACATACAAAACCCCACGTTTTTTCACAACTACCATGTCAATTCTGTGCACTCTGTAATTCTGCTATGAAAAGCCTATTCAGAAAATATCAAGGTCATATCTTGCTTGTATTAGCCAAGAAACACTTTCTTACTAAACATCTGGAAAGTTATGAAGACTACCCAAAAGAAGTGCTTAAAAATTGTCTTAGATTTAGCCCAATGGTAGATAAGACAACAGATACTAACAGCCACTGTATTCTACATTCTGCAGGGGTACCATACAGTGGTTGTTTTGGATGCCTCAGATAAAAACAGGACAGGAAGTCTCAAACTATGCCTCTATATTGACTCACTGTTGACATGTTCTGAACGTCCAACAGAGATTGTCAGGAAATGCTGGACACAGTTTAGAAATGTATCATTCCTTTCAAAAAAAAGAAAACAAAACAGAAGCTGCCACACAGCTTTTGTTAGTGACATCACTGTATACATGGAAGTTGGGAAACAATGGGAACTTGGCGATGCCTGTGACTTTCATACAGCATTTGTTTGGTTAAGTTGGACATGGACAGATATTTGCCAACATTTTAGTGGTTATTCCTGCAGCTGAATAAGCCATTGTATTTTGAAGTAAGGTTTCATCACAGTTTGAGGGGTAGGTGAAAGTATTACATTGACGTTTTCAGTAGTTATCATATGTTTCAATCCCTAGTTTGAAAAAGAGGGCTGCACAGAGAGCTGTTTAAGATGGCCATAAATCAGGTTGTAGGCAAGTGGCAAAAATCCTTTCCCACAACAGGACACTGCAGGTGTGAGCACCTGGGACTGAAAAACAAGACCAACGCTCACTGCATGGAGGACAGAGAAAAATGAAGGGCAAGGAGAACAGAGGGGCAAAGGACCTGACTTGCTAAAATTTTCATCAGCTGATAGGTGTATCAGTGGAAGAAGGGTTAGCAAAGAAACTATATGTAAAATCTAAGGCAAGTACTAAAGCTTTTGTTAACCAAGTAACAATTTTTCAGGTCTCTCAAAGTGTAACCGAACACCGGCCTTGCAATACATCCTATCTCCTTGTTTAAGGAGAATTCACTAGCAAAAAACCTGAACTCACAAGCTTCTTCAGCACTGTTTCCAACAAAAGGTATTGGAACTTTTCTCAGTACTATCCACAAGCAGTGGATACACTAAACACCAGTTTAAGTAAGCCAAACTGAACAATGTTCCATATGTCTGCTACATAAGAGGACATTGACAACATTATATCGTTGTTATAATATTGTTCCGAAATGGCAAAGATTGAAGGAGGCATGACAATCTGGCTGTGTTGCAGTTTCAATGTGTTCACTACAAATGCAAACTATTATTTTCCATCAGCAAACAATCAGTTTCTCACTAGTCAAGCAAAACTTTCAAACTTTTCATACTCATAACTGACAACAGCTATTAACAGAATTCCCCACTGTTTCAATGCTTCTAGGCGTTCTGATATAATAAAAGATCAAACTGATAAAAACCCCATGCATATATTTGCTTTCTTGGCTTGTCACCTCTTACAGATATTTACTGAACCACAGTACAAAGAAATACAGCCTCAGCAACAGGAAACAGCAACAGTTAGAATTTGTATTTCAAGTGCTACACTCAATACACAGTTTATCAAGTTAAAAAGTTGTAATCAGCTCTTGACAAGTGAAAAGTACTGACCAAGAAACTGACATTGGAAAAACAAAAATTCCAAGTGGGCAAGAACCCTGCAGCCAACTCCATAAAATATGCTAAGCACAACCAGCTTAAATAAAACAGTAACTTCTTCAGGTTATCAAAACACCTCTGATGGCTCACATCCCAAAATCTACTGACACCATCACATCAGGAATGCCACAGCTTATTCAAGAACAGCACTTGCTTTGTGACTGGACAATAAAGAAAATAAAAAGCTGACTTGATCACAACAGAGCACTACTGACAGCCTCTGCTTCAACAAGAGGCAGTGAGGAGCCCATCAAAAGCCATACTCAAGTTGTCCTGCCTCTGAGGAGGTCCCACACCACTCCAAGAGAGCAGCACAGGTCAGTCTTGCCACAGATCCTCCTTATTTTAACAGTCATGCTTGAAATGACATCTCAAGTTATCTCTAGAATAATCTATGTATTGATTGCTTCCATTGTCTGAGAGAAACATCCAACAATTTAAAGTTTTCCTTTCAAAAATACAGTGCAAATACACATCAAGTATAAGGAAGGAAAAAAGCACTACCTAGCAAATGCATATAACAAACACAATAAAATCACATCACATGCACATCCTAGAATAAACACTTACATTTCAAAACTCAACAAAAGTAACATTGGCAGAAATAATGCAAAACTTCACCTCTATAAAAACCCATTTAGTGCACAGCAAGCTGCCTAACCCCAGAAGTCAAATCTACTCTCTCAAGGTTTGCACCAAAAAGAATCAGATAGTCTTGTTCAGCTGGAAGCTGTTAACTAACAGAATCTAAATTCTAGTTCTGGACCATAAAACCACACATTTTGTTTTAATTGTGCAGTTTTACACTGCACAACTGCAAGAATTTAGAAATTCACTACAATTTACATCTATTAACTGAAACAGCCTTTGCATTTTCTTGGGGGCATAAAAAGAAATCCAGTACTATTATATATTAAAAATTTGTTTTTCTAATTATTTTTATAATGTTGCTGCAATACATAAGCTCCTAAACATGTTCAAAGAGAGAAGCTTCGGCGTTTTTTATATTCCCACCCTCAGTTCTCTTTTACCCAATGTACCTACCTTGCACTAGAAATATGTTTTAAAAAACAGTTAGCTAATAAGGGCTCGAAATATTTCTTTTCACAAAGGATGTGCCTGATCCAACACCATGTTTGTCATGATACTGAGTCTGATGTGAAGCAAACCAAGTAAGGAAATAGTCTTATTTATAAGAAAATCAAGCAAAAGCTGCTAAAAAAAACAAGTGTATATATCAGTGACTGCAAGTCTTCCAATACTGCAAATGTCTCATGTAGCAGACAACTGCAAATCAGAAAACTAGACATTATTTAATTCTTCTGCTGAATGTATACTTTGGAATCAAGCATATGAGATCAAATTGCATTTAAGCAAGGAATCAAAAGAAGCAATTTAAAAAGCTGACATCCAAGCCACAAGAAAATATGTATTTCATTTGAAGCAGCCCATTACCAAAGCTATGTAAACAAAATAAACAAGACCCACACTAATAGCTGGGAGGTCACGAAGCTCCTGTCTTCCTTCTGTCCCAGTGTGCTCACTCTGGTAATGTTCAGACAGATCAGTGGGAGTTACACACACTTTCATACATAGTGGACAGATGAAGCCCTGTGAAATGTATATTTGTTTTTAAGAAACTAATAAAGACAAAAAAAAAAAGCAGATCTGAAATTCAAAGTTTGAATTCTTATGCTGAAAGCTCTCTACAATCACCAAAACTAAAGTCTGTTTTCCTTTTGGAGAGAGGACTTTTGCAAACTATACCAATACCACAGAGAAAGCAAGAAGGAACAGTGACAAAGGACGTGAAAATAAATAAATCTAAAACATGCCTTAAAAACTAGGACCATGCCGCATACTACTATGTGTTTTCCAGACACTCCTGGTACCCCCTTCATGTGACAGAGGAACAAGCTGCATGACAAATTGTGCATGGAGCATTACAAGGCATCACGTCACATCCATCGCAAGGTTTCCCACAAGGGCGTTCAGATGTTTCAGAGAGAGAGGGAAGAGTGGTGCAGTGAGACTGCAGAAATGCCTCTATAAATTAATAAGCAAGTTTGCAACAGCAGCAGGAGAGGCTGAGGCAAACCTGTCTAGTTAACACAGTTACATTACACTAAAGAAAGCATCACCTCACTGGTAGACTCCCTGCAAGCATGGAATATTCAGCAACCCTGTATTGCAGACAGAGTTGCACTGGGACCTAAGCTACAAAGGTAAGGTAGACTTCCTCCTTGGGCACATTGCACAGTGAATAAAAGACTTCATCATGGGTCTATGTGTGACCTGAAGTGCCCACATGGTCACAGACAGGACTTAAGCAAATTTTTAGCTCTTCTTGAGCAGTTTGAATTCAGACTTCCCCACTGCTTCTGTTTCATACTACAGTTCTCAAAAATCAGTATTTATTTCAACCAGGTTTGAGGAGGAAGGAAACATACAAATCTGCACAGATTTAATAATTATTATCCACTTGAATCTTGCAACAATACAAATCAGAAAATCTAGCCGAGAAACTGGAGTGAAAACAAGTTACTGGATTTCTGACTGTATATTAATGGATAACCAGGTAGGAATATCACGATAAAACAAAGAAAAAAAATTCTGCAGAGACCAACTATGGTGCTCCTGAAGAGAAGCTCTAGGAGAGACAAGACCTCAGGCAAGCTGTGAGGGAAAAGGAAGGCTAACAGATTCCAGTAGCATTACATGTGAATCTAAAAACTCATCACCAGGTTCGGAAGTCAGTTTCAAACAGACTTTGAAATTCTACGCTAAGGATAATACCCAATGCAAGAAATGATGGAGTCATGGACAACTATAAGACACTTTTTTTATGTAACACATGCATATCAAACAAGAGTGACAAGGCAGCCTTGGTCTCACCCAGTTTTGACTCAATAGAAAGAACAGCCAATGGGGCAATAATACAGGCACACCACCACTCTGAAAGCTCATCCCATGTCAAGAAAATACCGCTCCATTAGTACTGAGGTACCTTATGGCACCCACAAGCTGTACAGTTAGCAATGTTGCACTCATGTCAACAGAACTGTACAATTTTAGCCAAATCTTAGAAAGAAGCAATTGTCTCATTGCTCATTTTTATGCCTTAATCAGCTACAAAAGTAGTAAGATTTTAGTCTGCAATTTAAGAATATTTATTTGTTTCAGGGGCAGCTAAATATGCACACAAAACAGATTTGGACTCAAAAATGTGTGACATGTAGAACATGCAGCAAAATATTAAGGAATGTCTGATTACATTGGCTGCAATAAGGCTTCAAGAAAGAAGAAACAAGCAGATGCACAGGCAGGATTTTAAACAGCACAGTGAAAGTTTCTCTTATCTTTCATCATATCACACACAGGAGTATTTGAATCATCACACAATTTATTCAGTGTAAGAAAGGGCACTTTGCTCCCTTTAATGCTGTAATAAGGGTAATTAACCTTGCACTGTATTTGTATGTTAAGCTCAAAACACTTTCAAGATAGGTAAGCAGGCTACATCAGCACAAACAAGCTTCAACAGCCAGTGAAGTCAGTTTGCATTTTTCAGCATTAATGTCTGACAACACTGTAAATACAAAGATACTGTAATATGGGATTGCAGCAAGAATCACAACTTATTCTGCTGATTAAGCATGGCATACAGACCATGAAAAACTGAGAGTATTTATACTCCAACACCAAGCAAAACCCAATATGTTTGATATTTCACAAGAAGGAAGAGGTTTCCGGTATACATTATAGCTTAGCAGAAGCAAGGTGAAAATGGAGTACAAGCATGATAAAATGTCAAGACTTGTTTTTTGCAGCTCTCATGAAAGATTTATTAACAAGGAGTCTTAAGCTTACATCTAATTGCTTTTAATTTTAATAATTCATGTCTAGAACTACAGGAGGGATTGCTTGTGACCACTTGGATAGATAAGCCTAATTAATAGTTACATATAAACATGGCCTAGTCTTCCTTTTTTTATTTAAATAACAAATAACTTTTAGAAGACGACATTTGCAAGTATTTATTTAGTACAGTATTATTTAGGAAGGTCATCAAAAGTTACTCCCAACAGTTTCATGGAGCAGAGAAACAGCATCCAAGGTTTAAGACACGAGTCCCGTGTACGGTGCACAGTACCTCTGAGGAGCCTTCATTGTTCACATCCACGGCATTTCCAGGTGTGGCAGATGAATCCGAATCTGAACTCTGAGACCCACCTCTACCTGGAGTCTGAAATAGATGGGGGAGAGAAAAATGAGAGTCTACATTTTAATACTTAATAAATATTTAATAAAGCACAGTACATATCCTATGCAAAGGTCTCTCTTCTGCTTCTTGGAACACAGAGGTATTTTCCCTCCAGAAGAGTAATGAACAAGCTGACAAGCAATTATATAATTTTCAGCACAACACTTCAACAAAAGCTTCTATCCAACACTCTCCATACATAAAAAACTAAGCAGATACCAGAAGCAAAAGTCAGGATTTTAAAACACTTCCTCTCATGAATGCTCAACACAACACAAAATCTTTGGCTAAACTCTTGGCCCCTGTATCATTCTTGGTGATGTTAAATTAGGTTGCTATATCCTATAGGAAAACACTAGAAATTAAAGCCTAAAAAGTTTCAGAAGTAGTAAACTAGTATCATTCTACTTTCTTGATAACTTGTCTACATTCTGGACAAGCCTATAAATATACAAAAGACAGAAGACTAAAGTTAAAGGACCCTGCTGATTCAACAAGCACACAAGCAGGTACACTGCCTTGATTTGGAAAAAATAAAAATAATAATCAAGCCTGTGGCAAAGTTAAAACATGCTAATCAGTAAGAAAACCTATAAAGATATACTCCTATGAATATGCTGAAAATCAAAACAACAGTACTGATTTGAAACTACAGACAAATAAAATAAGCAAATAAACTTTAAACAGTACATGATTCAAAATCTGGGTAGATGGATTATCATCCTTATTTAACTATAACTTTGATTTAAATTTGATTTAACTTCTCTTACTCATCTCCAAAATATCTGCTTGACTAATGACAGAAAAGTAAGCACTCTCAAAGCAAACATCATTTAAAAGTTATCTCAATATGTACATGCAATCCTAGTTTCAACAAAGAACAAAAAGTTATTATCTCATTCTAGTATGACAATCTCAAATGAGATAAAGTAATGCTGCTGCTGTATTTTAGCCTATCTGGAAATACTTATAATGTCATAAAGGATTTTATAATTTAATGTAAGAGGATAAAGATAAAGAATTTAAATATATAGATTGAAATCTACAGAGAAAGGGACAGTTTTAGTTTCTTCATCTTGGTGCCTTCAAAATCTTATTTGGATAATTTTCTTGCTCAAATATGTCCTTTTTTTGAAGACAAATCAGTTATATAACTTCTTATAAGATATCTGCAGCACACATGACTTCTCTTTCTTTGAGAATGAAGTACATTTTCCTGCTTTGTTTTAAAAAGAATGTTCTCTTTTCAACTTTCAAAGATAAAAATGTAACAGATAGCAAAGATAGCAAAGATAACAGCCTTTTATTATTAACCAAATCTAAAAAACAAGTCATTAACAGGTCAAGTTTACTGATTAAGGACTTAATTCCCAGTGAAATACATTTCAGTTTTGAAAAGGCTCTGAAGACTGGCCAAAGGGAAATAAGGAGCGAAACACCAAGCTATGGGGGCTGGTGACAGTAAGAGAAGACAACCATATCTCCTCACTCCAGCCTTCTCTGAGGTCATCAGTTAAGTGATCAGCACACTCTGATTTTTCTACTCCATGTCTTTTCACGTTAGCTGTACTGTATTCCTAAAGAAAAGAAGAACACAATTTCCTTCTAATACAGCATACAAAACCAATAGGCAAGGTGATGCAAGCTCTGCAAGTTAATAACAGGAGAGACAAAAAAGGGGGTAAAAAGAGATACCATACACATGCAAAACATGTCAAAGTGAAGGCACTGGTACTTCTTCCCAGGGTCACTGATATAGACAGTAAACAAGGTACATCCCACCATTGACCACAGGTGCACACTCTTCAAGTTTCCACATGACATCAAACTGGGAGGACCAGCTGATACACTCAAGGGCAGGGCTGCCAATCAGAAGGACCTAGAAATGCCTGGAGAAATAGGCCAAGGGGAACCCTATGCAATTCAACAGGGACAAATGCAGAGTCCTGCTCCAGGGGAGTTTTCCTGGCAGTAACAGAGGTCTCTCTGCTGAAAAGGACCAAGGCCTCGTGTCAGCCAGCAAGCTGAACAGGAGCCCGCAGCATGCCCTGTGTGCATAGAGGGCTGCCAGAAGCCTGGATTGTGTTAACAAGGAGGCCAGCCAACTGATCAAGGGAAGTGATCATTCCCCACTGGACAGCACCCATTGGACCACACCAAAATACTGCTCTCCCAGTCCAGGGAGAACACTGATAAACCGGTGTGAGTTTAGCAAAAGGCCACCAACACATCTGGGGATGAAGCATCTGACCTGTGGGAGAAGCCGAGGGAACAGGGCTGGCTCAGCGGGGAAGTAGAGACAGCTTTGGGAGGGCCAAACAGCAGCCACATCACCACCCATGAAGAGGCCATCAAAAAGAGGAAGCCAAGCTGGTCTAAGCAGCACACAGTGGGAGGCCCAGAAACAAAAACTGAAATGAGAGATTCCTACTGGATGTAAAGAACAACTGTTCCAGAATGAGACAGGCTTGAGCAACTTGCTCTTGACCTCCAAGCTGATCCTGTTCACTGCTCAGACTAGAGAGCTCCTGAGCTCCCTTCCTGCCCCAGTTGCTCTGTAGCCTAAGTGCCGCCCACAGAAACACACATCCCGCAGGAAAGCTCTGAAATGCAACTAAAGTAACTCTGTTAATGAACATGTGGATTGTGTTCCACTGACAGTCAGAAGAATAATATCTAAAACAAATGGTAAGTTGTAGCCAGGTTTCCCAGGAAGACAGGTAAGTTGGAATACTGCATCTAACGTTTCAGTGGCACTAAGAGATGGTCCAACTGTCTCTTTAGAGAGGCAGCATCTACCTCCACTTCTGCAATATCTGAACTTTCAGCACACCTAATGAATCATTTTGTCCCAAACTCAAGAACCTTCTGCAACAATTAACACAGTATTTTCTTCACCTCATATCGTAACTCCTTATACAACGCTACCATACACTGTTAATTGCCCATCCCATTTCACCCCAGAGTTGACTCCATTTTGCAATGACATTTGCATATTAAGCTCTGCTTGTTCCAGCACTACAAATTTGAGATTATTACAACCTCCAGGATGCAAGCTCTTCTGTTATTACTCCACTGTACACTGTTATTACTCCATGGTCGATTAAAGGACTCGCTTTATGAAACACTTCAGACATGCTATAATCACACTAATAAGCACTGGATGGCATGTCTCATTGCATGCATTGTATGACAGAAATTATTACACAGTACCTGGTAAATCCTTTTAACATTTCAAAAATCAGTAAGTGCTCTTTAAAAGATAAACCATAATTCCAAGATAGATTTAGAAAGCTTAGTACGAACTGTGACATTTTCTGGTGAGCGCCACATGTGGGAAAGAAGAGTGGGAAAAGGTCATTAAGTAACTTTCCAGTTATAGTCCATAGTATCCGTTTGCAAAATATATAGAGTAGCAAGAAAAATCAAATAAACAATTGGAAGAATATTATGGAAGCCAAGATCAAAATTGAAATTAACTGATCTTTCAAGGTTGTAATGTAATTTAAATATCCGTCACCATCCAAATAAAGAATGGGGCATTGGAAATGTCTTCTTTTAATTGATCATTGCATGATCAAATTGGTTCACACACACAGTTAAGCTATGCTCACATACCACTGTGGTATCACATTCCATTAAAAAAAAAGAATCACAACACATCGAACAATTTGGACTTTGTGATCTACAAAAAGACTCAGAATGATATTCTTTGTTTTCAGATGGCCTATACAGGGGAGCAAATGAATGACTTACTAAGCTCAGAGGAAAAGAAAATTTCCACACAGGCTTCTGTGTGTGTACAATTACAAAATTAACATTTGACACTCGAAGGCATGCCTGGAGTTGAAAGACTGATGCAAAGTCAGTCGTTGATCCAGCGTATTTCTCTCCTAGTTGTCAGTTATTTTTGTTTACTTTGCAGAGAAGCATGTTTCTACTGCTAGCCCTAGAGCTGTAGAAGTAATATGTTAAACTTCATAATGCTGTTCTCTGTGTTTTCTCAAAACTAAAAGCTAATAAAAAGAAACATCATTAACAACAAAAAGGATGACAATGATTGCAGCTTGTTTTCTGAAAAGGAGTAGAAAATTATATAATGAATGAGTTGAGTTAATGCTTTAAAATGAAGGAGTATAAATATGGACCACTACCGTGTCATTTTTGCATAGTCATTTATCTGTCTATAGCTACATCCTTTTCAGTTAGAATACTCTTTTCAGCAGTTTTAAATTCAGAATAAATTAAAACCTTTGAAAATAGATAAAGCCTTGAGAAAATGAGAACAAATACAGATTTAACAGTTTTTCCAGCACAGATTTAAATACTACGTAAGTGTACTACTACAACCATAAAAAGGTCCTGAAGCAACAAACAAGACACAAAAATGAGAAGGTGAGAAGGCCAAAGTCCTTGTTACCAAAGAACTCTCAGTGCTAGGAACAGGATATTTTGCCACACAGAACAGTAACACCATTTACTTCTAAAGCAGTGTGACACTACTTTATGACTCTGTAAAATGAAATGATTCCTGACTTCAGAGGGCATAAAACTTTTCTTTCCCATCATGCCATCAGTTTCACACAAGCAGACTTTGTGCCCAGGAAGAGGCACACATGCTCCCTTTGACTCCTGAGGAGAGGGCAGAAGCACAGCTGCAGTTCAGCATCTATCCAAGTAAATCTAGTGAGCCCTGCAACTATAAATGCAAAAAGAAAATTGCAAGCCGGGCATGAGGTGCAATGATTTCAGACAAGTAAATGGCTCTGTGCCTGAGCTTGGAGTAAGAGAAAAGGTGACTGTACTACCTGAGCTACAGAAATGTCTGCAAAGCCCTGTTCTCCCCCAGACACCAAGATCTCAAGACCAAAAACTCAAGCATTAGTTAGAAACAGAAAGCAATAGAGGAGCACAGAGAGCATCCAAACACAGCACAGTTGCCAACAGTTAAAGACACATAATGAAGACAAAAAGTAATGTAAATATGTAAATAGCAGTCACACTGGTCCAATAGATGAGTCGTTCACTAAAAAATCATGAGCAATGGGAAGAAGGCCCAGAAGGAGGTCAAAGCAATCAGTTTTCTATCAGCTGAAAACAAATGCCCCCTCCTTCAAATACAAGAAGTGAGCTCTGCTTTAACAGGCCAGAGGCAACTGCCACTGCCCCACCAGTAGATTAACAAGAGAGAGATGACACAATGCCCACAAAGGGCATTCAGAGTTGAACACAATAAAGAAAAGACCGCTCTCCAAGGAATCTGCTGACAAAAATCAAACTATTTGAGCAGGAAAGCTGTGTCTCAGACATTCCACACAGATGTCTTTTGGGAAAGACTACCTTTTTCTAGATCAGCATGATGAACAGTGCATGAAACCAGGAAGTGGCAACAATGTACGAAAGGAGGTTTTATGGTGCAGACATACAAAATAGGTGGATCCCTGAGATGTCATGTTGAAAACACACATAAAATTTAGAAACAACTTGTAGGGAAAGGATGTAAAATAAGGAGCTAGTTGAAGACAGCATGGAGCTACTAACCTCAAAAACTGAGTAATGTTTAGTAGACAATACTTTCTACTTTGAAAATATGTCATTCAAAGTCACTGTGAAGATGTTTTTAAAGACAGAAATTACAACTGTGGAAGAAATAAAAAGGTGATCAAGGTAGAGGAGTAGTATAAAAAAGAAACGTGATGTTTTGAAACTTCAGGCATCAGAATTTCAAATAGATAACTAAAACTATAAACCATATCTTTGTAGCTGTTGTCTTCCTCCTTTGCAGCTTGTCAGCCAGCTGAGTTACAAAAAAAAGGAATGTAATAAAGAATTCCTTTTTAAAAAACCTACTTTTATAACTCAAGTTATACCACCATTAATGACTAGCTCTCTAGCTAGAGAGGGTGGCATCACCTATCATCATACAATAAACCAAATAGGTATGCAAGAAACTATGTTTCAGTGACAGAAAGGCAGGGCTTTTTCGTCAGCTATACAAATGATGGACGATAAAAGGGTCAAGAGGAGGTTCCTTGTCCTTCAAATTACTGCACAAGACACATGAAAGATATTAATAACCATGTTCCTTATGAAAATATCTGACATAAACCTAAGGTTCATTTTTAACACCAAAGTACAGCAGAAGTATTTTTCAGTTTGCCAACCAGACTGCATGTCAAAATAGTATGTATGTACGATGTTGTGCATGCAATCACTATTTTTACAAAATGCCTAAAGCTCCTTTTAGTATGAGGTGAATTTTTAAAAGCATAGTTATTTTCTGCAATTAAAGGGTTAACACTTCCAAAAATCTTGGCATTTCTCTATTTCATTTTTGGGCAGGAAGTAGTCTGTTTCATCTTTCTTGACAATCAGCTCTCCTGTAATCCTGTAATTTTCAGGAGCAACTGGAAAACAACTATTTGTTCAATCTTTTTGGAAAAGATGTCTGTTTCTCACACTGAAACTTTTGCACTGACTTCAGATTTTTATAAGACATGTTTAGCTGAAGTCATACTTGGGGCAAATATCCTTTGGCACTGTACGAAGCTTTTTCCTCTCTCACAGAAGCCTCCCTTGATGTCCTGGTATTTCTCAGAACCAATAAACACCCAGTTAACTGCTGCCAATATTTAATTAGGTCTGTATTAAGTTTCCATGCTTGTTAGCAGGGCTTCACATTAAATTTCAGGAAGGAAGTTCTTCCTTGTAAACACGAAGCTCCAAATAGACCAAGATCTTCACCTGCTCAGGGTCTATGACCGAAAAATAATCTGAGGTGTGCTTTATACTGAAAAAGTTGGTGGTATGCTTACTTTATTTCCCCTGTGTTAACTTTCATTCTTGTAGCAACGCTTCTTGCATGGCAGATAAGGACAGCAAGCCAGCGTTTCCCATAAAAAACTCGTTCACAGAGGTTTTACATAGACAGTACGCTTTGGAAGCAACAGCAGATAAAATGGGGAGAGCAGCTGGTTTCCCCTCTATCCGTGAGCGCCTCCTGCGTGACACCGGCACGGCTGTCCGGCGGTGCGGGATGCGGAGCGCTGCCTGCCCACCGCCGCCGTGACTCAACCCTTTTGGGTGCATCCCCCCGCCGAGCGCCCGGCGCGCCGGCCGCGCCGAGCGGGACCACGCGGGCACCGGCCCTGCGCNCCCCCCCGGAGCCGCAGCCCAGCCGCAAGGCGACGGGCACCGGCGCGGGGATCTGGGCAAGCGAGAAGGGTTTCATAAACGAGTGCCACAACTTGGCTTTCCAAGCCAGGCAGAGATGCCGGAAAGGCCAGTTCCTAAAACAGAGGAGACAGCGGGACGGTGGCTGCCGGGCTGGCTCTCGGCGTTATGAAGCTGCTGCCTGCCGGCCCCTGAGGAAATCACGGCGGGTCCCGGCGGCGGCTCTCCCCAGGCCGGGCTTCCCTTGATCCTGCCCTATGCGCGGGCGGCCGCAGCCGCGGCGCCGGGCGCAGGCGGCGGGCNCCCGTGACAGCGCCGCGGCCGAGGAGGCGGGACAGCCGCCGCGCTCCGCCCCGGGGAGGGGCGGGTTCCGCGGGGACGGGTGGGTCCCGCGGGGATGGGGCTGTGGCCACCTCCCGGCCTCGCAAAAGGGGGTAGAGGTGCGGAGCGCTCCGGGCCGGCGGGGTCTGGCCCCGGGACGGGATGGGGTCTGCGCCCCGATCGCTCCGCGGGGGCCCGGGCCAGGCTCCTTCCCGCTGCACCGGGCCCAGCGCCACGGCTCTCGGTGTGTCCCTGCGCTGTGCCCGGGATCTCCGCCGCCCGAGAGGCGTCCTGGTTGCTGAGGACGGGGGAGAACGGAGGGCGGCGGTGTCTCTGCCCCCGGCCCTCGGCCGTTTTCCCCCTCAGTGGGTGCCCCAGGCTCCCGAGGGCTGCGGGCCCCTTGGTACTGGCATCAGTCTGGCATCGGCCGAGAGAAGGGAAAGGACTGAAGTTTGAGCTTGCGGCTGGGGGCTCGCTGAAGGAGGCAAAGCGCAAATGCAGCGCCGTGTTGTTACTCGTGCGGCATTGAAAGTATTGAGAAATGCGCGTTCAGTGAGGACTGTTGAAGCAAACTTGTTTGGATAATTAACCAGAAATTTAATTCTGATGAAGCAGATCCTTGCTTCAAGCCCTCAGCTGAAAAGAGGACTTGAGGCATGACCCATTAGCTGTTTTTTAAATATCAGAAAAGACCATTTTAGTCACACAAACACACACTTACCTTGAAAAAAAAAAAGAAAAAGAAAAAAAGGAAAGGTACAACCCAAAAGCATCAGTTTAACTGAGAAAGAATCAGTATCCGTAGGTGCTGAGGCAAAACCCCACATCAGACGTGGCAGGAGAGTTACTGGAATACCAGTACCCTCTAGAGTATACAATTCAACAACTTACAGTTCCCCGTTCTATCCAAAAGCTGCAACTTTCACATGTTGGATGCCAGACGAAAAGTCATGAGTAAATAATAAACTTGGTCAATGACTAATTGTGCCGACTAGAACAAATATAGCAGAGCACCAGTTGTGCTGTACAGATCAAAAACATTTTTCCACTCAGATGCTGACATTTCTAAGCACTCTAAAATCCTCAGACGTTGGGTGAGTTGTGAGCTAATGACCAGAAGGATTTGGCTGCCGCAGCTGGAGGCTTGAAGCATGGCAGCGTTATGTGACTGGACTCAGTTTGCTCCGGCTACAGGCTCCAGTGTGTTTCATGTTAATGTCATTGGATCCACAACTGAGGCAGGTTAAGAGGACACACACACTTGGCTTCAGCCGATGAGCGGTGACTTTGGTAACACCCATGACATCATTTTCATAGTACAAAATGGCTTTGAAATTTGGCAGTTAGGTTTGTTTCTGAATTTTGCACTTGGGATTAATAATGGGAATAAGATTGGTTTTGTACAGCTGTACTGATCGTTAAATATTTAGGCAGACCATAGATACTTGCTCTGAATCTAAACAGAAATGACTGCAAGTTTTAGTATATCACTCTCTTTACTAGATATTTCAACGAAAGTGACAGCCTACACAGCAAACTGCTGGAGTGCTTAATTTGCCAGACCCAAGTAACTTAACCAACCCATCTTTGTAGAATGTTTTTTACTCTCCTAGGTTAGCAATTCGTGAGTGCTCAGAGGAAGATGATAGGGAGTTGAGGACATTAGTTAAAAGTCTTATATCAGAGGAGGATTTTCTTAGCAAGATTTGAAAGGAAATACGTGATCCTTTCCTTGTGCGAATGTTTGCTGAACATATGCATCTGTCTCCCTGTCCAACCATCATTCCCTCAGTAACTTGTTAATCTACGGGCCAGTTTCAGTCAAATACAACAGTCAGATAAGGCTCAAAGATACTGAGTTCCTACACATTTAAATAGGTAGCCAGGGAGAGGAATCCTGCCTGTAAGGAAAGACTGCAGTGTGGCTGCTTTTACTGTGCACCAGAAAATGCACATAAAAATTCACCCTTGGGGCAGAGATCTAGGGGGAAAAATTAAATCTGTCCCATTTCTACGGGAAAGAGGTTGGTTTTAATTATTGTGTGTATGGTAATGGCTATGAATTCATATCATGTGCTCTCCTAAAATTCAACAGAATTTTCAGCTGTTAGTATATAGGCTGTGTCCTCAGGCATGGGAGCTGTAAACTTTCATTTCATCCAAGCTCATAAACTCTGTTAAGGGTTTGGTGACAGGAGGGTGAAAAGGTGCCTTTCTAAAGAGTCCGTTGGTGGTAGAAAGCCTCAGAACACAATGACAGCAAAGACTTTTCCAAAACCAGCTGGAAACTGGGTACCTACCTTATCCTTTAAACACAAGCTGAAGGTTGAGAATCTTAACTACAACAACCTCTTGCATATCTGTCGAAGCCAGCATTTTTTTATTTCAGTACAGAACTGAAATCACTCTTTTGACTGTACAAGCAGTACATTCAGGATGGCCCGGTGTGCACCAGCACTTCTCAGATCTTCCAATTGATAACTACAGGGTTTTGTTGGGATTTTGGGGGGTTGTTCTTTGTTTTTAATGGCTATGCACATAGTCAAATAAAAAGCAATGATGTCTGACCCATGGCTCACAAGAATTGATGTTCACACAGTCTTCTTCCTCAAGTGAGGGCTACAAGGAACCACTGTCACTTGGCAAGGAACATGCGTGGTATATGCACAGTACATATGCTTGCTTACACTCCTGGCCTACAAGTTTCTGGGCTATTTATTCTCCTACATGTTTTCAGTGTTTATACAGATGACTATTTTCAGTCATGTAAAATTCCTGACCTCAAAATCTCTTGGTCACAAGCTCCTTTGGTTCACGATAATGCTGCACAGGAAAAGTATCCCATTTTTTCAATATGTTTTTAAGTATCCTATTTATAAAAGGTATCAGCCTCTGGTTGGTTTTCTTTTTCCTAGCTCTTTAACTATATATTTTTGACTGTCACTGTGTGCTGTTCATATGCTTTCAGTAATTAGCTTTCAAATTTACCCATATCTTTTTCTGAAGCTCTCTCCTTTCAAGTTGAGCTCTATGAAACTCAGTTGAACACAGTTTGTTTAAAGGATATGGTTTCGTTTATGTGGTGATATTTGGTCAAAGGTTGGACTTAATGATCTTGCAGGTCTTTACAAACCTTGATGATTCTATGAAAGGTGTATTACAAAATTTGGAAGATTTATGAAGTGCAGATTTGGGCAAAAGTATATTTTCAGCTGAAGGCAGAGCTATTTAGCAATACATGTGGACAACTGCTATATAATGGGGGTATGGAGACCTTGCCATACAGTGCTAAAGCTGGCAGCTAGCTGCCAGTTCCTCCCTGCCTACCACCTGCATAAATAGGGTACATCTACTCCACAGCAGCCAACTAAGGCTGGTCAACTAAGGACAACTAAGATACTAAGAAACAGCTAAAAGGCTTTTCAGAGTTCTCAAATTATGAAAATCTGTGTTTGTTACTGATCTTACTATTTACATAGAATATACTTTAAAATAGAAAATAGCTAAGTATTAAAATTATAGCATGTATCTTGCCTTCGGAAGAGTTGGACAGTTTAGACTGAATTCTCAGTATTTTGTTACTGACTTTTTGTTTCCCCCTCTGCTTTAGTAGCAGAAATAAATGTGTTTAACCTGGAAAAATATTTAGGCTGGTTTTAAAATGTTGTTAGCAGATTCAGAATAATCAGTGCCTTGGGCACTAATCTTAGACTTGGGAACTGTATATAATTTTGTACTCAGCCCAAAAATGGTCCTCTGTGTAACAGTCTCCTGCTATAAAAAAAGGAAATACTGATATCTCTCTGTGGTGAAAAAATATTGGATGTTCGTGATGAAAAGCATTATAGAAGAGTCAAATATTGCTACTAATATTTAGTAAATTAGTAAGTTTATTTCCAATCAGTTAGGTGGTAATAACCAAATGATTTATGAGCAGTGAAAGACATTAAGTCTATTGTCCCATGAAAAATATATCCCACAGCTTTACCTTTACAGAAACTTCATCTTCTGTCTCTCCAAGGGTCACTCAAGATCCCCACCACATAGGATGTGCTGTGATCAGTTCAGAGCTGCACAGGAGCTTGACTTGCTGATCTTTCCAGTAGCACAAACATGCATCTTTCACCTCTACCCAGTCATTAATTTTGTCAGAAACCCAAGCAATGTAACTGCCTTTGAGACACCTATGCCTGTTTCAGTTTGGAGGTATACTACTCCGTGGATTCAAAAGGTGTGCAGTGGGGAGCAAAGGGAAAGGACATTAAAAGGCACAAGAAGCCACCTCTGCTTCCCTAAGGACCTGGGCAAAACCCATATGGTAGTTTTAGTCTATTCTTGAACTAATCACCAATGGCTCCTGACCCATTCCCTTCTCACTGCAGGGAAAAATAGCAGCTCTTCAGTTCTTCACTCATGGCACTGCAGAGGTTGGCGAGAGCACCAGTACTTCACCCTGCATGTATTAGGGAGAGTGTGTTTGCTCAGCTGCTTTAGAACCTGGCTGACTCTGTGGTGATGTCGCTAACAAAGAGCTGGTGACTCAAGGCCGGTTCCTGTGCCACAGAGAGCCTCTTTCAAGTCAGTGCAATTACTTGCATGAGTAATGAGTGTGTGAACTAATAAAGGATGCATGGCTGGCATTAATACCCAATCCAAGAGCTCGAAGTCATGACTTCATTCTAGTATTACAGAATCTGAACGTTGTAAAATTTGCACAGCTCTCCCTAAGAAACCCCAATTAAGGACAGAATAACAGAATTATCCCTATTATGAACAAAAAAATTGCTCCAGTCACTGATTGTTTTTTCATCCACCTCAATACTGAATCCCTGTGTAGCATACGCCATGTAGCTTTGCTGGAGTAGCCGGAGAGACAGGCACTGGAACTGGAGAAAGCCCAGCAGCATGCAAGGGAACTTAAGTCATAAATATGTATAAGTTCATGTAAAAAAATAAACCTGATATTAATATAACCAAAATCTGAGATGGAGAAAATCTGCTGCTGAGTCATGCAGAGCACTCTTTGCCAAATGCCTCCTCTAAGAAATTATTCTGCATAAAGTTGAAAGCCTGCCACAAAAGAAACATTTTCAAATTCCACCATGAAAAGCTGTGGTGATACCATGGCCATTCTGATCCCATTACTCCAGAGACGTTAGGACTTGTTGGCAATTCTCCTAGGTACTTTCCAGTAAATGGCACAGAAAATAGGTCAAAAGGAACAAGAAAGGGATTTTGTGGAATTCCACTGCAGAGTAAAATTAAAATATTTTAAATAACAGATTCTTTGGGGTTACTTATCTGTTCACTTTGGCATGTACTAATATACATATGTAGCTTCTCTTTCCCTCCTTTTAGACACAAACTCATCACCATCAGTCTAGGCATGTTTGAGACTATTTCAAAGATTTTTTAACAAAGTGATTTAAATGCCAATGAAAGAAGTAGGGGAAATAGTGATCAGTTGCATGTCAGTATTACTGATAATTAAAATTAACCTTAGTAGGACTTTCCTAGTTACAGCAGAAACACTAGATGAATTTTCAGTGTATGAAGGCTTAATGTTTGAAGATTTAATGATAATAGTTAGGGGCATCATTTTGGTCATCCTTCTGCCTAACTGCAAAATATGCTGAACGTCTGACATGGGTTTGTTTTTTTCAAACACAAATCTAGCCAAGTGCAATAACAAGCTTTTGCTTGGGTTATTTTGTTTGTTTATTTGGGTTTAATATAGGACAGTCCATACAGCACTGCTTCAAACACTGTCCTCTCTCTGAACATTAATGCACTATTTGTTCATGGCCTTGTATATAAGTAGATGCAATAAATGTTGGCTTTATCGGGAGTCACTGTGTACGTGTTGCATCAGCAATTCAGTTAAACATTTTTAAATGGTCAGAATACAGGCTGCTAAAGAAAGAGGGCAAATTTTAACTATAAAAAGAGGTTGACAGGCTTTCTTAAAACAGTAGATAAATATACCCCTAGCATTACACTAATCACATAATGCTTAATGGCATCTGTTATTGTAAAGTTAACCTCTCAAAGTCTTCCAGATTTGTATTTTAATGTTAGAAGTCTACTGCATCTATGAACCAAAATGCTATTTTTACGGTGTACAGCTAAATGCACACTGCTAAATGCTGGCTGGCCAGCCCTTGATTTTCTTGCAGTACTAGCCAAACCTGTCTATATAGCAATTGTAGGAATTATTTAGACATGAGCAAGAATCTTGGTTATAAGCAAAGGAGGATTAAAAATCTTTCTCAGTTAAGCTTTTTTTTTTTTTTT
>VZRS01006246.1:887179-1005118 GCA_013398055.1 Ifrita kowaldi
TTTTTTTGGAGCTAAAATGTTCACACTAAAAAAAAAGAGTAGGACCTTTCATCCATCTTCTTCTGGTATAGAGCAAGTACAATTTGCAATTTCATAAAATACTGAAGCAAAAAAAAAAACCCAAATGATCTGATTTATTAATGGAAAATAAAACTGTATATACTGAAGCCTAGGGCAAAGAGGCACTGAGTATCAGTGAAGGAAAAGGTAACAAATGCATTTCTTGTGGCATGATGAAATGCCACATGGTTACACAGTTATCAAGGATCAACCCTTCAACAGCTGAGGCTCCTTTCCATTAATGCCAGCTAGATGCATTACTGGGTCAGCTAACAATACAAACAATCTGGAACAAATACACGTGCACCACTGAATTTCTGTCTCTGAGCTAAGAAGAGTGTGGGTTATAGTGTTAAAGCAGTTTTATATTTTCTGTTGACTGTAAGTTGATTGCAGGCAAAAATCTCCCACATCAAATCCATTATAAAGCTGGCCAGAAGAAAGTTACTGCTTTAAAACAATGTTAATATGTTTTGTTAGGTAGAATAAATTTGGACAACACCTGGAATTTTGCTACTTGTGCTGGTAACTTTTCTGATCTAGGGTTAAGTACTCTGAAGCCCGATTTGCCAAGTCATGTAACCACAGCCTGGTCTCTATACCTCTCTTCTCTTAGATGATTGTTAGCTGTAATAAGAGCAATGACAGTGATGTATCTGCTCCAAAAATAAATATTCACTCCTTACCTCCAGCTTGGCACTGAAACAGCTCCTCCAAAACCGGGTATTATATATTATAGAAGGCTTTGGCGTGGGCCATCTCTGCCTCAAAAAATTTTAAAACCAAAGAAGCAAGAAAAGCATCATATAAATATTTTTTTAAGATTTAAGATTAAAAAACCAAATAAAATCATCCAACCTAAAAAATGTCTCAGTAGTGGTTTAACTCCTAGGCTAGAATACGTGTTTAGTGCACCAAAATCTCTTGATGAGTTTGCCAGGTGATTTGGATGATGAAGAAATGGAAAATCAAGCGTACTCTTTGAAGTTAGGGCGTTTTATTCATATTAGACATTTCTGATCAAATATAGAGATTTCCCATTGTGAATAATAAAGCCCTTTTTTTTTGGTATGCAATCAGACAATACTGATTTATATAAAAATCTTAATTTTTTAAGCTTATGTAGTGTATTCCCACATTCTGGCAGTATAGTTGCAAAAACATAAGGGTAAAAATGTCATTTGTCTTTAGGAAGGAGGCAAGGATCGTCTGCTGCTACATCATTTCCCAGCTGCCCAGCAATATGATGTCCACAGTAATTTGTACAGGACATCCATTTTATTGCCTGGCCCAAGGCAGAAAAAGAAATGAGGAGGCGTTCAGTGTGTCATTTCAAGACATTCAAAGAAATCTCCCAGTATTGAATGTTGGACTCTTGGATCTCTTGCACACAGTGGGACCTGACCTCAGTGTGGTTTTGAAATCAATATTCCAGTCTACACGAAGGGAAGAGAAAACCCACTACACATGGTTCATGACTGAGCCGGGCTTTTTTGGTCATCCTGACTTTTGATACCCATTAAGGACTGCTGTTCCTGTTAGGTAGAAACATAGTTTGGACCTCTGTTGACATAGAAAGGTGGGTAGTGTGTGGATGTTCCTGTCAGAGAGGTGTATGAGACCATAACCATAGACATGGTTGAGTGTGGGAACCAGTGGGAATCCTCCAGGTGCACAATGAAATGGCTTGGCTCTCAAATTTCACAACGAGGCCTGAGACTTAGAAATACATGGGAAAAGGAAGGGAAAAAATGCACTGAAGGTCACAGTCTTATACTTTAAATATTGGGATACTAGATATGGAGTAATCTCAGTCTCACTGGGGCTTTGCAAGGGAGAGCCATAAAAGAGAATGGGGTTTTATGAAGTGGTGAGCAATTAGTTGCAATAAGCAATTTACTGAATTGATCCAAGAAGCTTATTTTTTTAAAGGTTCCTTTGATGTTTAAGTACTACTTTTATAAATGTAAGAAACAGCAGATATCAAAAGGTGCTCTCAGATCCAAGCAAAAATTGGTGCTGAATGAGGTTATTAAACTGAAATATATTTTAAGAGTATTAAAGAGACTTCAAACTGAAGTCTCAGTCAGAAGTTCAAATTGCTGTTTCTTGTTAAAGATGTTGGTTTCCTGATGCCTGCTACACACAAAGAACAAGTGCCAGCTACTATAACTATCTCTGCATTGCAAAAACTGTTACAGATGATTATAGCAGGTCTGTCCACTTTGAGCTGTCAAGGGCCAGGCTATTTCCTAACAAGACAAAACTATGTAAAGGCTAGAACATTTTACAGTTACTATTTGCTTCTCACTGATCTTTTAGGACCCTTTAGCCCCCATCCAGAGGATAGCTGGGATTTCAGCTCTACAAGTCACACTCCTCTGCATCTGTAGGGTCATCGCACAAAACCTGAACCCCTGCCAAGAGCCTGTGGTGGCTGGGGAGGCCTCTGGAGCTTCTTGGCTTTTCTCCAGAGCTGTCCCCCAGCAAGGTTCACTCTAAGTCCCTGCTCTCATTGAATCCTCCCTTGAACACACCAAATGCAGTTTTGCTAGGGTCTTTTGCATACCCTTCTTCTCAAATGTCTTCTTGTCTGTTCTTTCTCTGTGATACCACTGGGAACATCTGCTTCCTCCACGACAGTTTGTGTCATTCTCTGAGAGCTGACACAGGGACACATCCCAATGACTGTTCCCCTATGGCAGCATGCTTCCATCAAGTGACCACATTCATCAAGCAACACACCAGGAGGGCAAGATTCTGTCCCAAAATAAATCCCACTTCCTTGCCATATATCAAAGGATATTTCTAAGACCTACAGCTGATGGCAATACCTTTCCCAACAATGACAGCTCAAGAAACAAAAAGCTACTTATCCGGTGCTAGGCAAAGATGCTGAAAGAAAACTATTATTGTACATTATTTTACATCACCTTTGCTCCCAGCTACAGTCAAACACGATGAAAGTCTTGCAATGCATGTGGTTTTAGTATCATTACACAATCAATCACTAGCTGGGTGCCTTCTTACCCCCTTACCCCTGCCTCCTAAGTGTCTGCTCACAGCAGAGGTTGGCTTCATTTTCCAGAAGCTAAGGAAGGCTGTGGTGGGAGAGCAGAGGACCTGCTGGCCAGCAATATGTCATGTAGTGTCATGCAGGGGCATGTGGGGAAGCTCTCGAGTGTTCAGAATGAATGAGAAAGGTTATTTGAGGGGAAATAACAGGAAAAAAAAATTGATAACAACAAACATGCTTCAATCACTCACTTCCAGAACTGTCCCTACATGTCTTACTCCTCCTCCTCCTCCTTCATGGAGGCCCTGTAGCTTCTTCTGCATTTGTGGAGAAATGAACAAGTGACTGATTCAATTAAATAAGTTGGATGTAATAATAGAATACAGCCATGTTATACTCATATAATAGACATACAAGCATAGAAAGACTGGTTTAAGAGGGTATATATAGAATGCCTTAACTATGGTATCCTGCACCAGTTGAAAACTCGACCATTTGGCATTAATGATAATCTTTCAGTCTAGTGTTTTTTATGCAATTAATGCACAAGTACATCTATCAGTATATCTGTCTGCATTTGAAATAGCTACAGATACATTTTTTCCCATGTCACATTGAAAACATTTCACCTATTCACTTTTCTCTGCCTTTGGCCATACCAAGTAAACAACAGAATTTATTTCTTACCTCAGACCCATTCATTCTCTTTCCAGGAAGCTGACAAGAACCTTCAAATTTACTCTTACTACTTTTTTTCCTTATTTCACTGTTCTGTTGACACATAGTCCTATGCTCATAAACCAGGGTGAACTGCTGTATGCATGGCATGTCCAACACCACGACAGAGCTAAAGGCAAAATGAGGGGTGGGCTTCCTCCAGCTCAGGAGCTGTTTTGCCCTATCCCCTGCTACAAGTCAGTTGCCTACCAAAAATCCTTCTTTGAATTTTGGTGTAAAGTTCAGGTCAAACCCATCTGCAAAACAGTGATTTCTAGAATAGTATAAAACTAAGAAATCTACAATTTTTCCAAATTATAGCTATGCTAGGAAGATGTGAGGAATAAGATGCAGAGGGCTCCTACAATAAGCTGAAAATCTACTAAGGTCTTTCTGGGCTTGCCACAGCACACAGGCTGTGAGTCACAAATCCCAAGGCTTCCACTTAACAACTAAAAGGGAGAAATGATCAATAACATTTTTCTCAGTGAGTGATTAAGACTGCTTTTAACAATGCAGTCATGCATGCTATGTACTAAAAGGGATGATTCATTAGTTACTTGGAAGAAGAGCATCTTCTTTTCTCAGTTCAGAAGCCAGAGGGATGAGCCAGTGCCCCATGAACAGGGCTGACTAGCATGTAGAAAGAGAGGAAATACTGGCTACTTTTGTCCCTGTCCCCACATCTGCAGAGCTCTCCTCACTAAAGCAAGAAAGAAATAGGGGAATTTTGTATTCAGAAGTGGCATTGTTTTAGTCATGCTTTGCATAAGTCTGACACCAGAGCTGGCTGCAGGCAGCTACTGGCAGCTCCCTCCTCTGCTCTACAGACACAGGTGCCTGCCTCCAGCCCAAAGCATGATCTTCATGGCCCCACTGAGCAGCCCAAATAGCCATACCAGCTGCCCTGAACACCACTTTCTCATGTTGCTTTGGCACATACATGAGAAATTTGTTTGTCCTGATTTTTATGGCAATCGCCACTGCTGAAATAAAAAAAAACTCTTACACATAGAACTGGCAAAGAGGACGACAACAATAATGGATTTTAGTTTTTAGTTGAACCCTATTGTTGCTGAAACAAAATTTAAACCAACTCCTCCCAACTTTCCATCATATTAAGTTTGCTAACGCTAATCTTCCTTTGAAAATGAGGTCATGCATGCATACCTTGTTAGGTTTGGGTAGCTCCACACTGTAAGGCATTCTTTGCAACACCCTGGTAGTGCAATACAGTGGCATGATGGCATAACCATCTGAAAGGTAATGCTGGGTTGTCTTACAGTGTTCTTCCTGTGAGGAGAAATGATGTTACCAAAGCCTGTATGCAAAACATTTCCAACAAGTGGAAATTGATGTTGTGTTTTCATCACAACAGGTGTTTAATTCATGGGCAAGTACAAAGCTTTTTTTCTTTTTTTTCTGATGAGACTGGTCAAAATTGTCATGTAAAAGACCTACATTTCTTTCCGCTTTTCTTAGAGTCTGAATATCAGATACAAGCATAACTTTCATGCTTCTTACTGCAGACTTGCAATAATCATCTGGACACACTGTACTCAGAAAACTGGCAGCAATTCCAAATTGGTGTATGAGACAGACCTCTGGCACCCGCTTAAAGATGATCAGTATCTGCAATGCTAGTATACATACAGTGCCCTTGCATCCAACCATCACAATATTCCTAAGAAGACTTCTATCCTGGCTTTTATCCATCCCATAGAAACACTGCATCACTCATCCCTGGGCTAAGTCTTTGCCTAAATGTTTCTCTCTCTGGTTTTGCTTAGCCTTTCTTTTGACCTAATCCTGGCTACCCCTTTTTGCCTTTCACTGCTCTTCTCCTCTGTCACAAGTTGCCTCCTTGGCAACCAGCACCAGCTATTTAAGCAAAATCATTCATCTCCCTTACTCTGTTTTCTTGAAGATGTCCATGTGGGATGAAAGAAGATGCAGCCTCCACATCCCAGAGCAACCCTGACCTACATGAAGTTGTCAGCAGCTCTAAGGGGTGGGGAAGAAATCCCTGTCAGTACTTCCCTTCCCAAACACATTTGAGCAGTATCCTGCCCTGAACATGGCCTACCCTCAACTCTCCTGTATACGTTAGTATTTATTACCAGCCTTTTGTTATCTGAATGCCTTTTTATTTCACCTTGCCAAGTGCAGAGTATGCTTCCCGTAGTACTGGGAGTAGAAAAAGGGTCCCTCAAGTGCCTGTCTTGCTGGGTTCCTGATAGAAAGACCTCAGGGATTTTGGTTATATTATTCATTATGTAAGAGTGCTTAAAGCCTTGGCTACATAAATTCCATGCAATTCAATTCCAAACATACAACTTTAAGGAAATATATCACTACTGAAATAAGAAGTGCTTTGGGAAAAAAAAGAAATGGGGGATTGGTTTGGGGATTTTTTTTCAGTTCAAAAAGATGGTATTTTGGTCTAAAGCAAGGATCATTTTTGTGGTTTTGAAGGTCAAAAAATGTCTCTTGAAAACCAAACTATTTACTTGAAACATGAACAGGTTTCTTTTCACTAAGTAGTGGAATAGATTGAACAAAAGAAGGATCTTCTATAAAAAAAATCTCATCTTCAGTGAAAAAGTTTAAATCTCCTGAGTCTCCTGAATAAATGCACAGCACATATTGGACACCAAACGGAATCATCTTCATTATATATATATATGTATATAACCACTGAAGAGCAATGTACAAAAACAGAGCATTATCAATTCCATATGTGAGGTGTTATGTAACTTAATTATTTTTTCTTTCACCATTATGCTTCAGCTTTCACCAGAAACTTCAAAGACAAATAAAACATTAGTCATTTAACTGGTGATATATAATGCTTGTATTTGTCATCTCTGGCAAGGTTCTGCTTTTAGACTTAAGTTAAAGCAATTAATTTGTGTCCTAAGAGACATAAGTACATAAACTTCATTGCAGCAGATCTCTGATAATGCTGAACACAAAGCAAGGTCAGACCCTGGGAAGGAAAACTGAGCACAGTGCTGAATGACTGCTATGATTATTTTTTTCTGTAACTCCTGAAATCTTGTATGCTGCTCTTCTGACACTTCCTTGGAAATAGCTGCATCATTTTAGCTAAAACATTTCCTGCCTTCTCCCCTCAGCTACCCACAAGAAACAGCCAGAGGCATTTATTTACCATTGAAAACATCTGAACAATGTATTCACATTTCAGAAAGCATGGAAGAATTGAAAACAGTATAATTTAGTGGAAAGAGCAGGGCAGTTTCTTCCTAGGAGCTATTACCCGTGCTCTGCATAATGGAAATGTTGCTGGTTTTTTTTATCAGTAACTCACTGCCTTGTTACTCTGCCACTCTCTATAATGGTTAATATATAACTCACCAATGTGTCAGTTTTTCCCTAAAGTGTTACTTCAGGCAGTGCAGAGGAATTCCCTTTGATATCTGTGCCAGAGCAAAGGTAGGCTGGCAGCTGCAGTTACACAAAAGGGGAACTTCAGCTGCAAGGACAGCTGGGGAACGTCTGTCTCCCATCCCTGCCTTGCCTCCGGCTGCTTCTTCACACTCATGCTTCCCTGAAACTGTTTTTTGGGTTTGTGCTGTAAATCAGGTCACTGAGCTGATCCAAATTACAAATAAGCTTTTTTATTTACAGAGTTGCTCTTAATACAGGTTGTTTTTCCTACCAGAATGATGCCAGGAACCGCAGTGCTGGCGCAACTGAGGAGGCAGGGTCCTGGGACAGAGAGGAGACAAAAGCAAGTGGAATAGAGGGCACTGGGGGTGAAGTGTGCCTGAGTCCATGGAACTGCTGGCTCAGATGGTGTCTCTTCCATTAACAAGGGTAGGATGCAGTCAGGAGGTTGTTGTCAGAAACAATTAACAAACAGCAAGTTCACACAAAAGGATCGTGCACTTGTTCTAAGAAAAGACTAAAACAAAACAGCTCCGACATGACTCATACATGACTTTTGCAGGAAAAGTAGCTGTATACATAGGTGTTAGAAAACATGTGTGGGCATATGTGTACACACATGCACATGCCTACACGCACAAATGCATGTTCACACACATGTACACACACAAAACCCATCTCTAAATTTAAAAGAAATGCAAAATACGTCTCATTTCAGCATTTTTGACAGTCTTCAAAGCCTGCATGCAGTTCTGATCCCCTGGATGGCTGGTTCATGAGAGCAACAACCAGGGAAGCCTATAGAGGGAGCAGGCTGCCTTCTTTTCCTGAGCAAGAGGAGTTTTCAACCTTAAGTGAGGACCCTGAGAAAAAGGAGAGAGAAAGGTAGAGAAAGAAGACGTCTTAGGGAGAAGAGCCCTATGCAAGGGCCAGAGCAGTTGCCCTGCAAACAGGGGGAGCAGCACCAGACCTGCCTCTCAGGGCATGGGCAAGAGAGCTGCAGGCCCACACCTACTGTCTTCTTCCTTCCCTCTCGTGTTCGCACTTTGTGCCCCACAGGGGGTCAGGAATTTCTCAGTATTTCGCCCAGTCACTGGTGTGTCCCAGCACTTCAGCCACTCCTCTGCACGTTGCAGGATGGAGATTTGCTTGCCTGGACGTTGAGCAGAATTGCATCTTTCAACACCTACAGTGAAAGTAATAGAGCACTGCCTAGAAGAAAAGGAAAGATGCAGTCAGAAAAGCCTGACATTTCCTGTTGAACAAAAAGAATAACTAAAAAAAGGCTAACCATGTCACAGACAACATAAGAGAATCAGCATTAAGCAGAGCCTATTCAAAAGACAGAATATACAGAAATGTCATAGTTAGTTATTGTCAGAAGAGGCTATGTGACTGAACATTATGTGTATTTGAATTCACATGTGCATACACAAAAATTTCTAAGTCTTTAACCCATGTATACCCGTATTGAAGGTCCAGAAAGCTGGTAGTTATTTGTATGGCTGTAAAGCCCAGAAGGCCTGTCCTAGACAGATTTGTGTTTGCTGAGCATGACACAAATCTGTCCCAAGAGCCTCTGCCTTACCGTATTTATTACAGTCCAACAAAACAGGAGATAAGACTTTTTTATTTTTCTCTTTCTTTTTCTTATTCTTTTTGAAACAGATAGGGAGCTGTGACCAAAAAGAAAGTTTAACAGAAACTGGGTGTTATTAAACCAACCCAGTTTCAGTCTTAGAGATGAAAGGACTAGCAACTAAAAAACACCTGTTCAGAGCTTGACCAAGCAGTATATGTGTTCTTAAATTAAAAATAACAATCAGAAATAAAAAACAGGGCACAATACACAGCAAACACCCATGCATTATTCACAGTGTTGCACCTGTGAGTTCTTCTTGTAGAAAGACTGGCCACCGGAGTGTGCATCAGATAAATTACATTTTGGTAAAAGTCTAAGGATGGGTATAAAGTATGCAATATTTATACACAAAAAATTATACTAAGAGCTTTCCCCCCCACGCACTTAGGTCTAATAATACTTTAGTGTGTGTCTCCTGGGGAGCAAGAGCAGGTCATAGCACTGCAACATAAATAGTTAAGCACAAGCCATCAGCAGCAAAAGAGAAAAGGAACACTCTATGCCCTTCAATTCCAAGGCAATGCCACATGATAAATCCAATAAAATAAAAGAAAAGGATAGTATATCTTTTCCTCATGTAACCTACATAATATTGTTCATTATTTGACTTCTAATACAGGTTTGCTGCTGCTTTCTTTTTTGGTTTTCTTTTTTCTTTCCCATCATTAGAGAAAGGCCATTTGAGGAATATAGTCTGCACAGTGATGTGATTCAGCAACTTTCTGGAAAACAAAAACACAGGCCTCTTTTTGGTGCACTAATGAAACACAACTGGCACTAATTTTCATTGAATTGAGCCTGACTGAAAGCAGGCAATGTACCATGTAAGCTAAAGCTCAGTGATCTTAGGTCACAATATTATTTTTCACGGGTTTTTATGTATTATGTGCTGAACATAACCTGCTGCTAAATCAGGCCAATGATAACAAATATATTGCTGTACAAGCTGTTGTGTTACCAAGAATGGCTCAGCAAATACATTTGTCTTTTTATCCAAATTCTAGGTAGCTTCTGTCCATACCAACACAACACCATTGTTTCTGAGTATCTCCCAAGGACATGTACACAGAAAGGTTATCCAGCAGTTCCACAAAGGCAGAGCCCCCTGTCATAAGCTTGCATGTCAACATTTTTTTTCCATGAGGACACTGAATGGTATGCAGTAAAAGCCCTCTAGAGACATGATATAATTTTACATATTTGGTATTCTTTACCAGGAACGCTCCAAGTCTGAGAAATTGAAACAGGATCAAAAAGAGGAAGAAAATCCCCCACAGTCACACACAGGGTAGTCAAATGAATTTAGGAAGCCTTATGCTTCATGGGTGTGTTTCCATCAAAAATATCTTAATAAAGACATCATTGTCTATTTAATCTGATAGAGAAGTCCTGTCTCCAGGCAGGCATGATGTGGTAGCCAGGCATGGCAAGCAGTGAGTGCCTGAGCTGGGATGTGCTGCATGTCCTGGCTTAGGGCACATGCTGCTTTTTCTCCAAGCAACGTGCAGAGTGACAAGCAGCATGTGTCCCACGTTTCACCAGAACCATTCCTGCCTCAAGCCACGGAAGAGATGCCACTGCAGCTCTGTGGCCGACAGTGAGTGCAGCTGGTGAGGAGCGGGTCTCACACCCTCTATGAACCCACCTAAAGGTGAAAAGTGCTGCATGAGCACCCACCCCTGTTCTTCCTGGTGGAGCTGCATGGGAACATTGGCACCCAGGACTTGTGGGCTTGGCTAACCACCAACCAGCACGGAGCCTCTACTTTTAGAAGCACGAAGCAATATTCCCCAAACATATTGTCATTTGCAAAAGAAAGAGTCATTTTGACAGCAAAGTCTTGCAGTGACTACGTAGCCAGGGTGTTGCTGGCATTAAAGAGCTGGCAGAATTTCTACCATAAATATTTCTATCAGACCATTGTATATCAGCTGTAAAAACTTGCTCTGGGCTGATATTTGGAAAACAAGATCCAGCAAGATAATGCTTTATTAAACATATTATCCTGTTTGAGTAATCTACAGATATGTAAATCAAGACATCTGCAAGCGCAGGCCCCACTGACACCTTTGCTGATTCTTCTTTGCTGATGCTATGACCATTAGGGAAAGTGAGAACTGGCCATTCCAGAGTTCTTCGTCTGGGGCTTTCCTTTTACCTCCAGATGCCCTCAACGGTTCAGATAAAAATGCTGGGGAGACATAGGGTAGAGCAGACAAGCTGCCGTCAACAAGGAAACATGGAGAAGAGTTTCCACAGAAGAAAAACCCAACTCTGAGAATGCACATACAGCAATATATGTATCACCTTTGCACATAGGTGAAGAAGAGCCACTGTTGGAAAGTCCCTGAATCCTGCCTAGCCATACATGCCTCCTTCCAATCTGGAGTAAGCTAAGTTTTCCAGATAAGTGAAAGAAAAATTGCACTTATTTCTATCTCAGAGGAAATGTCTGCTGTTGCTGCCAAATTAAACCAGCCTGTTGATCACAATGCCATAACACTGCACCAGCCACATAGCCCTCTTGTTTTAAAAGGTTTCCTGTGGGTTCTACCACATCTGACACATACTTTGGTGGAAAACATGTCAACTGGCCCTTCTGAATGGAGATTGCCAGATGCGCACAGAATATTCCCAGGACAAGTAAGTGGTTAAATGCACCAGGAATGGAAAACTCAGTATCCAACAAACAGTAGCAACTTTTCATGTATTAATGATGAAGTATTCAGGATTTATAGTTCGAAATACTCTTTTCATTGATTTCATTATTAGAAGTCTGTTACATCTAAGCATTTTTTTAAATGCTGAATCTCATTTTCAAATACCTTGAGGGAATAACAGCCACAACAACAAAATTAGAAACACATTACTGAAGACAAAATTAGAATAACTGAGCTCAACAACATACAGGGAAAATGCAGTGTTAAAATGTATGAGGTAAAGTGTTTTCTAACTATCCCAATGTTAAACATAATTTTGTCCTTGGAATGAGCAAGGGCAGAAATTTGTGACATTCTCCAACAGTATTAAACACAACTGGTTTATGCAAGTTATGTGCTAGATCAGTATATTTTCTCAGTCTAGTTAAGGCCAAAGAGGTTCAATAAGATATTTTTAATTAATTTTTAATTAACAAGTCCTTTTTAGAAAATGCTTTTAACCCACCCATCCTTTGGGACCGTGATTCCAGGAAGTCCTGAGAAAATAGTTTATTTTTCAGTACTCTTACGCGGGAAACCTGGAGGGATATCTCAAGTGAAAGAGATTCTTCAGCAAGCATGGAAAAGACACTGCTATCACACCTATGACATTGGTGGCAAAAGCAGCAGAAGGTGACAGATATCCACCAGTCTGTACTGGGGCAACCCCTCAGATGCTTCGCAGTGAAGTTTTCTGCGGTAGGTAGGACAAGTGTTTCAGAGCACACATACTGCCATGGCCTGGGTTAGAGACAGACTTCCCTTATCACTCCTGAGCAAGTGTCTTTATGAAACAGATATTTTCACACCACCTGTGCATAGTGCATGCACACATTCTGCAGGCTGGGCAATGACAGTTTCTTCTCACAATGATGTTGGAAAATGTATTCCCTTTCTTTTTTCAGGAACAAAAAAAGAAACCACATATTTCCAAAACCAGAACCATGTCATAATAGCCAACACAGGATAAGAGGGAAGGGGTTGTTGCGGTCCGCAATATCTTCTCATGTTAAGTAACCCTCCCTTCCTCCCCCTCTTCCAGCCTCAAACATGTGGCTGTCATAAACTCTTTAAGGCAACATTGTCAAATACATTCACCAAATATTCTGATGAAAAAGAATTGTTCAAATAAAAAAAATACAGTGATGAAAATATTCTGTTTAGAGCATTGCTTCACACTGGTGAGTAGCTCATTTGCTATTCCTGGGTATTAGAGTCAAGCTCAGTGCTTTTGTAATAGATATTTTTAAATAAAGGTTAAAGAACAGGTCTGTCCTATGTTACTTGAAATGTCTGTGGAAACAAACAAGCACCTGCTTCTTTGAGCACTACCTATGGTAGTGTCTATAGGTCTTGAAACAAGCAGACAGGCCAAATACACATGGGTTTCACAAACCGTTCCCCAGCAAAAACCTGCACGTATGAGCTGACTCCTTATCTCCACTTCAATCAAATGAGCTTATTGTTAAAGTTTTACAAAGCAACCCAGCAGCAAGGTGAAAGATGAAGAGATTATTGAATAATAGATAAGAATATTTTTAGTCAGCTCAGATGTATTCACATATCTGAGAAAGCACCAGGAAAAAAGCCCTCAGAAAGGTGCTGGCTGAATTCCAGCAAAAGCAACCTGACTGTCAGGGCCCTGCAAGGACTGGGGTCTTCCCATGTGAGATGACAAAACAGAGCTGCCGGGGAGGCACCGGGGAACCCAAGACAGTCCCAGCCCCAGGCACTGGGTAACTCTGTGGGGATGGAGACATAGGCCTGTGGTGGGCCCAGCCTGGGGCGCTCACAGCTGAGCAGGGCTGTGGGCAGCTGGAGAGTGGCTCTGCTGAAGCATTCCTGGGGCAGGGACTGACAGCCCCAGGGGGCTGACATGGGATCCTGGGCTGTAGGCATGGTGGGGGGAGCCACAGAGGCCTGGGCGAGGGTAGTCAGAAATGGGGGTGCCCTCAGGGCCCTGATACAGTTATGCAGACGTGCAAAATTAATGCTTAAAAAGTTGTCTGTATTTCTGGTCCTGGAATTGATTTAGACATTTTTGCTTCTTTTTCACTCATAGCTTTATAAGCCAACAATCCTGCCCTTAAGTTTGCAGCAGCTGGGACTGTAAACCTATTCCCAAGGTCATTCTTCCCATCAGGTTTCCTAAAATGCAGTTAAATGGAGGGGCAACAAAGCATTTGTAATGATCTGGAAAGCACCTTCCCCTTCCACAGAAGAAGAAAACTACCAAATTGTCTGACTTCAGCACTGTTCTGCTTCTTACCCTGCATCCATTACCCAGTGAGAGTCATTGTTCCTTTATTATGCTCTGAGGAGACAAAGATTTTTAAAAGATCTTTTCACTGCCTGAGCCAGCCCTCTCCCTGTTGTCTTTCCCTTTTAATGAAGATCACAGTGTAGTTGACATCTTTGATCCTGAGAGCCTGTGAAGAAGTGAAGGTATAATGACATTATTCACTTAAAAAGCTAGGGAGATACTGACTGAAACAACATCTTCTGAAATAAAGTAGCAGTGAATAATGAAGTGTCACTTGGATATTCAGAACTTCATTCATTAAAAAACATTTCTGAAAGGAAGTGGTTCATGTGCCCCTGGAAACACTAACAGAAGACGTGCCAGGCTAAATCAGACTTGGCATCTAGTCTGGAATCAAAGTACTTAAACAAAGTCCATCCTCCCACGACACTGACTACAGAGCAGAAACCCCTTCTCTTACCTTGTGTACAGCTATGAAACTAGATGCAACAGTGGGCTAGAGAATCTCTTAAAAGGCAGGTGTAAACAGGGAATACTTATCTCAGTAGTATTCCAGAAGCATATTCCATCACAATGTAAAGGTATGACAGCCCCCAAAATACTGTGCCATCTGAGAGGAACCAAGCTTTTGTCTTTTGGGACAGTCATAAGCCTGCAGCACCATGGAGCTCAGTGCTTTCTAATCTACCTTGATTTTTTGACAGGACATTTTTATGAACTCCTTGCTCCCTTAACTAGCCTGCTGTAGGCAACTGAGTTAACATGTTCAAAATTAGCTTGGATGTGTCTGAGTTATGCCTTGGGTGCTGCAGAGAAAGAACAGATACAAACTGGGATTTGAAACTGCAGCATTGACATAGCCCAGTATTTTGGACCTCTGTCCAGAAAGGCATTTCAGCACACATGTAGCTGTAAGGCTCTGAATAGACTTGGCAACTGCTTTAGCTTAATAATGGTGAAGCATGTTGTGAGCTCCCTTCTGGACTGGAAATTGTCTCTGAAGGGTTTTATAAAATCCAGTAGAGCCTCAGGAAGCAGGAAAAAATATTTATTCAATTTCTCTCCTCTCAACCTGAATGCACTGGAACTAGGATATTTTGGCATAAAACTCAGACATATTTAAGCAAATGTCAGAGGCCATCAGAGGCCCAGCCAAGTCAGTTTTGGTGGGTGTGGGCCCACCAAGGTACAGAGAGGGCCCTTTCCCAAGGGCACACAAGCCCAAGTGCCAAGTGCCAGAAGTCAGGATGAACAGCAGCAACATGGAACAAGGAGCCACATCATCATTCTGTGAGGACTTGGACAGGCTATTGTGCCATTGCAGCACGCAGGGCCCAGAAGAGTTCTGCAAGTAGCACAGCTTCTTAAGAAAATAGCAGTAAATAAATCTGTATGCAATGGTCTCCTGGTGACAAACCAGTTCAAAAGAAACCCACAACAAGCACGTTTAAGAGAAGAACACCATGCAAGAACCCATCTCTGCACATACACAAACACAGAGACACCAGCATATTTATCCAAAATGATATCACATAGCATCTCACTTCAGATCTTGTGGATCACATGGAGGCACAGGGTCATCTACACGCAGATCACTGCTTTTGCAGCTGTTTGGATCCACCATCTGCATCTTCTGCTTCCCAGCTCCCTCAAAGTGAAGTTACAGACAGACCAAAATACTGAAAAATCTCCCTGCTTGCAGACTGCAACATTTGGAAACAGCTGTGTCAGCTGATATTCACCCCCTGTAATGGCACCATTTGATATTTGAAGCTGTGTTTTCATTTCTGGAGAATAATGCACATGCCTCAACTCCCTTCTCAGATGTGTCATCCCACTGCTATTCCTTTCTTCTTTAAGCTACAGTTTGGTATTCTTTTAAGTGAACACAGTTACCAATAAAGCAGTCCCCGCTTTCTCCCACTCCTACAATTTCTCCCAGATCATCTGTTGTACTGTGCCATCATAAATATTTGTGTGGCTGCATGGTTGACCAGAGCAAGGAACTGATCCAGATGAAAAACAGCCCCTGGGAAAAAAATATGCAATTTTTGCAATATAATTCTCCACAAAGTTATACAAATGCTTATGCTGCAATTGTAAGAAGGTTTGCATAATAATCGAGATGACTGACTGAGAAATGGGAAGGGGAACAATCTGGTTTTTTAAGCAGTTTTTCTGGCCTTAATGTGGTGCCATGGTTTGGCATTTGCTTTCACCAGCATTTGTCCACAGAAAGGACATAGAAATTCCTGCTTTGGGGAGTAAACATGCAGAGCTATTGGAAATTCCTTCTGAATGCCCAGAGAAAAGTTCTTTACACAGCAATATCTAACTCTTGTCAGCATTGGAGCCCAAGTCCATAAAGTCCAAAACAGTGTTCTTACACTTGAAGGAGAGCATTCTCCTATCAATGACAAGCTCAAGGATACTTTAGAGTCAACCGTTAGCACTTCAGAGGAAAACAGCCTATTTCTCTTTTTCTCAGCTTCTCTGGATTTAAGGACTGTTGAGACCTAATGCTGCCTCGTTACCTATTCCACAGTCCTGTGGTGTAAATGGGATTGAAAAGTATGGAAGCATTAACATTGGATTGAATTTTATCAAAAAGCTTTTTGAAAACAGCTCACCTCCCCATTTAACAGTTTCTACCAAACTAAGCCTAAAACTAGAGACAGAAAGTCCTGACACCAATTCCCTCAATTTCACTTCTTTTTGTCTTGTTTTCTTTCTTCACAATGAAGTGACAGTTCCACTGCTGATATTTCTCAGGATACACATGACAATCTTTTGTGAGACACTTGAAAATTGCAGTTAAATGCAAGCTTGCTGATGAATTAAGCTGCACAGAAGGCAAAAAAGTTGCCTCCTCCACTTAAAAAAAAAAGAGAGCCAAGAATTACTGTTTTCTCCCCACTGGTTTGTGGTGTGAGATAGCGGGGATACAAAACTAGCTGATGCCATGAGTGGGAGGATTGACTACAAAGAGAACTCTTATTGTTTCCAGTAACTGTACAATTAACTTAAATTGTGGCTATCTTTTCACCAGTGCGCTTAACATGTTCAGACTAAGGATAGTGTCTAAGTGAACATTACAATTTCCTGGAAAGATTGCAAACCAGTGATCCTCCCTGAAATTGTATACTATTACTTACCCTTTGCTGACCCAGAAACACAAAGGCTGTATGTTACCACAGGCCAGGGGACTTCCTCCACGCACTGTCTGTGACATGGCAAGCCTAGGGACAGAGCTCTGGCACATACAGTGGACATATTTAGCTTGGGGCAGTAAAGATCAGGGGAAAAAGTGCAGCAAGGTAACAGAAAAGGACTGACCCCATCATATCTACTGTTTGGGTAGCTCTGTTAGTTTTGATGAAAGCCAAGAGGGACTCAGCTATAGAGCAGAGACGTCAGCATTTTTAGACATTAAATGTGTTTGAACTCTAAGGAGCCTAGAGAATGTAAAATCCTCTGCTGGGCAGACACTGCTTAAGGAAGTTAGAGGCCTGTTTTTCACACATCCTTGGGAAAGCTGGCAAGAAGAATTGCCTTTGAATTTTTCCACCAACTGCCAGTTCCCCACACATCATTCTGTCTCTACTTCTGGCTGTATTCGTATTAACTTTTGGAGTTGTGATGGCCTGAGAACATGACCAGGGCAATATTTGTAAGGACAGGTCTTGTTTTTTATGAAATCAAAGGGGCAGGAACCAGACAGACTTTCAGGCACATAAACTCATCTCCACACCACTGGAAAGTCAGTGTGCTTGGAAGTGTGTCAGAGCTTTATCTAGCTATACCTGTCTAGTAAAAGATGACATTCCCCTTCAACACCCCTCTACTTGATCTGATGCTCAGCTTTCTCCCTCCCCAGTAAAGCCTCCTCTAACCCTATCTCCATTCTGACAGCATCCTCAGTCTTTTCTGGATGCACTGGGTTTTCATACCCTCCTTTCCACCTTTCTTCCCATTCTTCTCACCCTGTCCCACCACCTCTTCAAGGCCTCACTGAGCAGATCCTCTGGATCTCCCACTCTTATTACACTGAAGCCCCTTTGACAGGCCCCTGTCAGGCAAGAACAGTTCCACAAAACTTAGTCTTCTGCAAGGCAAAGCCACCAGACAGATTCCTGTCCAGCCAGAGCCACTTTCTCTGCCAGGCACTGCCTGATAACTGGATGATGGGGCTGTGCTGCTGACTACACTGCTGCAGCCATCAGGAGCATCAATAACCCTCAGAAATGGAGTTCCCTTCAGCTTTGATCATTTCAGTGATAGGGTTCAATCCACTTCCTGGCACACAGCTGCAGGGACAGAGCCAGCAGGATGAAGCAGGGATGGGAATGAAAGGCTGAGCATAGGGTGAAGGAGGAAAGTGGTGAGGTGAGGTGGAGAACTACTTAGGGTGTCTGTGCCCTGTAGAGAACACCAATGGGTCAGAAAGGAGCATTCACAGTAGCAGGGAAGCAGCCTGTGTACAATAGGCAGTATTTTTCCCTGCAGTTCATAATAACACAATATTTTGTGAGCTCTGTCCACAGCTGCTGTGCAAAAAATACACGAATATTTTGCAATACTTTTAATGTTGTTGTGTCATAATGTTCTTCAGTTCTACGTGAAGTTAAAAGGGACAAAAACAGATTAGGACCCAGCTGAGTGAGGGGAAAAGAAAGGCAAAGGAAAGAAAATTGCCAAACACTTGCCTCAGTGGGCCATCAAGAACTGAAGGGGCAGCCCCCTGCAGACATGCACAGGTTGGTAGCACAGCGAGGACCCATCTGACACTGTGCTTCTGCAACTTGAAGACTGAAGAAAGTCCCTTGAAATGGTGGGGGATGGGAGAAGGAAGAATTTCTAGCAATTCACTGCAGAACAGTGACTCTCCCCGTAGTCAAGTTTGGCTAAGGGCAAAAACTGGTGAAGAGTAGGAACACCTTAGATAGGATGAAAGGAGAAAAATAGTGTCCCAGATTTCTGTCTAGCACAGACCGTATAGACATTTGAGCTGATGATGAATCAACATGAATCAGCCCTATTATACCCCAGACCATAACCATGATGTAAATTGAGGTGATGCAGCAGGTGACTCAGAGGCACCCTGCACATCCTGGGTGAGGCCCAGAGCTGGGGACAGCAAGCCGTCAGCCATACCCAAATAAACTGATAAAGCCTGGGCAACAGGCCTGAAGTATTTTGCCCTCTCTAGTTCAAATAACCACTATATATCATGCCAACACGTAATGTGCAATGGCTCCCCACCTTCCTTTAAAAGAGCAAGTTCTCCTTCAGGATTGATTTGTCTCAGCAGTGACATCACTGACAGGTGGAGGTGCTCTGACTACAGCCTGGCTCACCCCACTCAGAGGTGACAGGCTGGTCAGTACGTAGGATCTTCTCCCCCCACGGACATCTGGCAGCAGAGCTGCATAAGGCAGCAAACCACACAGCAAAATAATGCAGAGCACATTCTATTTCAGTGGCATCAGTGTCCCCGTGCAGACTGTCCCATGGTGATATGAACAGCTGTGGTGGCATGAAGAAAAGGGCCATCTGGCTTGAGATCACAGCTGGGATCAGGTCTGCCACCAGAGAATTCCCCTTGAGACTAGATCCCTGAGCTCTTGACCCTCCACTAAACTTTTCTGAAGTAGTTTCTGAAAAAATCCCTCACATGCTGCAGCTAATAATTTTCTCTCAGATCATAAGGAATGCAACTTACATGCCTTTCCCTGTGCCATATGTGATGCTTGCTGGCATGAAAGAAGTGCAGGCAGAGCTGTCACAAGAAAATTTGGGAGCCTCCCTTGCCTCCCTCTCCCAGACCATCCTACTGTGGTGCTTTGTCCTGCCTTTCACACTCCTCCTAGTTGCCACCAGGGACCTGCAGGCCCTGTGTTTGGGCAACATCAGCCATTGGCATGCCCTTACACGTCACCCTGCCTGTATGCTCCCTAGGTTGTGACACCCTTCATGAAGCCCCTGCATGGCTGATGTCCCCCTTGGCCTGGCTGTGGCCATAGCTCTACATGCTGGTATGTTTCTGTCCCACCTCACCACAGGTCCCTCTCTTCAGTATGGATCAGATCCAGATAGAGCTAAATATGATCGTGTTAGTAATAAGAGGAGGCTCTCAGATCCCCATGTTAAACCTGGGCACAATGAGACCTGTAGTAAACCGGGGATGAGACTCATCTCACTAAAACTTTTTATGCCTTTAATGTAAACATACAAAACTGAGCTAGTCATCTAGACAATCATTTTACTTAGCGGAGAAGCAATTTTGCAACAAAACTCACATTAATTAATGTATATATCTGCCTTAAAATGGCACGACTCCTGTGTAGCATAGTATTTGTTCCTCAGCATTGAATCTGTCAATGAATCCCATTCTAGATGTCAAACAAGTGGAGCTGTATTTGCTTATATCATTTCTTACAAATACCCACTTGGACACATTTACATCAGCTGGGAACTGATCTATTCCAGTTGAATTTGCATAGTTGAAGTTGGTTCTCAAACCTAGAAACACTTTAGTATTAGGTCTCCTGCTTATATTTTCATGCATACTAAGAAGAATTTTATGGAGTTTTTTTAATTGATATTGTGCAGGCTGCTGAAAAAGCACAGTACATCGCTTTGAGTCCTGGACAACGTGCTCCTCTTTGGCCTTGGATCTCTTTGTGCAGTGTGTTGTGGTCTTTTTGAATATCACCTCACTGGAAAGTAGTAGGAGTTGGCAGAGCTGGAATACTGGGGGGACACGCCAGATGGATGGGAACTGTGGACTTCAGCACTTTCTTTGATGTCTGCATTACTGCAGCTAGAGTGGGGCTGCCTTCTCTTTCGCTCCCGCTGCATTTTGTGCATGAGGCCAGGAAAGGAACAGGGCTCTCAGCAACAGCGTCATGGCAATGAAGAAGGAAACATGCATATGTTCAACATCACTATGCAGCCTACTACCACTTCACTGTGGCCCTGACCCTGAGAGAAGATACCAGAGCTTTCCAGGATAGTCCTGTACCACAGAAGGCACTACCTGCTTTGTCATTAGCTATGGAAGAACAGGCATGGGTATCACAGAAAGTTTGACAGTGGTGTAGGTACAGGCTTATCTGCTGTTTGTACCTAGACATCACCCTTTCAGCTTTCACATCATTTACAATTAACAAATTGTAACATACCGAAATACAACAGCCTACATAGTGCTGTGTTTGCAATTCTTACTTACATAAAGCAGAAAAAAATAAAGAAAAGTTCCAATAGTGTTCTTCTTAATAAATAAAAACTGGGTGAATGTGATCTGGCTTTTACTATGTTGAGCATACCAGATGTCCAGAGGGCCTCTGTCTCTGTTGAACAGTTTTGATTTTGGCTTTGTATTCGTGCTGAATGAAGTGTGTGCAAATGCCTGACAGAGTCAAAGGATGCCTGAAACAGGATTTAAGTTTGAATCATAGAACCACAAAATAATTGAGGTTGGAAAGGAGCTCTGGAACTCACCTAGTCCAATACCCTGCTCCACGTAGATCCACTGCCAACATCATATCAGGTCACTTGATCACGTTTGCCTTTGCTTTCACAGCACTTTCCTGGGACCGAGGCTTTGGCAGCAATGATGCTTTTGCCAGCTGAAGCCGTTCCTACTCCACCTCCAATCCTGGTTCTCACAGTGTCCTCCCAGCACAAACATTTGTGTAGTCTCCTAAGGAAATGATTCAGCTGAAATATAATCCGTACTGCCAATATCATAATAGTTTTTTATATCCAGAACAGTTCCCCAGTCCAACATATTCTGTAGTCATACTCACAAACATGGTGGAGGAAGAGCCAGACAAGGACAAGCAGCCAAGAGGAGGAAGGGAAAGGAGGAGGCTAGTGCTATGAAATGCCTGCCTGAGCCAGGGCTGCAGATTAATGAATTCTGTGTTAATACCAACCCTCAGAGAAGCAAGATTCAACTCCTGTTCAAGCCCCTTCACCACTACAATTTCCTTTTTTGGGGGTGGGGCAGGGTGATAAAGTATTGCTTATTGAATATTTTCACATCCAATGAACTTGCTGGGAAAACTCTATCAAATGTATAGGAACCAGGTGAGTCTGTACATATGTCAGAAAGAAGAAACAAGCAGAAAGTTGACCTGAACAGAAGTATAAAAGAAATAAAATTTTCCAACAGAAATTGCCAGACTGGCTGAGCTACAGAATCTGGGATGTCTCCACCCAACACTTTGTGGAAAGACATTTGCTTCAGAATTAGATCAAGCCTGAACAAAGCTGGAATGAACTAACCTACCTTCACTCCAGCTTTCTTATCTTCACAGTATTTCCATATTTGCCAAAAGGATTCAAAATGTTATTCAAAATAACTGACAAGAAGAACAATCAGTGACCAAAACAATCAGATGAAATTCCAAAGAAGAACTAGATTGATGAAAATTCAGGCAATTGATCCTCATTAGTGCTACTGCCAACATACAAAAAAATAAAAAGACCTGATTCATTACATCTAGCAGTAGGTATTTAATGTAGACATCTGAGTCAGAAGCCAGATCACACTAGTCCCTCTGGGTAATCCATGAAGAGTAGAAAGCACTCCCTGAAGATAATTCTCTGTAACATCCAACTTAACATTTCTGTATGAGCTCATTGGAGGTCAAAACTGCTCTCCAAGCAATACCCAAACACTCACACTCATCACCCACCAGTGAGAGGCTCGATGCACTGTCCTGTCACTTTTTATTTCAACCTCAGTCTCTCATTTCTACTGGGCAGAGTTTAAAATGCAATTTGAAAGCCAAATACAGATTGAACTAAAACTTCAGATGCCAAAGAATAACTTACTAAAATCAATCCAATATTGAAGCTTGAAATAATATTTAAAACTACATCATGACTTTGATTCGTCCAGAGTTAAAGATAATACTCCTACCCAGAGTACAATATTCCTATATAGATTCAGCAGAAGCTGAAGTCTCCAACCAGTCCTGACTCTCATCATTACCCTGACTTTAACATTAAATGTATCCTTATGAAGACTTCCAGTCCAACCAAAAGTGGAAGTAGCAATAAGCTCCTGGCTCATAACTGTCAAAAATTCTAATTCATTTCCCCATATGTACCACAGAACAGAAGGTAGTACCAAAAAGCCACCTTAAGAGCAAAGAGAGGCTTTAACTAGAATCCTGTACCAAACCTTTAGTCTCTGCCTACAGCTCTATCACTGATTACAGGTTCAAACTGACGGGTGACTTGAAGAGCCACAGCCCACAGATCAAAGATATCCAAGTACACAATAGAAACAATGCACATGCTGTATGCACCCTGACATAAACCAAACTGTACTGACAATAATTCTCACTATTCATATCAAGCACAGAGCTGCATTCCTTTTTAAATAGAATGCAGTATTTAAAATCAAAACATTCCCTTCCTAAAGTATTAAGAATAACTTAACTTTGTAAGATTGATTCTAAGGACAAGACCTGTATAATTAAGGAAAGGGAAAATGTCCTAATTTCACTTCCTGCTAAATCCCATCCCACAAATTACTGCCTTATTCAGAAAGCCAAACTCACCCTGCTAATTATAAATTATTCTCCCCCAATTAGGTAATGGAAATCATAACAAATGACTTAAGTAACTAATCACAGCTAAATAGCACAGCTTGTATTGTGGATACCAAGTATTCCATACCGCAAAAATACTCCCAGAATACGAACAAGGAAAGTGTAGCCTGCCTGCATGAACTCCACAAGTGGAAGAGGTTACTGACCAAAATGTAGACAACTAAAAATTATTTGGTACTAATCTGAAACAAGTTAGTATGTCATCATTCAGAAGCATTCCACTCCAGTGTGTTACTTCATTTTAAAGATGTTATATGGACTGTTTTCTGCCTTTGTACCATGCTACTAAAAGATTTTACAAGTGGGTAGCTAAAGTGAGCTCTTCTGCAAGACCAGTGAGTAGAATATTTCTGTCTGACTACTCTAAATGCATGCAAAGGGAAAGACCAGACTGAAGGCTGATTACACTGCTTTTAAACATGTCCCCGAGTGTCATGTACAGTCTGCAGAGTGACTTTTAAGTGCCACATGATTATTATGCAGAAGCAAGATAATCTTTGGTGCATATTAGCTTGAAGTTTTCAAACACCATAATATCTTTTCATATTACTAGTCCTGAATACAAAGAAAAACTTAATAAAAACTCCAATTAGGAGCACTCCTGGATATGAATATGCTTCACAGGGTTTTGCAATTTGAAATCCAAGTGCTAGTATATTTATCTTAGAAATTAGAAAATTCTGGCAGCTAACTAGTGAGATTACAGCAGCGCAGCAACAAATGAAGGCAACCTTCATTCTGCCCCCTAGGTAGCAGATTATTTATAATAGCTCACGGATAAAAGGACAGGACAAAGATACCAAAACTCTCCCTTTGCAGTGCAGTATTAAAATACCCCTGTGCGCTCATAAGCAGAACTACAGTTACCATATAAGAGCAGGAATTAAGAGGGAGAATGAAAGATTAGTTGCCCCTTCTGGTAAGGAGGAATGGCCAGTGATTCAGACACTCACCCCTAGTCACTCACCTGACTTCAATTTCTTGCCATGTCAAGAGACCCACTGATTGTGCCTTCTCCTATAAAATGGCGATAGCAGAACACCAGTACTTCACGGGCAGGGCAGAAGGAAGCCTGGAGAGAGAGAACTGTTGAGATGCTATGAGTATAGCCAGATGTGTAATGGAGAGGATTTAACAGCTGGTTGCTTTAAGATGCAATGGTCCTGCTCCACCACTTTCTTTCTCCCCCTTCCTTGTCTTTTTCCCCTTTCCCAAATACACAGCCTCAGCACCTCTCTTGTGTAACTTCTGGTGCTCTATCTGTACAATAAAGCCAATCCAACTTACTAAGCAGCAGAAAACCTATTTTTTACTCTTGTTTTGGAATTATTTCATTATTTAGTACTGCCAAGCTGAATCAGGTCACTGTACAGTTAGAGGAGTTCTAGAGAGAGTGAAGAGGACAGCTGGAACTATGCAGCCTGAAGAGGGAGGAACAGACATGGGAGAGCAGCAGGATCCTCCCTCTTTAGCATCACTAATTCACTAGACTGGGAGCCATAGCTCGTAACTGCCCTTGACTGATGGATGCCTCAGGAGCACAGGTACAGAGAAAAGGAGCAGCTGCTCATCGCTGGGAGTAGTGATCAAAGCCTGAACCAGCACAGGCACCGGAGCTCCAAGAGACTCCAAGAGGTTGACAAAGAGCTCGCAAACATATAATAAACCTGGAGCTTGATATAATTCTTTCTTAAAGAAGACTGAAAGAGTAGCAGACCAAAAATATAGGCAGGGAAGTTTACTGCCAGCTGAGAATACCTTCTTTCCCTTGCTACAGAAGTTATTAAGTCTTGGTTTCAATTGACTGCACAGTGCTACCCCACCAGATTTGATACTGTTATTCAGTTTGTTTGCAAATAATATCATTTTCCTAATCTATTTTGCTTTCATAACATGCTTCAAGGACAGCCTGTGCATTGGATCTGTGCAGTAGAACTTAGTAAAGACATTATTGGTTGACTACAGGCCCTTGCATCCAGTGGGGCCCAACAGAACATCCAGAGCCACATTAAGAATTGTTGTTAGCTTTAGAATAATGTTCCAGCAAATTATAAGCACTGTGTTAGCAGAGTAACAGCACATACTGCTCTTACATCTTACCCCTGGGAAAGCTGAGGCTTTGATGCACAGAGGCTTTCTCAATCTGAAGCACACCGTGCACCTTGCTGGGGGACTCAGGGATATTTTCCTGATTACCACTGAGTCCATCCATAAGAGGGCAGTGATATATAACTACAACGCATCCATCATTCCCCTGAGTCCTTGATGAGACCTGGGTAAATACAGTTAAAAGCACGCCCAGAAACATGCAGAAAACGGCAAGGACCAGCAAGAGGCTGTTGGCACCACCCTTGCGCACCTTCCACTTGCTGGCCTGCATGACTGAGCCTTCATTTAAAGCAGGATCCCTTGGGAACCACTGTCAGCACACATTTGGAGCACAGCCCGTACTCACAACTCTGGCTCTGTGGCCAGGTGTCCTAATTCCTCTGCTGCCAGACCCCTATGGACTGACACAAATTACATTATTAATGCCTGCCTATAGCTGTTGGAAGTTGTGAACCAGGTTTATTAAGCAGATAAATGCACCACCTTGAAGAAGAATGTATACTTTACCTTCCCTGCAGTATTTATCCTTGTGGTGGTGAATTACACTGCATGAAGAAGGCAATCAGATCATAAAACCTCTATATGTTCCTACATGGTGTGATTAACAGAGAAAGGAAATTGCAATTGCTTACACCTGCTATATACATTTTTCCAGATGCTCCGAAAGAATGGTGATTACATTTTGTTTTCTCACTTTCAAAAGATAAATAAGAATATCATCTGTCAAGCTTCAAGAGTGGATCAACCAGCCTTTTATTCTCAGGTGAATTCCAAAATAGCAGTATTCAAAGGGCAGAGAACACACCTAGCAATATGTGCTGCAAAGCTCCCAGTACACTAGAAGTGCAATAAATAAATGATCATAACAATAAAGCTGTCTTGCATGTAAATAACCGTTCACCTTGATGTTTAAATTTAGTAAGCAGTATTTCCCACTGTACATCAGTTTTGTTGCATCTATGATAAGGCCAAATCACGAAGTGTTGTTGTGATGATCTTAACATAATGGTGCAAGGAATGGGACATGAAAACTAGGTAAGGACAATTTAGGAAACTGAAAGAAATAAAAATATACTCCTGGGAAGTTAAAGCAACAGAAAGTGTCTTCATGACAGTTCATAGAAGACTTAAGGTAATCTATTAGCTGTTTAAAAATTTATATAGAAATGATAACTGGCATCACCCAATTTTAGGCAGTTCACAAGCAAACAATTCTTACCATATCCAGCAGAGAGACAAAAGTTCCTCCACTGGCAGATCATGACTCTCTTAACTCAGGTGTTTTCAGTTGCCTTGTCCAGGGTCTTATTCTCTGCTACCTACAGAGAAAGTTTTGGCAGCCTGGTTGGCTGATGTGGTGGCTGAGGCCACAGGATTCAACAGCTGGGCTGGCTCAGACACCATGAATGCTTGCCCTGAGTATCTAATGCTAGCAAAAATGTCTTTTCTTCCCTATCTGATACTGCATTAATCTGACAGTCTTTAAATTATTCATACATTATTTCTCAAATAAAAGGTTTGGAAATTAATTAAGCTGGTTTTGTTTGGGTTTTTTTGTTTTCTGAAGATCAGTGTAATTTAAACATACCCAGTGCAATAAACAGTCTAGTAATATGAAAAGCAGAACGAAATAAATCTGTAAAAGATAGTTTTTCCCTTGACATAGTAGCCTACAGGATCTTAGGTTGTCACTGCCTCCTATCAGGCAGCTTAAGAAGCTTCAGACACTTTCTAGAGAAAAGAAGACAAAATCTGAGGTATATTTTTAAATTTTTTTAATAGCTAGATAATTTCCAGACATGTGTTTAACTCGGTTTTTTTCAGAAACTTTTCATTTGGTTGTAGGTCTTCTTACTGAAATTCCATCATCTGCCTCCTTCCAAAGGTTTGGTTTGGTTGTTTTATCTGGCACTACGAAAAACCCCGATGGAGATAGGACAAGGTAGTCTTATTGTGTTGAATCTGGCTGGTTTGGAGTGCCCTAGGCTGCCTGCTCCACTGGGGCTGAGCACACAGCTCTAACCCATGTCTCCCAGACCATCACAAACATCACCATCTAAAACCCAAACACACATTCCTCTCATCTTCAGAAATATATGGAACCAAATGAATAGAACAATGTCCAGGTTTGTAGCTTCAACTACACACACAGTTAGAGAAATAAAATGTGCTGCCACCAAATGCATGCAGCCAATGGGGAAAGAGAAGAAAACTGAAGAGGTCAAGAGGACCTCTCAAGTGGACAGCACATTGCACAGAAGTAACAGTACAATGTTCCTCCTTCCCCTCCTGGGTTTTACAGCTGGGTTAGGTTACTCTTTTAACTTATACAAACTCACTTTCTAGAGTTCTGTACTCCTGCTCATTGGTGGGAATACCAAAATCCAGCAAAACAAAACAGATGCTCAGGTAATGGCCTAAGCAGGTAGACATGAAGTTTAAGGGTTTGTATGCTCTTTAGAGCAAGGACAGATGGCAACACAGGGCTGACCAGAAACACAACCCCTTATATTCCCTTCTGAGCACTACTCAGTTTGGCTCTCTTGTAGTTCAATCCTGCCCAAACCAGCTATATTTTCTGGATGTCATCTCCTGCCAGATGTCACATAAACCTGGATAGCATTCCTGTCCCTTTTACTCTTCGTGTCCATTCCCGTATCAGTCACACACTTCACTTATTGTTCATAAAAACATGGTTTGAAAAAAAAATTCATTTTATTTGGTATTTTTCCAGCTCTGTGCCATTCCTATCCTGCTAATACTTGCTCCAAGGAAAAATATTCAGCAGAACATACAGTGTGTATCCAGCAGAAGCTGCTGTGCAGTGTTCTCAGTTAAAGAGAGAACAGCAGCTAAAGACAGAACTGCAGCTAAGACTGTTACTCCTGAACTCAGGTAACTAAAACAGAAGTTTTCATCACCAGCTTATCATCATTATTGCAAGGAAGACTAATTTCTATTTTAGTTTTTCAACAAATACCAGTTTGATTGTCTGGTTTTGCATATAAACACACCCAATGTAGATGTTCCATGGTTTTAATCTCTTCTCAAGGACATTTTTCTTTCTCTTCCAAGACATCCTATTTTTTTATGTCTTTTCATGCTGGATAATAAATGGGTTCCAATTAGGAATGCTTTTTCTTAATTCTGTATTTTCTATATTGAGTCTAGATTTAAAAAAAAAAATGCCCTGTAAGTCTGAAAACCCACACTGGCACCAAGCTGAAGCAGAAAGCTTTTAAAATGCTTCTAAATTTTCTTTCAAGCCAGAAGCAAGATTGCAATGTTTTTCTCGGCATACCTTGCTCCCTTTGAAATACAGAGACTATTCTTGATATGCTCTTGTTTTCCTTGCATTTTATTTTAACAAGATGCGTCCTTTGGGAATGCTTCATGAGCCCCTTTTCATAGGTTGGCTCTGTCATCTAACTGTGGCATCTCTCCAGTGCCAAGTATGCAATGTATATTTTTGTTAAGTGTTATTTAAGTGAGGTTCAGAAATTTTCACAGACCTACATAAGTGTCACAGACTTTGACACCAGATGTGTTATCTAGTGGTAACCCCAGAACAAAAAAAAAAAGTTTTTTGCAGGAAAACCAGGTAAACAAGTCTTGGAGCTGTTGAAATAACATGAAAACTTTCTCAAAACAGACTCACTAAATTCAATACTTAACTTCTCAATTATGAGTTGTTCAGAAATGTCACAAGTCCCAACACCCTGTTCTAACAGGATGCTGCAAAAAGCAGTTTCACAAACTTGACTGACAGGAGATAAAGGAATGTGGAGACATGGATGGAAGTAGAAAAATTTGTTGATAAAGATGGGTGTACTTGATCAGATAACAGTAACCAAGTGACATTAAAAATGCAACTTAAAAAATCTGTCCCCTAAATTCCATAGTATTATGATTTTTAAGCCAGCACGAGGATCCTTGGAAGGGCCAAACTGTTAACCTTACAGTGACTGGGCTGCCTGTACTGAGCACATAGCATAGATGGTGAGCAGTCCATGCTGTCCATTGGTCAAATACAACTGTAATGACTGCTGCAAGGCTTTCTAAAGCTTAAATGTGTTCATGGACACTGGCCAAAAGGAGAAACAAAGAGCTATGTAGGCTGTTTGGAACAAATAGTTACATTAGTCCACACAGATCCTTTCAGTTGTGATACATTTTAGAGGCCAAAATTTCTCTAATGTCTAACAAAATTCAAAATAAATTTAGTCTGCACTAGTAGAAAATTAAAACCTTTTCAAGGATGCTTCAGAATATTCAGTGAATGTGACAGTCAAACAATTAATCCAGCTTGCTGGCAGCTTATGTTCAAACCCATTATTGACACTGCTGTTTTTCCACAGTACTTGAGGACCTCCTAAAAAAAAAACCAACCAAAAAAATTATATCAGGAATGGTTATGATCTCCACTTGTAGTTTCAAACAATTCAGTTTCTCTTTTCTTCTCTCTTTGCTTGATGCAAATATAGCACAGAGTGCCATAATGGAAAACTATAGTCTCAGTTTCCCTTTGATACAGATTTCTGGACATCCACAGCGTTTGTAAATCATGTGAGTTTTCTTGCTTGTCAGTTCCAAGTTTGGACTGTCTTGGAATTCTGACATATTTTTTAGAGAATTGTATCATCCTATTGCATCCCTCACAAGTTTACTCTTCATTTCACTTTTTTCCCCTTCTTTTTCTCCAAATAAACAAAAATCAATAGTTAGTGTTGCTATTCATGAAGAGGAAGGATTCCAGGGTTATATGATATGACAGGCAAACAGAAAAACGATCCTTCTTCTCGTACAAGCCATACATACATTATGCTAAATTTGGTGTAGAGAAAGCAAACCTTGCAGGTTCTTGGCAACCTAATTCCATCATTGCTTGCAGATGAAATGAGATGACTGGTGGTGATAGAAAGGCTGAGAAGAAGAGGGGGTTTTAAATTACATACACTTGGTAATTCATTGCAGAAATTAAGCCTAATAGGTACAGCTGCTTCATGGATGTGAAGATGTTTCACATGGCCAGCACTGCCCTTGACAGCAGGTGGGGTTTTGGATAAACAACATCAGGAAGCAGCTAGTAAAAGGCAAAAGAAACAGTCTTGGAAAAACTATGTTGGAATTTGATCAACATGTTTTCCAGACAGCTCAGCTCCTAAGAGAAACACAGATTATTTCAGTTCAAAAGTGATATCCAGCTGGAGAAAAATCCCAAATATAAAAAACTGCAGAGCAGTACTGCTTGGTCAAAAGGGCTTGAGCTGCTCTAATAATCACTTGTGTGATACATATCAGCCACTGCTTCAGCTTTAGCACCTGAATTTGAAGACCCAGTGTTAGACTTCAGCCTGAAAAAGAATGAAAGAAAGGAAAGAAAGGATATCCACCAGAAATACTGCTTCCAGTGTAGGGTCCTCCTGGGAGCACTCTAACCTGGGTCCTGCCACCCCACTCACCTCTGTATGTTGCACAGTCAGTAGAGCAGGTGTGCAAGGGCAAGATTCAGCTGCTGTGAGAACTGCTCACTGGATGGGTGCAGGTCTAAGACCTGGTTTTAATCTGCAGAGTTACTTCCAGTGCATCCCTATTCCTAAGGGATTCAGAAGTTTGGGACCCCAGACACTTATTTGAAAGGCAGCCTACAGAGAGAGACAGGAGGAGGAAAAACAGACAGTAGCTTCATTATGCAGGTGCAGCATGATTATCCATCCCCATAGAAAAGCTCAGCAGAACACTGGGCTTTCTCAGGCCAGTCTCAGATTTCTGGATGACTTTCCACTGGAATTATCCCCAGCACAAAGTTCACTATCTTCTACTCTGAATGTGAGTCACATACATACGTACATGTACAGATATATACATATATCTGCATATACAATAACTATTTTAAAAGAGGCCAAAAATAAAGAGGTCATCACAAAGGTCATCTTTAGAATGAATGGGAAAGAGAAAACCATATCTAGCAGATGGCAATTCCATCAGTTAATGCACTTCTGGAAGACACTCAACCCTGTAATGTGCAGCCTATAAGAACCAAAACAAAACTTACGTAACATTGCATTACATTGACATAGTTTTCTAGGTAGAGGCACTGGCTGGAATTCATATAAACATATCCATGGAAAAGTAATATCTCATCCACATGTACAAGATTTACCAAATAAGAAGAAGTATCACAGCACTTGGCAATTATCATAACATGCACTTCATAAAGTGTAGTTATGAAAAACAATATCCAGTGTTTCCTAATAGGAAATAGCTAATATGGGTAAAAGTAGGTTTTATTCAATTGTCTCCTGCCTTGCAAGGAAACAATCTTACTCCATGGATACTACACAACATACCCCACACAAGTCTAGGCTTGGTAGCATTCCATATTTTGATTTTGATTCAACACCAGGACATATTTCACATTGTCCTAATTCTTACTTTGCTCCTTGTAAAGCTATTTCGGAAGCATTTAAATCTCAACCTCCCAAACAGAAACTTTAATTAACATTTCAGCTATGAAAACTATTTTTAAAAGAGTTATAGTGCAGCTCTTATCCTGCTAAGCAAAAATTCAAAACATTGAAACTGCACATTAAACATTACAAAATGGAAAGTGAGGGTCATCAGCAGCCTCATCTGCAAGCATGTTTAAGTATTTTTGTTCTTGATAAGTAAGAACTAAGCAAAACCTAGCCATGAGATTTGTCAGCAAACGTGTATATTTGCACAACACCTTGGAAAAAGACATAAATAAACCCAGGCTTTGCTGAGAATTTAGAAGCATTGCTTCCATTATACTTCAGGGTCTGTATACTTTTTTAAAAGATATCTGAATCAGATCTTGATGACTTCAACATAAACCCTTGATAAAGACTTGAGAATTCTTCTCTTCTTTACATCTTTTTCCTCCTGTGGTGAAACAAAAGGCATGAAATTATTCCAGACACCTTGATCCAAATAGATAAAAGGAAGGAACTGAAGGAATGCCTGATTTAAAATAGACTCAATGTAAAATAATTTTTATTTCCCCAGCCTTTGATTGCTCCTATTCAATCCAGATATATATGCTTCTTCTGGCCCTTTTGCTACCACAGCAATCTCCTCAAAGAATTCTCTCAAGCTGTGTCTATCCTGTGGGAACCAGCTGTGTTTTGTAAATCTCAGGTCTAGGCATACCTGGCATGTCTTGTCTTGACCTGGGGTGTATCAAGACCCAGGGCCACTTGTTGGCATTCAGGTTACAAGGAAGGAAAAGTGTACAAATTTCTTTCTCTTCATTTTTCCTCCTGCTCTAAGAAGAGAATGTAGGCAGACAGAGTGGGAGGGCATCACGATGTGATCCAGTGGGTGCTCCCATTTAGACCTTGTAAGAAACCATACAAGGAAGTAAATAATAAAATTAAACCTTAATAGTGGTGCTTATGCATGATTTTGCACATCTTTAAAGCAATAATCACTCTACAAAGTTACAGGCAAAAATGAAACTACATTTCTGTCCACATGACCTTTTTAAGAGGGCACGTAGTGATAGGACAGGGGGGAATGGCTTTAAACTGAAAGAGGGTAGGTTTAGATTGGATACTAAGAAATTCTTTACTATGAGGGTGGTGAGGCAGTGGAACAGATTGCACAGAGAAGTTGTGGCTGCTCATCCCTGGAAGTGTTCTAGGCCAGGTTGGAAGGGGCTCTGAGCAATCTGGTCTAGTGGAAGGTGACCCTGGTTGGAACTAGGTGATCTGTCCCTTCCAACACAAACCATTCTACGATTCTGCCCTCTGAGCCACATCCTGGACTCCCTCCTGCCTAGCTGGTTTGTACCACTGCTCCCTGGTACAACTCTCCATGTTGTCCAGGGTAAGAGCAGAGGTCACTTAGGATGCAGTCCCATGGACATGTACAGGGCAGTGTGTGCTGTTGTGACCACATACACAAGCCCAGTAATGAAGCGGGCCAGAAAAACTGCACATGCACATAGGAAGGGATCTTCTCTGCTAGTTCAAGCAAGAGGATGGTGATCCTACCCCAAAGGCTACTGGATTTCAACCTAGGCCAAACATTTTTGTCTCTGTCATATGAACCAATGATGGCACCTTAACGAGCTGTAGCCTGTCAAATTAATCACTTCAGCTACCCATGGATGCAATCTCAAACTACCCAAAATATGAGGTAACATGGCTCACCTAAATATTGTCCATGGAGGCTTAAGCTAAGTCACATCTCCTTACAACTGTGGTGGGCTAAGTTTGCACACCTGGACAAGTATCAACACTTAGTAAAGCTCTTCTGAGCTCTTCTGAGCTTTACTAGCTATGGGGCACCTTTTTAAGCCTCTGCAACCCAACCGTGAGCTGAGACCTTAGTAAGTGATTGCAGACAAAAGTGATGTTTATACTGACACGTTCAAGTAACCATTTATAAATTGAACTAAGAGTAGGAGAAAGTAAAGGGTTAATATACAGGTACAAAGATGTTAATACTGCTAATTTGGGGATAATGTAATTTACCTCAGGGTTAAAATGGTACTTCAGTTTTCACCAATCTGAGAGCACATTTTAAAATTGTGGATTACTGATAAAAAAATAATTCTGAGAACATATTCAGATATGTATCTCAAGTAGCGTTGCTAATAATTACCATCAAAGGTGAAGGGTGCATTCACTTAGACCATCTCCTATAAAGTGAAGGCACTCTGGGGTCTCTGCCCAGCTCAAAACTGTACATTCTCCATACAATGTGAAAGACTCTTTTCCCAGTGAGCACCTTCTCCCACCTTGGGCTATAGGGGAAGGCTGCTGTGTAAACCTGCCTCAGGATTCTTTGCACTGCCTGCACCGTGGACAGAATCCATGGGATCCACACTGCTCTTTTTTCACTAACTGAAGGCCAAAGCCTGAGTGCCCTACAAACAGCTTTCTATATAAAGCCCCTCACAAACACAAGGAACAGACATGCCTTCCTAAAACCAAGCCTAGTCTTTCCTCAAAGGCACAAAAAGTTAATGCATGATGAACATATTAAATTTTCTCCTGCATGTAACAAAAAATTAAGAGGAAAAAAACTTCCAAAGTCCTTCACTGTGAAAAATCTGCTCCCTTCCCTTGCTGTGGAAGGGCTTCTTGTTTTGTGAAGAGGTACCCTGTGATCCTACATGAAGTCTTCTATTTCTTATAATGGTTTTTTCCACCAGGAGTCTTCAGTTTCTCCTCCTCTCACAGAAACTTCTCATTCCCATTCCTGCCCTAAGATGACTCTCTGAACACTGCCATCTGGGTCAGATCCAGATCCCACCCCTCCTTTTAGGCAGATTCCCTCTAGGATTTCTCTGTTTTCATTATCCCAGCTCAGTGAGTGATTGCAAAAGCACAAACTGATCAGAGAATCAACAGCCCTTTTGCCCTTCCAGCTTCCTCAAGGCCAGTGAGCCTCCAGCTACCCCTTGATTTTTATTTCATGTGTCAGGGACCTGGGAGAAAGATGAACTGATGGTCTTCAGCTACTAAACAGGAAAACAGATTCTTTCCAGAGTGATAAGGAGTCTGTCTGGACTGATCTCTCTTTGCCCTGCCCACTCCCGCCTGCTCCCAAAGGCTGCCATGACCAGCATGTAAGTTAATTTTTGGCTGAGAGACCAACAATTGTTTCAGCTCTCCAAACCTGTGACATTTGAAGTTAAGCACAGCTCAAAAATACAATCAGAAGTTGCATTTTTTAAGTGCTAAATCCATTTTAAAAACAACTAACTAAAGAAGAAAAATCCTACATTCCTATTAGCAAATAGATTGACTTCTGTTGTTTTTCATACTGTACCCTCTGTTCCATTGCCTGTTCCAGAAACTAAATACCTCATTCTATTCACATTTCTGCAATACTTTATCCCCATAACTTAGCATTTTATTAGCACATAACTCTGTGAAATTATCTCCCTTTTTTTTCATCCCTGTTCGATTATTTTTCATGGTTTGATTAGCCTGAAGAGAATGATGGAGTGCTCTGTATAGATATACAGTTGCCATATATGTATTGAATTTAATCAGGACTTGGAACTTACAAGCAATCTATATTGTTCTCACTGAAAAATAACTAATGTAAGAACCACCTAAATATTTGCATAACCACAAAAAAACAAATGAAAAAAACCCACCCAAACAAAACACCAAAACCCACAAACAACAACAGCCATATTTGTTATATTATCTAGGGATGGAATTAATCTTTTCAAATCCAGGAGTTTAAAACTCAGATGTTGAAATCCTATTTGACAGGGTAGTCATTCTTGACTCTGTATATAGTCAGTGAATATACTTTGTACCCTATTCAAGACAAGCTATCTTGCCCTATTTTGTGACTACAAGCATAACTCCACCATTTTTGAGGCAGCTAAAGACTCCCAAAGGCCACTAGTGCCCCTTAACCTGGGTGGATTCCCTTCCTACACAGTCCCCTCTAACTTCTTTTCTTTTTCCACTCTGAATATGAACATTTTTAAATGTTTACAGGGTTTATATTCAAGAGAGACTTGGTGATTTTCTGCCGTGAAAAACATTAACTACAAAATTCAATGTAGCTTCTGAAAGGAATGTAACTGTCATTACAATATATCATTTTGTTTTCCTTTTCCCTTCCCCTCCCTTTCCCTCTCCTCTCTTCTCTGCTCTCCTCTCCTCAAACCACCCCTAATCACACTGTTGCTTTACCTTACTACTGTGATGAACTGTGATATTCTTTTAAGAGTGAATGTCACACAGCACGTCCACACAAATTTTTGTCATGCTGTCTACTCCAGCCAGATGCAATGCAATCTATTTTTACTGTATCTGGAAGTGGGTTGAGATTAGGTCAGTTGGTTAGAGCACAGTGTTAATAATGCCACGGGAGTGGGTTCAATCCCTGTATGGACCATTCACTTAAGAGTTGGTCTTGAGGATCCCTGTGTGTCCCTTCCAACTCAGAATATTCTGTGACATTAAAGTCAATGAACAACTGTTAATGACAATTGACACAAAACTGTATCTGTATTGTTCATGCTGGTCAGTCTGATAATACTGCTCTGATTACAGGACTATAGTAAAACCAATGAAGTTATATTAAATTACTACCAGTTGCCACATCGTAAAATTTGCATAATTAAGGTTTATGAGCTCCTACACATAGCCTCTTTGAGTTCTGAAGCCTCTTCTCACCAAAAAACCTGCAGAATCTTCTAGTGGATTTCATGTGCAGAGAGAGCTGACTAAATGTACTAGGCAGGATTCATGAACTAATAGACTCAAAGATACAAAAATGTAAATTAGTTTTCTTCTTTTTATATTAGAGTCACAGATTTCAGTCCAATACTTCATGGATAGACTTCCTCCACCTGCCCTCTGTTTAGGGAAAATACTTATTATAATTCAAAAATAACAGCTTGTCTTCCTTGTCATAATTTCAGGGATAGATGGCAGCTTCTCTGATCAGGACAGAATCACCAAGTATGTTTGTTGGTGGGTTTTATTAGTCTCAAATCATAGTTATGATTTATCCTGATACTGGTTTTTATTCACACACTGACTCTGCTTCTTGCTTACTGTAAATTTTTGGTCCTACTTTTGTCTGTGCACTTACTGTTTCTGCTGGCTCTGACACTTTGGCACTCTGTCCTGCTCCACCTTCTCCCCTGAGTTTCCTTCCTCCCCTCCCTCTAGTGATTGCTTTCCCTAAACTCCATTCATTAGAGAGGTCAGGAACAGACAGCATCACAGCCACATGGAAAAGTGTTTCCTCTACTTCCCATTTTAAAATAATCTCTGTTCCAGATGTTTACAAGCATTACCTGGTTGTGAATTGCTAGTGTGCATTTGCTCTAAAACAGGCAACAGAGTGTAAGAGCATTAAACTGCAAAACACAGAGATAGACAGCAGAAATTGCCATGTTGGTTGTTACAGCTGCTTGCCACACCTATAATTAGCATTGTCTGACAATTCCCATTCAATGGTGGTTTTTTTAGTTCTGAATGCTTCACCAGATCTCCATCCCCATAGCTTAAATTTTCCATCTGGACATCTGCTTTGAGGCAGTATCGGTCATAATGGAGCAACAACATGTAAAATGAATCCAAAGAAAAGTCAGCTTTGCTCACATTTTGCTCATGTTAAATAATAAAGGTAAACTTATTCTTTGGGAACTTTTATATCCCCATACTGGGTGACAGAAGTTTGAAGCTTAGCAGGGAATAGCCTGGTGTAAGAGAACTTTTTCTCACATACATGGGAGGAGAGGAGACATGGAGGAGGGTAACCTGGAACAGGAATCTTAAGGATTGAGTTTTGGAGGAGTTAAAAAGGTTAGAGAGAAGAGGAAAAAGCTGTCTACACAAGGCAGAGGGATCGAAGTCCTCTAAGATGTGGTCCCCATCAGGGGAGGTATCTCACAATTCTGCTGTAGCAAATATGACACAGGCAAACAAACGCCCTGCACTCTGGGGAGGGCACACAGGAAGGATGGGTCCATGCCCAGTTAACCTAAAGGCTTCAGATGGCTCACACAGGGTATCTATATAATCGCTGTATTGGTGAAGCTGCTTCTTAGTGTTTAAAAATCTCATAAAGTAGGTCTTGTACTGTGAAACATTTTCTATTCATCTTTTAAGCCCTGTGAAGTGGCACACAACAAACTTGTCACAGAAAAAAAAAATCTGAGACTGCAGAAAAGGAAATCATGCAGTTGTTTACATCACCCTATCTTCATTTCCCCTGCAATACAATATATTTGCTCTACAGTATAGTTTTTCAGGAACTTTCAGTATGTATACTGCAGGAATACATACCATTGGTTTGCAAAGACCCTGTACCTCATTCAGTGCACACCAGATCTTACACAGATGCCTTCCAGAGAACACTGTTGGCTCTTCAGGCTTGCTTCTTTTTCTGCAGAAGTTGTAAAGCATGTGGTAAAGTAGATTTATATCTTCCAGAACAGAAAGGATCATTCCACAGCTGAACACTTCCAGGAATAAATGGATTCTACATTTGTCTCTGCCACAGACTTCCACAAAAGGTACTTCACAGATCTGTGTTCTTTCAGATATATGTACAGCTCCCTAGTACATGTAAAGAGCAAAGTGCCTGTGCTTAATAAATCCCTTGACTATGCTTGTTTGTCAGCCTGTCTGCTATCTTGTCCCCAAATACCTCAACTGGAAGCCTGAATCTCTGCTACTCAGAACACAGGCCATCCAGAAGACTCAGAACTGGAGATGGCTGAACTGACATGTCCGGGCTCCCAAGAATGTGGAAAGGAGTCAGAGTCTGCAAATCCTACAGCCCCACAGCTAGAAAGAGCAGCTACACTGAGATCCAGACACTTCTCCAGAATAAAGAGTTTAATGACAGCAGAATAAGGAATGCATCATTCACTTCTATCTACCTAACCGCAAAGTCTTAAGTAGAGACAAAGTACTCCTTGAGTTTCCTGCAGCTGAAACCACTCTTATTTGCTCCTTTTGGTAAACCTGGAGCCACTGCATGTGGGGCATCCTGTAGCTAAACCACATTTCTTCTGTCTTTGTCAGTGTCCTAGGTGCACCAAGACATCTTACTGACATATGTCAGCTGGTGTTGATGAAACTCACCGGGGGTCTCTCCCACCACCCTGCCCAGGGTCTAGGACTCCATTTCAACTCAGTCCAGAGCCATCAATACCTGAGCTAGAGATGCCACAGAAGTGCCAGCCTCTAGCCCTGCCTCTTGCCTGGACTGCAGATCCACACCGCAGTCTTGCCTCCAACCCTGTCTCTGGCCTCATCTCCTTTTGCTCCCAGACGGATACCCCGGGTGAATCCTGGGTTTGGGTCATCACTCCTCCAGTCCAAAGCTGTTGATGGAGCCTGTTACCAGCACCTAGCTCTGCCCATCATGTTTGGGTCTCATTGGAAAGCACCTCATTGGTCAGGGCACAGCCTGAACTGGGGTGACTGTCAGCCCTCAGGTCCCTGTCCCACAAAGGAGAATGCTGCTAAGGAGTAAGAGACAGCCTACATTTGGGTTCACTTAAAACACACTCAGTCTCCAGCTAAGAAGTTGGTCAAGCTGTGACAAGAAATCATTCTCCAGATCACCAGGTTAGACAAGCTCTGCCCAAATCCTGCCTCTCCTGGACACAGGATATATGCCCAATTAAATTTCTACTTTCTTGTTCTTCCATTTTATAACTACTGTTAACTTACTAGAGTCACTGGTGACTCAAAATCTATGAGAGCCGATGTTCCTCATTCATCTCCCACATACCTCCCCTTTTTGAAGAGTACGAAGTATCATTAAAACACCTTTTATAAAACGCTCTGGCAGTGCATCAGATTCCTCCACCCCCAAGTACCTTTTGCTTTCAGAAACTATATCTGAGTCGGACACTGACACCTATAAAAAGCACTCTCTTGAGTGCCATCTGTCAATGAGCCTTCAGCAAGGCTATAAAATAAGGGCACTGACAAACACGTGCCAAAATACAATGTACGTCAATTTGAGCATTTACAAAAAATATTCCCCATTATATAACCAGGGCAGAAATCCTATATGATGCCTCAGCCTCTTTTGCGTCAGCCTCCTATCAGAGTTGGCATTCGATGTTGGCTTTCCACCTTTTTCCATCCGTCAGCTTTGACAAAGAGAATTTCCTCTGCCTCTTTGCCAGTTTTAACACCAGAGTCAATATGCTGAGCGGCCACAATGAGCACAAACCCTGTGATATAGCTTGAACTAAGTAGAGACAATGTTTTCCTGGAAAACGTATCCGAAGATGTAAGCCTGCTGAACCTAAGCATGAGTCTACAATAGGACTGGTGATAGAAAAAGGGCCTAATAATTAAGATGCAGGATGCTCACCCCGGCCCTGCTACTAACATCCTGTATGACCTTGAGCTGTTTCTCTCTCTGCTCACCTCCGTCCTTTTGATCACCTTGGCTATTCCAGTTAGAAAGTTAACGCTTTCCCCAGGTAATTTATTTGACCAATCCTGTTACCATTTGCAGAACATTTTACATGGTGCAATCACCTCCAGTGAGATGGCACATTCCTGCATGGCGAGTCCACACCAGGCAAATATGCATAGCTTGGTGGTGATGGTTGGCTCCTGGGAAGGGAGGTGTGAGTCCTTGGCAGTAGCAGCAGAGGTTTCTGACTCTGTGCTGGTCAATAGGCACGTGTAGGAGGAGATATATGGGTGTCTGACAGCTGCCAAAATATCTGCTTCCCATCCTCTCCCAGATAAAGATGGCAGGCTGGATTTTGTTGCATGTACCTCTTCGACATAGCTGGAGCACTGCTAGAAGGTTCCAGCTGGGGACACCTGCTATGGCTGACTGAACCAGTACACGCCTGAAAAACAGGTGGAGGGAGTGTCAAATACTGCTGTGGAGGAAGAGCAGTCTGTCCCTGTAACACCTCACTGGACTTGTGAGACAAGGGCAAACTCACCTGGCACTAGGCCAGGAGTGGAGGCATCACCTGGCCCTGCGTGGTGCAGCTGTAATGTTCCATGTTCAGCTGTGAAACCCTGGAAAAGACAATTCTCAAGGAGATGCAGCAAGTGTGGGGGGAGCAGGGGAAGGCCCAAGGGTAGGCTCCTGTAACCTCAGCAACAGAGTAGTGTGAGGAGAGGTGGTACTGAAATGGCTGCTAGTGACAGCAGGCAGTCAAGTGACAGAATTAATCAGCACATTTGACTAATGATCTTGACTGCCAAATGTATTTGCAAAAATACCATGGGAAGCTCTTACAAATAACATTCTTACTGAAGATAGTGCCTATTTCTCCTGACTTTTCTGACTGCAAAGAATGTTTCATTTTATTTGTATTCTGAATACTGAAAGAGCAAATAAGGAGCCATGTAGCAGGACATCTGTGAAAACTGCCTCTGTAGAAACTTTTATTACCCATACCATTTTGTGCACTAGTTTCATGAGGAGCCATCACTGGGAAAAGAGACAAATTACTAGGTTGGCACTTGCATGTCCCAAGACCTTTCCTCTGTGAAACTAATAATGTTAGTGAGAGGATATGATGACAGGACAGTGATATGTCTCCGGCCATCATTACATCCAGCATTCAGGGTAGAGAAAAGGGATGAAGATAAGTCATGAAAAGTAAAGAAAACAGTTCTGAGATTTTAGCCTATGTGGTATAAAATTAACTATTAAAAACAAAATGGGCAAATAATTATAGTACACTCTTCCAGTGTATTATTTTGCTTTTATCTCAAAATTTCTCTTTCCTAAAATAGATACTTTAGATATTTGAAGATTTGCATCTTATCTCCTGTTTTGATTAGAGCCTTTAATAATAGTATTAAGAGTCAAAAAGAGGAGATGAACTGGGAATTCAACCACTAGTCCCAAAATAGAAAAGGAAAAGATGTTAGTCTTGTTTCCTGACATGAAAGGTCCCAGAAGGAAAGGCAGCAGGCTGAAATAAAGAGAAAAGCCTCTCCCTTCCATGACATTTTTCAGATTTTTTTCCATTTTTTTTTCAGACAAAAATATTGTCAAAATCAAATGCTTCTCCCCAACACTTTTGCATTAAAATAGCATTTTCTAGTGGAAAACTTCTGTCAAAATGTCATGACCAACTCTATTCAGCAACTTCTGTTGCCGTGGAGATCTTATCAAGGTTACAAATACAGCATTAGAAATAATGTTTTCTCAGCCAAGCTGTTCCTTGCTTGCCCAGCAAAGGAGCTTCTCAAATCCTTCCTCCAAAGAGCATTCACCTGCAAGGAGGGAGGGGTAGGACAGCCTGAAGTGGAGATTGCAACACTTTTCAGGAAAGCTGCGTCATTTTGAGATATACCTAGCCTACTTAAAACAGTTATTCCTGGCTTTATTTTTTAAATTTATCTTCCTTCCTAGATAAACATATCTGGGAATCTCTAGCCTCTGAGTAAATGTTTGATAATGTTTTCCTCTAAAGGTAACAAGCCAAACTCTCCATGCCTACGTCTGCCTTTTAAGTCACGCTTTTTTCTTTTTCTCCTGGAAAGAAAAAAAATCAATTCTGCCTTTTTATGGTTTCAGTTTATATTGCCTCTATGTCTGTCTATTTTTAGGGATCATGGAATGGTAGGCAGCAGATAGCTGTTGATACCAAGCAGTGCTGAGTGAGAACCAGGTTCTGCGGATTAAATTAAACTAATTTGTAAGTACGGCTTCCAGTTTGAACCTTCGAAGTATAGATCACACCCATCTAGACATAGATATTAAGTTTATCAGACAATGACAAGGTCTTGCCTGTGTTTGCACATGTGGATGTACACACCTCTTTACTCAAATAACACTCACTGGCTACATCGCCCCTGTCCTGATAAAACCAATGAAGTAGGGTGTTTTAAGCAGTATCCTTTATATCCCTTAGAGGAGTTACTCTGGGACATGCCTGTAATATGAGACAGATCCACATTCTGCTTTCATTCATTAATAAGAGGGCTGCCTTTTTGAATACAGAGATCCCTCACTCTGTATCTTTACCGATAGCATAGTTTTCATGAAGGTCCTTGATCACCAGCTCCAAAACCAGATCCTCTCCACCTATCAGAGAAATGTCCTCGCTACTCCTTGCCCTAAATGCACCCAGTCCCACTTTTTCTGGTCTACAAACCTTCAACAGTACGGTAAACTCTCCTCTAAGGCAACAGAAGTGCCATGGCCATGGGACATTAGGCACTCATCCAATATAAAATCACTCTGCTGGTTCAAATGCAGTAAGGCAATTTTGTTGCATTAATTTTGACCTGGCAGATTTTATGCCAAATCATGCACTGCCCATCTTTGCATGGCTTCTCTAAAGTGGGACTAAACACATGAAGCCAATATCCACACCAGAATGCATTCAACAGAAATGGGATCATGTGCCCACCTGTCATCTGGTTCAGGTTTGTACCCCTGTGTGATCCAGGAAGGGATATGTTGGGCAGGAACAGTCATGGTACCAAGACTGGGGGGAATTCACAATCCATACCAAAGTGAAACATTCTCACCTGGATCATGGGATTATGATGGGGTCTGTGGAAACTCCTGTTTAAGCCAGCATCACCTTTGGTTTGCTCTCCTCCTAAGGGTGCAGGAAAGGGCCCAGACTCCAGCAATGCAGGCTAACTGGCTGTACCTTGAGAGTTTGGCATCAGTCCTCTGAAGTAGAGCAGTTTCATCATCCTAATGAGGGCTGGACTGGACTACTCCTTGGTGACAATATCTGAACTCTTCAGAGCAGAATATTTACAATGATTAACAGAGTTTGTCATCCCACTTGCAAAGCTATTGATGATAGGTTTATCACTCTTCAAACATGTCTTTAGGTTGGAGAATTTTTAGCCACTCATGGTTTTACAGCTTTCCCAACCTTTGGCCATGCTATGCTTAAGTAATTCAATAAAAATGACTGTTTCAGCAACACCTGAAGATAGGAAGTAGGGAATAACCAGTGTGCTTTCAATACCTAAGTGGTCAATAGTGGAATAGAATACTTTAATCTGCTCACAGTGTGAACCTCAAATGCTCTCACAATGGCCTTATTGAAAAAGGATAGTTAAAGAGTAATTATGCAGTGTGTCTTTTATATAAGCCCAAGGAGGCAGTAAGGAAGCAAGAAAAGGGCTCTGCTCTTGCTAGGAAAGATGGGAAACTTGAGACCATAGTTTCACAGTAACCAATTTTCAGCAGAAACATCCCATCCTGGAGCTCCACCTTCATCTCCCATTGAAGGCCAAGCAGGTCCTTCACAACTGCATTGTGAAACACCACACCTGCACCATCACTCCTGAAACCCTACTGTGAACTCCACGAAAGAGCCAGCTGGAGTTAAAAACAAGGCGATGGTTAATTTTTACCATGGATTAGTTCCTTGATCTGGCTCATGACTTCTGCATTGGCTGACTGAGGGGCTAGCTCCTCGCCGTGCAGAGGAAGGAAAGAGTACACGGAGGCAAGGAGAGGGAAGTAGGAACCCCTTTATCTGTCACTGCCACCAAATGCCTCATACTGTGGAACCACAGCCTGAGGTCCCAATCTCTAAGAAGTCTAACTTCTTGAAAAGAAGTTATTTTCTTATCTAAGAAAATAAATCAGGCCATCTTGTGCTGATATGTTTGAATGTGGCACCCCGACAAACCTCTGCACACTGCGGTGTACGACTCTCTGGTAAAGAATCTACAATTTACAATGATTTTGGCAACTGCCTATTGACTAAGACTCTTCCTTTGTCAAACAAACAAACAAACAAAACCTCTTTCTCTTCTGTGTTACAAATACTTACAATGACATGGGAAATGCCAATGAAATTGCTATGAGAAATTACCAGATACATCAGAGGAGTTTGGACACAAGGGAAAAGCAGACCATAAAAATCCCTAAGTTTGTTTCAAGAAGCAACAATAACAAAAACTCATAAAGCAATTAATTCTTTTAGGAAGCCAGCAAAGTGACTGACATGCACTTCAATCTCATCTAGGAAATTCTTCTTCTACCACCTAAATCTAAGAAAAACAAATAGGTAAAATGCATGTATAACTCTTCCTTAAGTCACCAAGCTACTGGGCAGTAGTTTATCATCATTTAATGTAGTTGCCTAAAGCTTTCAATTCAGCTGTATGACCATTATAAAAAAGCACTGTGAACTGTAACTGCTGTACTCAACAGATGATAACCGCTGATGTGGGATTTTCTATCCCCAATGCAGGTCACGTTACTAAAGTCAAGGAAAAGAGAAGATTTTTACCAGCAGACCTCTACCACATTTTTATAGAAGAAATAAATCAACTTTCAGTTTTATGCATCTGTGCTCGAGAAGAGAGCCAATAAAATTCAGGAAATCAATCTTCAGTGTTTCCCAATAAAAGCTATCTGCTTGTTCAGATCTGCTTGTCAGGTTTTGTAGGCCATTTAAATACAATCAGTAGGATGAGAGTGTAAAAGAGATAGGTTGCCCATTAGCATGTCCTGCGCATTAAACCCATTGAACATTCCTTCTTGACCTCCATTCTGGAATAGCCTCATTAGTATAGTTTATGAGTCTTTAATTCACCTTGTCAACATTATCAGAAGTTCTCTTCTATACTTTGCCACCTACTACCTGTTCAGAGAAAGGACAAACCCAGCATGGTTATAATAAACCAGTGTAGGGATGTGAGTTGCATTCATACCTATGTTGACAATCACTCTGCTGTCCTGCAAGCTCTCTTATCACTAGTTTTTACCCTGCTTCTGAGATTTGGAAATTCTTGTGTCCACATAGGACTCTTCAGATGGAGGACTGTGTCATGTGGGCAGTCTAGTGTGAAAGGTATGAACAGTCCTTGAACTGAGGATGAGGAAGAGCATCTCCAGCAGGGAGTTGTCCCCAGTCATCCACAGTCTATCCATGCTCCAACTTTTGTGCAACACTGGTCATCTACCCCATTACTAAAGGCACACTTAAGTACCTAAAAAGAGGATAGATTCTCATTTATCCTAGGCACACTCCTACAAGGCTAGGATAAACCAAGAAAAAGAAGTGGGGTTCAGACTTGCTGTGCAATTCAGCATTTCCTGTATGGTATTTAAGGTAGCTGCAGACTGCTTTTTATCTTACTGAGTCACCTGCTTTTCCATGGGTTACCATGGAGCTACAGAGTCTAACAGCCGGCTGTGAATGCCACCTGGGGAACCAGGATCCTGCAAGGTAAAAGCCACTTTGACAATGCTCAAGTTCCTGGTAGATTTAACTGTTGGTACCTTAGCAGTGACAGAAATAAATAACTTTTACTTTCATCTGGCAGAGCTGCAGTAATTAAATCCACAACTTATTTTTCTTTTAATTGTGTCAGGTAATTTTCTGCTAACAACTACTCCCTGTGCTCCCTCTAGGCCGGATTTGTTATTTGTCCCCCCTTGATACCAATGCATTTGCAAGTCATATTCTTCAGGGTCATAAACTTCCTTAATGATTAAGTTAACAGCATGAAATTCCAACCTGTAGGACTGACAAAACCGGACTTTAGAAAACTACTGTCTTTTTTTTCTTTCCCATGAGGAAAAAAAGTGCTATAGACATCAAGCCATGTGTTGATATTTTTGTCCAGTGTTGTGATTTTTGGACAAAATAAATAATTATAAAGTCAAAAAACTCCCATTCAAAGCAAACTCTCAACTATTATCTTTAAGAATATGAATTTTCCTACTGTCTTACCTTCCACAACATTGCTAGATAAAAATAAAATCAATCTATGTAGTCCAGAAATAAATAATCTTGCAGAAATAAATTATGTTGCTGAACATTTGAAAAACAGAGAAAATATTTTAAGATAAAACTCTAGAGATGCATTAGAAAAATATTTATTGTGTTTTATCAATCCTCAAAAAGCAAAAAATATTCCTTTAATTCCAGAAGAAGACCCAGCAATAGGATAAGGAGACCAAACACGCTTACAGTACAAGCCTCTGTCAAGCTCTACACCTGCATATGACAAAGACAGCCACATGAAAGGATAAGGGCATCAACTAGCTGATGATAGAGACTTAAGCCTCCTAAATCACATGGCAAAGATAAATTAGAACTATCTGCCACCTACATCAGATGGTGAAGGAGGCAGGAACACAATGCTCTGGATACCAATTAGTGGCATAATGGAGCCAGTATCTCATGTTCTAGTGTGTCAAATTCCAGCAGTGCCAGTGAGATCAGAGTAGAAGTCACAGCAAGGTCACTGAGATCTGTCAGCAGGACAGCTTCAGCCAAGTACTGCATCCTAATCCCTGTCTGCTGAGAATCTAGTGGAGGAGAGATGCCTGCAGTTAAAACATGCCTACAGCAATATCCTCCAAGGGCATCGGGCTGGAAGCAGAGTAGTGCTACACAAGATAATAAAATAGAGCTGATTTTAACCTAAATGAGCATTTCTTGTTCTGATACATGAATGTGTTGAAGTCTATCTGCTCACAGAAACACCAAGGATATCAGCAGTGTGGCAGGGACATATTACAGTACAAACACCTTCAAATCATGCACTATTTCCCCCACTTCCATGTTGGAAGAGATACCTCTGTATGGAAGGTTGACTTTGCCTGTACTCATCCCTTTGGTAGCTCACCGTGAAGAGTCAGTAAGTTCACAGTATGGTAGTTACACAAATTATTTATCATCCCAGCACCAATTGTCAGGCAGAGAAATAACGTACCTGCTGTGCAGTGCATGAGGCACAAAGCAAAAACCCTTGTCTTAGTTTTTTTTCAATGCCAGAGGGAATTAATCAGAGTTATCCACATGTTGTAGCCTACCCTTCCACTGTATGATCACACTCCCAAATTTTAACATACCTCTGTCATGCTTCACACCTGCCTGTGCTGTACATAGCCCCAGCAAGCCATACACCTGCCAGAGCAAAGACAGTAAGGAATACCATTTTTCTAATACACTCAGAGTGGCTGGAAAGTAGGACAAAGACATATGCTTGGGCTGTGGCATGGGGTGCTGGAGCTGCTGCTTTGTATGTAGATGCAATACTTATATGCACATTACAAAAATAAATATTATCCTTTTTTTCCATGTGCACTGAAAATCCTTGAGGTTAAAATAGCAGCTGCCTAATTTGGTCAAAGCATGTGCAAATATAATAGAGAGAAGGACCCACTCCTAGGGATTAGAAGACACATTAGTCCCATCTTTCTTCTTTTTGAGGTCTACCGGCTCCTGCTGTTTACTCATTCTGACATTAATCTTCTGTCTGTTGAGAATTATTCTTAGAGGGACTTATCCTCAGGAAAGCAATTTGGAGTTAATTTTAACTTCTGATTATTCAAAACAGTTGCTGGAGTAAAGGAGGTGGGGAGGTCAATTAGTAGAAGACATAGCAGCAGTGGCTATGCTATGCCCTTCTCAGACTTCTGCAAGCTTCCATTCAGGTAAGGTTTCACTTTGCAGCTGGCCAGAACGTAGAGCCAGATCTTGCTGCTACAAGGAGTGGGCTGCCTCCTCCACCATTCCTTTCTATGCATTCCTGTTCCATCTCTCACGTCTCTTGGCAGCTTGAGCTGCTCTGGCTCACTAAATCCCAGAAGAATATTTACTTGCTCATGTTGAATGAGGGGTTTTGTGTGTTCAGTGAGATGAACTGGCCTACCAAGGGCAAGAGGACTGCCAAAAAAGAAAAGGGGTGAATTGTGCAGTTGATGACAGAAGGAAGAGTAGGAAGAGGGGAAGAGAGGGAGAAATGAAAGAAACTGGCTTTTACAGGTGATGGTGACCTTTAGATCTGCTTTACTGTACTATGATACCTGACCCTTGCATGCTAAAATTGAAGGAAAAAAAAGGCAATTTAAAATACATGAGGTTCCATTTGTACCACTGAAATCTTTCTCTAGCTTGAACTGAAGGAGCTAAGTGACAGTACAGAGACTGCAAACTACAGAGGGACACAAGAGATGATCGTCTTACAGCAAAATCACTGAATGGATGTCTAAACAAGAGAAAATTCTGTCTTGTTCCTCTCCAGAAAGAATTTGAGTCAGCTAGGCAATAGTCTGATATGTGAGGACCTACAGGCTGTGAAAATAGGTAATGTAGTGTGGTTTGAACAGGTGGGGAAGCATGCAGGCACCTGGCAATTTAGATTTGATCAAGAGGTAGACACAATGTTTTAAGTCTGTATATAAATGCTTTCTATTTTGAAAAGGCAAACTAATTCACCTGTTGTGAAGTGCTGGATTTCCTCATTTGTTTTCCATTTGCCAGCTATTTTGAAGTGCGTGAAGGAAATAGGGACCCCAGAAATTAGCTGAGAGAAGTAGCCTATACAACCCCAGCAGAGCCACTCTACCAACTGAGAGCTGTAACTGTGGTCATATGGAAAATCTACCCAACAATAAAATTCTACTTGCCTTTTTTGCCACTCATAACCAAACAGTCTGAACAATGTGATCAGAATGAAGGAAGAAGAAAATGGAACAATCACTGGCAAATGAGCAATGGTGCAGTTTCCAAACAGAACGCTGAAGGTGAACTTTTAAGATAATACATTCATAAAATATCCTGAGCTGAAAGGGACCTACAAGGATCACTGATGTCCAACTCCCAGCCCTGCACAGGAGATCCCCAAGAGCCACACCATGTGTCTGAGGGTGTTGTCCTAACACTTCTTGAACTCAGGTTGGTGCTGTGACCACTTCCCTGGGGAGCCTGTTCCAGTGCTCACCCACCCTCTGGGTGAAGAAACTTCTTCTAATATCCAACCTAAACTTCCCCTGACTCAGCTTCATGCCATTACTTCAAGTCCTGTCACTGGTCATGAGAGTGAAGAGATCAGCACTTGTCCCTCCACTTCCCCTCACAAGGAAGTTGCAGACTGCAATGAAGTCTCCCCTCAGTCTCCTCTTCTCCAGGCTGAACACACCAAGTGTCCTCAGCCACTCCTCATGTGGCTTCTCCTCAAGGCCCTTCACCATCCTCATAGCTCTCCTTTGGACACTCTCTAATAGTTTAATGTCTGTTTTGTATTGTGGCCCCCAAAACTGCCCCCAGCACTCGAGGTGAGGCCACCCCAGTGCAGAGCAGAGCGGGACAATCCCCTCCCTTGCCCAGTGGTGATGCTCTGCCTGGTGCCCCCCCAGACACCCCAGGCTGGCCATCCTGGCTGCCAGGGCACTGCTGGCTCATGTTCAACTTGCCATGGACGAGGACCCCCAGCTCCCTTTCCACAGCACTTGTCTCCAGCATCTCATTCCCAGTCTGTCCATACACCCAGGGATGCCCCATCCCAGGTGCAGAATCTGGCAAACACCTTATGTTTCAAACTGTCCTTTGAAACAGGAATAAACAAAACTGCCTCCATCTTTTTGCCCTGAGAGATCAAGTCCTAATCTGTGCTCACAGTCTTTGTATGATATATACCTTGTATATCAAAGCTGAGCGTTTTTCCAAGGCAGGGTAAGGCCACTTATGTCCCACCATCTTTCTCTCTGTTCCTTTGCTGGCTGCCTGAGTGGACTGGTCTTTGAAGATGTCATATTCAACATGGACACATTTACCTTTGGTCCACGCTCCCAGGGGACACCAGAGAATTCCATATCATCACTGGAATTTTTACCACTGTATTTCCAGCCACTACCTGCTCAGCCTCTTTATCTCTCTTCTACAGTGATCTTCAAAATCCCCAATCCTCTGGTCAAACAGCAGTAGCCTGATGTTCAGTGCTCCTCCCTCACTATTAAAGAGCAGGTTTTGCTCTCTTCTGTTCAGACCGACTGACATCAGGCATCTGATGTGCTCCTGCAGTCAAGCAATTTGTATGAAGATTTTTGTATTTCTGAGGACCCACTGGTCTGCTGCTTAAAATGTAGAGATGAACGAAAATTAGGAGACTGTAGGCAGGTTGGGATACTAGATACCAAGGTTTTATGTCTCCCATTTCAGGCCAATGATGCAAAGAGTGAGCCAGCACAGGTAAGTAGTGTATGGGAATGAGTACCCAGAGGCTTGTGGGTAGGTGTTGAAAAACTCATTCCTTCTTTGCGTGAGTACATGCATTCAGTGACTCCAGCTGGCACTAACAGCTGATAAAAAGCCACCAATGTAGCTCACAACAGCACTTTCATGTGTGGCTCTGACAGCTGTTTTAGATTCAACACTACATCCCATGTGGAAGGGGAAAACCCAGGTTAAATACAGAATTAGCAGGTAATGAAGATAGGACCCAATGGTAGAATCTCTCCCAGTAGCTGAGTCTTCCCTCATCAGCATAGCTGAGCAGTAATATTCCTGTCATGGCGCAGACTAATTGAAAAGCAAGGTGATCAGTTGTTAATTTCATAGCCTCTCTAGTTGCTATAAAAGTGCATCTTTGTCATAATCCATTCATAAGACATTTCTCATTGTGCCAGCACAGACAACTTCTTTTGCCATTGTACCTCCTTATGGAATTAAAACCAGCAGCACAGGAAGTCTGAGTAACTGAGCATGAAAAAAACATCAATAGCAGGGATAATGCCATAGCGTCACAAACACTTACCCACCATGAATAGCTCCAAATGTAATTTATAACTCTGCTTCAGTCTCAATTACAAACACTGACAAATGAAGGAAGACTTCCTTCATTTTTGCTGGAATCTTCCTCTTGATGACAATATTGAATTCAAATACTGATCATTTGACAGGCTTTTCTTTAGATCTACTCAGCAATTCATTTACTACTTAAAGACTAGCTGGTACTGACAGAAACAAAGAAGATTTTTGTGAATAATTTAAAACTAAAAATCTCTAAATTTACTGAGCACTGTGTTCTATTGCTAATCATGGTGGACATCTATTTGATGAACAAAAATGCCAATATAGTTAGAATTTATTTCAACATAAAATGCCTACCATAATATTATTAATATAAGCCTATTTTTGAGAGGTTAGGCAGATGGGACAAGCAAAGCCTTCTGAAAATAATGATGACTTCAGAGTGTGACACCGACTCTGTGCAGCTCAAAGCAGTATATGGTTACACCAGATATCTATTTTGCATGGATAGGTCTCATGATAGGCAAGAGTGTGTTACGTGATGGATCCACATTGAATGGTGTCAGTGGAATGGAAGCTGATTTTGGCTTCTTCACTGTTACAGGAAACTGCTCAGCTGACCAGAATTATGCAGTATGTGAAAACCAATCCACCATGGAAGATGTTCAAAGAAAAATCACTTTGTGGTTAACAAGTGTAAGTACGTTGATAAGGGCACTAACTTGTATCCCATTTGTCTGTAAATATTCCCCATTACTCCCCGCATTCACATTCTGTCATTTTAACCAGCTGCCTCAATAGGTAAGCAAGATAACTCCAAGACAGAGACTAGAAATATGCTTAAAGATGGAGAAGTTTAAATCAAGCTCTGGGGACCAGGAAGTCCCAGCCCTAATTCCTCTTCTACCACTGCAAGGAAAATGGTCGTATGGCAAGTCATTACAGTGATGTCATTACCACCATGGCTCATGGAAAGCAAAGGTGGTTCACCCTCCTGAAAAAACAATACCAGTTGCATTATCCATTATAGAGAACTGTACTGTACTGTATCCACTTACTGAGAACAGTAATTAGGGCACTATTATTTTATCTGATCTTTATTCCAGTCTACTTCTTCCATTATGTAATAGTACGTCCATTAGTAGCAATGAGAAATTCACACATGTGAAGAGCCAAATATTGGAGCATAAACTTCACTTCCCAAATCATAGTTTTTTTCTGTTTTGTTTTTTGTGGGGTTTTTTTCACCCTTTAAGAGAATCCAATCATTCTAGTGCAAGGATGAAATAGAACAGATCATGTGCTCCAGTAAATGAAACAAAGTAGAAAAAAAAAAAAAGAATAAATGGAAAAATATAGACTCATATATGAATAAGTAGAGAGAGTCAAAAGAAACACAGCAACTAAGGAAGAATATTAGAAATAGTAAAGACAAATCCAGTGACTGAAAATGTGTGTTATGAAACAGACTCAGCACATATGAATGAAAGCTTGGCTTTCACACTGGAAAAAGAGAAATCTTTTCATTTCGAGAGACAGAATTTTAAGCCAATTGTTAAAAAAACCCATAATAGACGGTTTATAACAACAATGACTGCCCTTCTCATATGAACAACTGCATGTTTCCTTCAGTTTGCTTATCCCTTTCTCTAGTGTCATTGCCAGCCTAAACAACTCCCACCTTCTTCCCACCACCAGCAGTCTGGTCCTGCTCCATTCTTCATGAGGGCAGACATTTAGGAGGTCCCAGGCCAAACGGGTTTCAAACTGACTGAACCCCCAATGCCCACCTAAACTCTGGTTTTTTCAGCTGGGTCAGTTCACAGCTGCAAAAACAGCAGCTGAAAGACTTAAGAATTACAATAACTTGTCTGAAAGATGGGGCTGGTGTCCAGAGGTTGCTTAGGACATCTTAAACAGACTTGTCATCACTTGCCTTAATTCATCATTCAACAAATGCTTTGTTTTAGGATCAGCTGGCTCTGCCTCAGAGAGAGGTAGTCCCTCATCTCATGGGTCCACCCTTTCTTGCACCCCATGTCCCCATTTCCTTTTGGCAGACACTGATGTTTTTTGCAGCTTTACAATAAACAGGACTGAGGAACTTACCCAGATGAAAAATAGATTTTGCTTTTGTTTTGCTCAAATCATTTCTCAAGGGATGCATCTTCCAGCTATTTCACCCCACGTGTACACACTTGAGGGCATGAGCCAATGGCTGGGGAGAGGGACACAGGACTCACTCTGTCCAAGGCTGGCTTAGCTCATATATGTGTTCATGGAGTTACAGTGCTATGGGACCTAAAGCTGTCCTCCTTAGCTGTGCACAGGCAGCCACTTGTTTGTTGTAACTCTGTACACAATAAGGAAATTATTGAAGGAGCAACTCACAAATAAATAAATTGTCTCTCATGTTCCCTCCAGTTACTTCCAGTTACTTTGGGTGATTTCTTAATGTAATTGCCCAATCTGACAATAGATACCTGAGGAAGCTTACTGCTCAGAGTCACTTGTAATTAGCATGATTCCCATCAGCAGAGACAATCAGAAAATCCAGCTCAAGCCAATTTTTAAAATGTCCACGAGTGGACAGTTTGCATGAAGCTAGAGAAGATGATCCACCACTCTTTCCTTTTATTTAATGCTCTAATCTTTCTCTGTAAGAACTGCTAAAAGCAAAAGCAAGGAAAATATTTCCTAATATGCTGATAGAGAAGACAATTTAAGACCTCTTCAATCAACCTGGCATGTCACAGCACATGAGAATTAGAAAGGGCAAAGAGAATGCATTGCTGGAAAACAACATAATTCTTCAGGACTGACAGAGAAGTCAATCCAAAAGCAAAGAGATGAAAGACAGTAAAGGCACTCACTCATCTAGCCTAGGTAATGGGAACTTGAAAAATACGAGGGAGACAAGTTCCCATGATCTTATGAAAGAAACAATTCACAAGGTGTTGGGTAAAAGGGACAAACAGCACAGCCAGTGCAAGGCAGAAACTGGACAAAACATGTAGCACTGGCAAAGATCCTGCTGTCTGACCTAAGTCTGGTCCTGAACCTGAAGCTTCATACTCAGACACTGTGACAAGCTGCACACTGTGTCCTCCACCACTGCCATCAGCTCCTCCCTCCCTCCCTGCTCCTGCCTTCTTGTCACCTGTAGCACTCATCCAGCCAGGGGCTAACTCAGAACAACTGGATGACCCACATGAAAACTCATCAATATATTTGCAGACATTATTTTCAGCTGCAGTGTGGTCTTAAGCTTGCTGGGAAACCATACCCGAATCTATGGCAGATGTCTGACCACCAAAAATAGCCTGCAATACACATACAGAATTGCAACTTTTCCATTGCATGGAAATTATTTGGGATTTTAAGAAAGGCTGACTGCTTCATTCTGTAAATATATCTAATAAGAGAAGTATTCCCCTGTCCTAAACCCTGTAGATCTGAAACTCTGGCATACTGCTGGACGTCTACCAAATGACTAATCAGTCAGAAGCCCTACTGGGTTAAATACATGGCCAACATGACGGTGATTGCAGGTTTCAGAGTGCAGATACTTTGGAAAAGGATGCTGGGAGGAAAAACAAAAATTGCTCAAGCTCTCTCAGAACATTCAGAATATCCTTTTACAAATATATGATTTAAAATAACTCAAACACAACAACAAAAAAATGCCAAAAACCAAACCAAAAAACCCAACCCTGCTAACTTTGAACATAATATTGTAGCTATTTGGCTGCTAACTCTGGGATTCCTCAGGGTTCATAAGGAGAAATAGCAGTAAACAGAGAGCCAGGGTGTAAGTCCTACAGAGTTCTGTAATTTACCTACTGTCTCAGAATTTTTAGCCAGAATAAAAACTGCTAGATCACTGAATGAGGGCCAGCAGGCTAAAGTAGAGGTATATGCCTCTACCTCCTGGAACCTGAGGAAAAGTAAGTATCAGAGGGTAGCTCCCAACAGGAAGATTTTCCTCACCCTGCTCCTGTAGGGGTTATCAGTCCCCCTCTGCTGTCTCATTCTTTATTTCAGGAATAAAGAAGATTACTACTGATCAGCTGTGCAAAATTTAGGCAGTTTTGCAATCTCTCCAGCAGAAAGCCATCAGATGTGTTCTAGTACAAGGTGGGAACCTGCATGTGAACCTACACCTTATGGGCACACCTGCAGTACTTTCCTACATCAACGCACTTAAAAGACAACAGCTTGCAGATGAGATCTCAGCTTTAGCTGGCAAGACCCCTCCAATTGTTCCCCTAGCTCAGGGACCAACACAGTACAAATAACTTCATAGCACCACTAGAAAGAATATAAATCTTAGATTTGGTGACCCAGGTAGACTGCGTTCAAAAGCCACAAAGAATGATACAAGCAAAGGCTCATCCCTCTCCCTCTTTGAAGTGACCTTCCACATATTTGAAGACTATCACATTTGCCCTCAGTCTTTTCTTCTCCAAGCTCAATAAACCTTCTCTCATTGTCTTTCATCACAGACTGTGCTTTTGAGACTTTTGATAGTTTTTATTGTATTCAAGCTAACTGTAGTTCCAAAAATTAGTCTTAGTCCAAGCAATGTTGCAACTGATCTATCACTGTGCTGCACCAATACAGCAACAGCCTTAAGCGACCTCTAATTTTAGTGTCAAACAAGCTTTGCAGAAATCAAAACTATTCTGAGAAACAGATCTTGCTGGGTTTTGTAAGAGCAACCCCATGATCCTGCATTGCTGTAGTATCAAATCAAGGTCTTCTGGCAAAGGATTTTCAGTGGGAGAGAAAGAGACATGAGGATCTAATGCTCTAAATGTACAGCAAATGAAAATGTTCAAAATGTCTTTTAACTCATGAAAAATAAAGTCACGAAGAGCTAACTGTGAATCTATCAGCATGACACTGTAGAGGTGTTAAAAAAGAAAATAAATAAAAGAAAATGAGAAGGCAAAGTCAGAGTATTTGTGCTGAGGTAGGAACTGAAACAGCCTGGCATCATGAAGAGACTTTGTTTACAAGGGGCAGTTTTTCACAATGACATTTACTGCTGCCACTAAGCTAACAGAGAGATCGACATACTCACTTGAGGAGAGAAATAGTAGCTACGTCTCCTATTACTGAGAAAAATGTGTTGAGACTGACCTTTCATGGCTTAATCTGTATTGCAGATTACACTGAGTTCAATTAACAGGTTTGGTATTGAAGTTAGTTATTCCTCACATAGCTACCTGACATCAGACATACTGATTATCTACTACTTCTACAAACTGAAATTAAAGGAAAAAACACAAAGCAGAAGAAATAAAATTCTGGCAGCTGTTGTGAACGACATCTTTATTCAAAGATCTTCCAAGATGCCTCTGAAGCAGGCAATTTATGGTTACTTAGTCTTTTCTTGTTACATCCTGTAATCCAGACACACTCATTAAAGCTCTAACTTCCTTTTAGTTTCTTAGGAAACAACCAGTATTCTCTTCTCAGAAACCTCAAAGTTCAAAGTATCTAATTGCAGGAGAGATCTGGATTTTAAAGCACAAGCAGCTTTGAAGGCAGGCTAGGTTGTGCAGAAGAATTTTATTTACCCAATAATCTGACTAGCTCCTAATTTTTTTTTATAAAACAAAAATATGTCTTTGAAGAAATCCTTATATTTTGTTCATTCTAGCAAAACCTGCTTGTGTCAACACCTCTATTTTCAATAGATAGCCTGCTGAACAGAAAAACAAGCACATAGGAAATATTTCTTTCTTAAGATAGTTAGAAGGTAAAATTGCCTGTGGCTGTAGGAGACACCTCAGAGGATGGCACAGCTATTGCTTTAATAAGGCTTTTTGATACTGTCTCACACAACATGCTCATAATCAAACACGTGACTATTGTCAAGGTACAGATATTGTATGCTGACCACAAAACAAGTTGGAAAACTACTCAAAGAGTAATTTTCACTAGGTTCCTCTAAGTAATTTCATACACTAAGAGTACTTACATAGAGTTCCTGTTAAACAGGTGCATGGATCTTACTCTGTTTCCATTACTCTCTTGGATGCTAATGTAGCAAAACCACCTTTCAAATGAAAACAGGCTGAGAAGTGTTGCAAGCACCACAGTGGCAATAAACAGACTTCAAAATGGTGTTGAAAAAACACGAGATGCAATTCAGAAATGGTAAGTTCAAAGTACTACACTCAGGAAGAACTAATTGCACAAATACATAGTGGCCAAAAATTCTGAAAAACAAAAGCTGGGAGTATAGGAAACCACAAACTGAACATGAAGTAATCCATTGCCATGATATAAAGAAAGCCAGAACTGCTTCAAATTCATTCTCAACAGTGTGGATAACCTTAGGTAGCCATTATTTTTCTTAAAACTGCATGTTTACTCAGGCTTCTAGATAGACCCATAGTAGTTCTGGTATTTTAAAAAGGAACAAAAAACTGAATTCCACTTATTCCTTAAAAAATTAATTACAAACATAAGGTGTCATTTCACAGTTAATATGAGCGAAATTACATCTGCCACCTTGTGCATGAAATGCTTTTCTCCCTTCTCAGTTTCTCAGTTTATTTCTGAGAAGCCAGTGCATTATATCGAGAAATTCAGAACACGGGATCCTCACAGTGCAAATGCCGAACTCTTCCAAGAATACAAGACCCACATTTGTGCAATAACAGTATGAACAGATGTAGTGGAGGCAACTGCAAAGGTATCTGGCATTAAGTACGTGTCCTTGTGAAGCCACTAAAGATCAGCTGTTTAAAAATTACATATGAATGCCTCATTTAAGGGACTACAAATAGGTACACAGCAGGGTTAGCTGCATAGATATTTTTTCTTAGTCAAACATAGAGGTGTCTAAAAATGTTCAAGTAAAATAAATCCAGGAGGTTTTGTATGTCAAGTACAATGTATGAAAAATAATGCTTTTCTGGTACCATATAATCATTAAGGTTGAAAAAGACCTCTGAGATCATCGGGTCCAACCATGACTCATATCTTACCCCTGGAAGAAACTGTTCTTCAAGGATGATAGTTTTACTTGTCATATCTTAAATCTACATTTTCCACAGAGATCAGGCTGACATGGGAAAAGAAATTTGCACATAAAATTTGTGCAGTTGGATATATTAGTTTCAGAAATGTTCACTTAAAAAAAAAAGGAAAAATGTTATTTAAATCAACTCAAATACTCCTACCTTATCTGATGAGCAATGAATGGAATCAAATTTGAGACAATCTTCCATCTATCTTCCTATTCCATTTATTATAAGCAACTAAAATGCATCTTCTATTCTTTTTCCTTTCTGTAATTTAAAACTCTAATCACATCTTTAAACTCTTATCCACTGACCAGAATAATTAAATGTAATTCTAATGTTGGAAGATTCCCTTTATCTACCCCCTTCTTCAGTTCCAGTGATGATTACAGAACAGAGAGAAGGTAAGCCTACAGCTTTAAGGGTCCTTCAGTGTCAAAAGGCTATTAGGCCTTCAGTTCTGCCTAACATGAAAAAAAAAAAAAGGCAGGATAAGGGAAACCAAGGAATAATGGAGAATATGGCCATTTAGCATATTATCACTTGCCACAAAATTCAGAACCTGCATCCAAGCAGATTCATCAATATTATCCAGCAGCTCCTCTGCTGCTTCATCACCTGTAGCTGGATTCCACTGCTAACAGCAAATGAAGAAAACTTGAATTTCTTGGACATCACTTCACCTTTCATTTAAGGGACTGTGAAAAAGTCTCCAAGGTTCTTCAGGGGAGCAAGTGAAACAACGTAATTCTTAAAAACATAAACCAGGATTCTTTTTCCTTTCGTCAACATCAACCAAGACTGACTGATCTGGGTAAAAGGACATCAAGATATGTCTTTGGTCCATCAGCTGCAGAGTGCATAGAACAAGCAGTTCAGGGCAGAGCAGTAAGACATGCGTTTCTTGTCTGGCAACAGCACTATTTCACATGGCATGAACAAATTCTCCATCTGAGATCCCTCTCCGTTCTGCCAGCCAAGCTGTTTGAGCAACCAAGCAATGAACTTGATCAGAGAACAGATCCCTCTGTAAAGCAACCCAGAAAAATAAATGCTTATTTTCAGCATGGTGGATCCATTCTGAGCCTTGTTAAGTGTGCAAGTGCCCAAACAGATCTGACAGCACCATGGAAGAAGTCCTGCATGGACATGAATGGGAAGCCATGAGCACTTGATTAAGTTGACAGTGACACTTAAGAAATACAGAGAATGACACTTAAAATACCACAAGGATAAGAAAGCCTGACATAACCACACAAACACAGGTACTCCAACACTGATCCCAATCCTACAACATCTCAGATCCAACAATGAAGCCAACTCAGGAAGTCCCTGTTCCTTCAGCCTGTTCGTCAAGTGTGCTGATCAAAGCCTTTCTATATTGAACTGAATATTGGTTCAACAAAAGCAATTTGAGTGAAAACAACACCCGAAAGAAAAGGAAGACAAAAAGATATGCAAGATTTCAAGGAAAACTCAGTGTAAGACTGTTTCCTATAAACCTTATATCAAAACAACTAAACTAGTTGTAATTCTTCTTTTTCAACCATGTGGTGCAATCTGTGCACTGGGACATGTTTTAAATGAAAAGTTCCCAGATATGATGTGGCTCAAGTTCTTTTTTATTATTTTGCATCCACATAAGAGAAACTAAGGAGCACAGCCAAGAAAAATAAGGTGGCTACAATGTACCGTTTCATCATGCCCAGGGAAAGAAAAACAAGCACTAGTACACACATCTCCAACACCCAGACACCAAAACAAGTCTTTTTCTTTTTCAATCCTGTTTATTTGGACAGGCTGAGGAGGCTGCCCATTTCATAAAACAGAGAGGATAACAGGAAAGCAACTTCAGAGGACTTATCCCTGGTTACCCCAGAATACTGTATATGGCTTAGAGCAGATGACATGCACCGTTCCATTAACAACTCACCACCCTCCAGGACCAGCCCATGTGAGAACAATTGTTCTGATTAACACTAGAAAGAGATCACACGAGCGAGGGGGAAAGAAAGCAAAAGTACATGACTCCACACCCAGGTTTGTAAGAAAGCACAAAGAGAAGTTATGTCCACAACTTTTTTCTGAAAGTCAATGAGATTTCGACATCTGAATTTTCCATTCTGTAAAATCATTCTTTTGTATAACCTAAGTTACAAAATGAGTTGACACCCAAGCTGACTTTCTGAAGGACACTATGGTGGTGTCCTAGCTCAGACATCACGCTATCATTGTATACCTGGAGAACCGAAAACTGATGTTGTACCCTCGAGACAGCTCTGAGATTCCATGTATGGTACACGGGAATTACATAGTTACTCACAGTAATGAGAAAATTCTGAATTTTCAGAAGAAATTAATCCACAAGAAGCTTCTCCTAAATACATAATACTACCAGTCACTTGAATTCTGTCCTAAAGTACTGGAAAATTTAATTGGACAAACCTTTTTTGTGAGAAATAACTTACTCTTCTTTCTTATATCTAATTTCTGTGAACTAGAAGAGAGCTTCTCTAATACCAACCAGATACTATTCTCATTGTATTAAGGAAGATAAATTTATTTTCTTAGATGCTGTCTCTTACTAGACACACGGGGTTTATGCATAGTACAAAATGCCTCATAAAGAAACCAACATACATTCCAAAAAACTGCACATAACACCCTATTGATTGTGCTGTCTAAACAGTATTTTAGAGTGTTTACACATGTACCTAAATATTGTCCTGAAACTTTGGCAAAATCAAGTACAGGACACTTATATAAAGCTTACTAACTCCCAGATAATGTAATCTGAAACCAACAGATAAAATCAAGATTGCATTACAATTGCAGGACTTGATTGCAAACAGTAGCACAGGCACGATATGCAAGTTCCATTCCAGAAATAAAAATTTGGATTAAACTATTTGAAATTAAGGACAAATAGTGCACAAGAAACTTCATCACAATGATTGTATCTGTCAACATTTCAGCTGACTGAAATACATTTTCTGTCTAGGGAAACAGCCTGTACATGCATTTTCAGTAGGTTTGATTTACATGATAAATTATTTTAAATATTATTCTCTAAGTCTTATTTCTCCTAGCTTCCAATAGCCAATTGTTTTGTATAGTGTCTCTTTTCTGGTAAGAACATGGATTCCTTGTAACACACTCAGTTTCAGAAGACCTTTTTATTCGAAAGGCTTACCATATATTGAAAAAAAAGCTGTAGCCTGCAGATGACTAAAAAGCATCCTGTTAAATCCTGTGCACAAGGTCATAATTCCTGTAAGATTCGCAACCACGCCAATCATATATCAACCTGTGCGGGTTGTGTGAGTAGTCCAAGTAACTCAGCTTTGGTAAATATGACAGGTTGAGGCAATGACAGAAAACACATACACCTAAAACAGCCAAAACCACCTCACTGGAGTTACCAGCACTGGAAAACAGCTGTATGAGCTATAAGGCAAGCAGAAAACCTGAAATGAGAAACTTTTGGTTAATTTTAGTTCTGGTACACAATTCACTGCTTAACCTTTAGCACTGAGCCTCTTTGTGCCTCAGCTTTCCTACACAGAAAAACAGGGATTTGCACAATTTTTCATGGTGTATCAAATTCGCTCTGCTCCCAAGCTTCTGCTAATAATAGCTCTGTGCGAGATGGAAAGTAGCCAGTTTTAAGAGCTGAGTGTAAGTAAAGAGCATCTGTCAGCTACACTAAAAAAATTCAAAACATCTTAGGCAAGGAAAGCATGACCTAGTACTCTGGTCAACAGTAATTAATTGTCTTCCTCTCTGTATGGGAAGATGCAACATAACTTCTGATCCATCCTCACATTTTAGAGGAAGATTTCATTCTTACTGGCTGAAAACTTGAAAGGGAAACAAGAAAACAGAGGCTACATCCACTGACCTAAGTTTGTTTTTTTCAACCCCTTTCATGTCACCATGAACTTCCAGGGTTCTTCATGGGAGCCATTAATATCCCCTATCCCTCTCACTCTGTCTGGCTATCTCAGCTTTGCAAATCTTGCCCATCTTTGAAGAGACAAGTTACACTGCAGGATGGGAGAAAAGAAAGAGAGAATACTTAGGGAAGTGACAGCAGGAGAGATGCACAGCAACACTGCTGGAGAAGTCAAAGGGGCTGGAGGAGCTCCCAGAGTCACTGGCTGTAGGAGAGGGAATGCAGGACATTGACAGCGGGGGGGAAAAGGTGGCCGGTGGCATGGGAGACTGGCAAATGGGATGGGGTGCATGGAAAATAAGAAACACACAGAAGCCCTGACTTGGAGATGCATATCCATGGACTTTTCCCTCTGCAACTCCAACACAGCAGATAATGCTCCCACTAGGCAACCTGCATAGAGTCATGGAGCAGGAGAAACCTGGCAGTGCTGGGTGAAATGGAGATACCAGATGCAACAGCAAAGGGGTGTGAGGAGGGAGGGTTCTGAGGGAGTCCCTGTCAGCAAGTGAGCTTGTTGGGCTCTGTACAGCCTGTCCTGTCCTTACCCAGGGCCTGTATTCTGGTTTCTTACATATTAACATTACTCTCCATTTAGCAAAACTTCTGTAGTACTGATTTGCCCTCGTCAGCCTCCTGTCTCCACTCCTTCACCTTCTGCCAGCACTTAATAAAGATCTGACGTTCTGTATCCAACTGGCACCTCACTGCCAGGGACACAGTGCTGCTGGGGCCAACCCCATGCCCACCTGAGAAGTGCCTCCAAGCAGCCACCATCACTGGCGGGTTGCACACCTGCTGTTCTACATTCACCTTATGTATATTAGTGGTACACGTGTACTGCAGTTTTGGGCATGCAAACTTGTTTTGCTCAGACTTTAGGATGCTCCAGTATCACTACTCTTTGTGTGTTTTTGACATGGTTTGCAGCAGGTCTGCTCTTGATTTTCTTACTGATAGTCACAGCTGAAAGGTCTTATTTGGAGTGATAAAGCCGTGGGGTTTTTTCTGTTAATTTTTAAACTTCCCTCTATTACCCCTTGCACTCCTCTCATATCAATAAATATCTGCCTTCCTTCCTGAAGGCCACCCATGCTAGTGTATTCCAGCAAGATCCTGTTCCAGGTCACAGCACACAGCCCAAGCTATGGACTTGCTTCACCTTCACCCAAAGGGATTTAAAGAAATTTAACCTCCAGACAATCTGGAAACTCTAAGTTGAACATTTACTGCTATTAACCCCACAAAAGATTACACTGGGTGGATATGCATAGGTAGTTACAGCATTTGGAAGCACAGACTTCATCAGATGCATGAGCCACCCAAGCAAGATGTTTCCTACAATTCAAAGTTAGCACACACCACTTAAACTGTACTCCTTCCCCCTCATTATCACTCTCCTCTCGCACATATGTTACTTGGCTTTGTCTTTCTCCCAAGAGAAATAAATGGGTTTGATTCTCACCACTATCAGTGAGCCTTAGCTCACTGCATTTAGAGTGCTCAGACAGTGCAAGGACAAATCTGCAGGAATTTTCTGAAACTGTTTTGAAAACCAATCAAATAATAATTAAAAAAAAAAAAGGCTAGAAACAGGAATCAAGCCAAATCCAATCATTACGGCAGAAGACCCAGTCCAGCAGCATCAGTGAGCAATATGCTGAGGAAGACTGGCACATCACGAAAAGATCATCACCTTTTATCTGTAAATATCTAGTGCAGATGAAGGAAGATCTTGGCTGTTAAGCACTCTTCTACATCATGCACACAAACCCTATTAATACAGAGAAGATATGAGATTACCAGAAGCTGAAAAGAAGTCAGAATATTAACACCTCATTCCCTGCTGACAGTCAGCCAGGATGACAATGACCCAGAAAAAAATTGGGATATCAGGACTCACTTTGACAGCCACTGCCTTGCATGAGCAGTCACAATTTTTCCATCCTTCATCTCTTTCTCCTCCATGGTGGGTGGATCCTTCCAGCATCAGCTTAATTGATGCTTGCTGCTCCATCCTTCTTAAGATTATTTTGATGTGGTAGTCAATGCTGTTTCAGTTCATCTCCCCACCTGACCTCTCCCTGAGCCCACAGCCTCAGCAGCAGTGTCCTACATTGTTATCTGCATTCAAGAACTATGCAGAGACAGAGGATGAACAAGGGTCCCGTTGATACACAGGATGGTAAAAAAATTTTGGCCCCCCAAAAGGAACTGAACTGCCTATTCTGAATGTGACACAGGGCATTGTGCGTAATGGCACAGCCCCTTCACTGCTCTCCCGGACAACTCCAATAAAAGAAGTCGTGCAGATTTCTGCATACGTAAGTCAGGCCAAAAGAGGTAAGTGAGGTGCAGACAGGAAAGTGGCCACACCTTCCTTCCCTGTTTACCTGTTTCCTGACACCTTTTTCTGCCTGACACTACCTAAGCACAGAGGCTGTTTCCACTGTCAGCAATTGCGTCGCAATCAGCAGTGCCTCCTATGTCAGATTGCTGTGCTCCTCTTTCCCTTCGAGCTCTCGGAGTTACATATCCTGTTCCACCTCCTGGGAGACAGCTTTTCTAAGACTCACCTGCAGGTCCTGTCCTGCTGTTACGCTCCTGCTTCTCCACTTTTCTGATTTTATTGACAGAGAGTAATGCTTGAGCTACAATGCTTTGCAGTCATTGCAAGATCATAGTATTTCAGAGCAGAGTTAGAGGTAGAAAGGAGTGTATAAGGAAGCCATTTCTGCTACTTGTGAGGAAGGGAAGATAGGATGAATGAAGATAAAAGCTGGTGAGAGGAAAGGTGCAGGAACTGCCTAGTCTGCTCAGCCAGTACCAACCAGTCCCATCTGGTAACTGGAACAAATTACGTAGTGCATTGTATTGCTTTACTCCCCTGTCAACACAATCAAGCAAATTTAGCCACCTGGCGAGGTGAAGCTAGTGTGTTTTCAAACTATCTGCTTCTACAAATGCTTGACATTCTTGATAAAGTTGTATCCTCTTTCAGTTGCTGGAGAGATGTTGTTAATATCTATAGTATTTTGGAAAGGCTTATGTGCATCAACTGTACATAGCAGTGCAACACTGAATGTGCAAAGAACTTGAAAACTGTTTTGATTCCTCTTCCTAAAATGCTGATTTCCAACTCCTAACTTAACAGTAAATCCATCTGTTTCTAATCTCATTGTTCTGCGTATTTCTTCCTGGCCCAAAGACACAGAGGGAAAATCAAGGATATTTTCCAGAGGGTGGAAATTAATTTGTCAGTACTACAGCCAGTTCCACTGCTTTCCACTAAATGACTCCACAGCTCAGGGCTGTCACCTCAGCCCTCATTGTAATCATTGGCTGTACAGTATCGCACTTCTACAGAAAAAGTTGAAGAACTATCTGTGCTAGAGGAGAGGTTATTATTGATAAAGTTCAACTTGCTAGCTCTTTGCCATATTTGCACACTACTTTAAAATAAATCACTTATTATCCCATCTTCTGTGAAAGTTCAGACAAATTATCAGGTTTCTCTGCCACTTAATGTCAGTGTTAGCCACTGACAGGCATCATCCTATAGAGTTAGGGAGCAGCATCCTTACAAGACACAGTCTGCCTGTCAGGGCACACTGCAACAGACTGCTCTGTTTTTACAGCACTTCTTGTACTTGTTTCTCAGCAAGGGAGAGCACTGAGCACCTACCCTGTAGGGTCAGCCCTCCATCCCCAGATTCAGCTGATACAAGGATTCCTTGCTTTTTATAACAGAAGTTTCCTGAAGCCATCACATAGCAATACCTATCAAGTTCTTAAAAAGGACCTGTTAGAAAAGAAGAACGTGATTTTTAATCTCTAATGCCAGTGCTTCCACAGATACCCAGAAGTAATCTTCTACATCAATTCTGTGGCGTTATGGAACCCAACTGATTTTCTGGAGCACCAGAAATAAGCTTTATATTTATGACTTCTAAATAAAAGTCATGATAAAAATCAAAATCCTCCCCCTAATGTTTTCAAAATGTATTTCACCTGAAGACATTTCCTCTGTGAGTTAAACTCAAATGACTGTTTAAGGTGAAGTAATTTCCAGTTCCGGGGAATATTACATCGCCTTTGTCTGTCTACAAAAGTTTGGGCTCTGAACAAAGTTAATGCTCCAGTTAAAAGGTTCCTAGCCTCAACTCTCTATTTCTCATCTGAGGATCCCATTCCTGCCTGCCTGCTTAACTGTACATGCTCTACGTTCATGTTTGTCAAAATAATCCTGTTTAACTCACACCCCCCTTTGCATCCATACCCATGGTGCTCTAAGGATTTGTGCTAACCTGGACAGTCCTCACACAAAGAGAGGTCTGAAGGAAAAGCCACATGTGCAGTTAGGCATGTGGCTGTTTTCAGAAGAATAAGTGAAAAACACCTTCTCCACATCAACATACAGATCATACTTACAGGGCAATTCCCAAGACAAGGCAAGCTGAGAATATCTAACATCATACAGCAGCCAGCATACAATTTTCAGTCATCTGGTCTTTTTTCTGGCCTTGTTCTGCTTTTCAATGAACTAATTTGTCTTACTGAAGAGGCAGAAAACTAATCTAAAAAACATAATAGAAAAGCAGATTTTTCTCTGCTGCTTCAGTGAGCTGAATCAGCGTACAGGCAGCTAGGTCACATAAGCAAAGAAGCAGCGTCATGCAGCCAGGAGCAGGAGACAGAAAATCATCACGCCAGCAGATCCCCACCCCAAGGCCTTCCATTCCAGTAACTAATAATGGACAGCCTAAGAAAACACCTGGCCTTTTGGCCTTTCCATCCAAGCAGAATTTGAAGTCCAGAGAGGTATGCTTTGCAATAAAATAAAAAACAAGAACTGACTTGTTTACAAAGTTTCTTGATATTTTTATCTCACATAAACCATCCGATCGTTCCTAGGGCTAATCACGTTTAAGCAGGCAGTTCCATGATTTCAAGCACTTTGTCCTTATTATAGTTACTGTTACAGTAAACAGAGTCCCAGAGCTCAGCCATCCTCAGCCTCTGAATGGACCCACAGTTTGGGGGAAGGGTTAACAGTCTGAAGCTTTGCCAGAACTTCCAAGCGATCAAGCACCGTGCTAGTTCCTAGCCAATACCTGACTCTGGGTGTTACTCAGTTTCCCAGGTGAACCTGTCTGCAGATAGGGTTTCATGCTGAAGTGTACTAAATAACTATGTCTTTCCCAGTTTCTGATACACTTTCCAACATGATTCAGATCAAATCAGGAGAGCCCAGCACCCACACATCAGCCCAAACTCTGTATGCTTTTCAGGTTTCAATACACTTGTAGCCTTTTTGCATAACGACAGAGTGACATTTGGGATTTAGATCAGTAAAAAGCAGGCTTCTTATGTATCCAAGCAGAATCTAGGGTAAAAGGAGGAGACAAGGGGACTAGGCAAGTAATAGATATAGTTCGGTTTTCCTGCTCACAGTTCGTCCCCCTTTCAGGAAAATCTGAACATGTCCCTTTGCTGGCCTGCCTTCCTTCCTCGGAAGACACAAGGCAAAAACAGACAGGCATTCTCTTTCCAGTTTCTTGTTTACAAAACAACTTGAATGTGTTACTCCTTCAAAACATCTGTTTGCACTCCTAACACGAGAAAAAATGTTGAGACTATGTGTTTAATAACAAGTCATGACCTTTGCTTTGGAATTTGGTGTTCGGTTAAACCCAACTTGTTAAGTTTTCAAAACACAGTCACTTTTGAAACTCCAATTAGATAAAGTCTGCTTATTCTAAAATGAAATGATTTCTGTATTTCTGGTTTAGAGATATCTATGGAGATTATTAAAGAACTCTCATTAACCTTGCTTCATTTCTTTTTACCTTTTAATTACACTACTGGATGAAATTCTAGCTAGTGAGTCAGAGTGGTTTTAGTGCAGGGGTGGTGAGCTCATGAGCTGAACACAGCACGCCGAGCAGTTCATCCAGGCCACAGCCCATTCTTAGCACCATCTCACACAATGTCCCTGAAGCGCGGAGAGGCAGCAAGCCACAATCAGGTGATCACTTGGGCAGCCTGAACCAACCATTTCTTCTAAAAGTGTCACAGGCTTTCCACTGTGTGCCTTCACCTCACCTGTAGCCTAAAGGCAGGTCCCACCACACCACAAGAAAGGTGCACAGAGGGACTGGGGAGGCACATCCTCCAGGACAGGTGTGCAACCTCCGGCCATCGGACACACTGTGCAGTGGTCACAGGACAGAGTAAACCTGCGTGGCCACATAACAGGACAAACACGCAGCCTTCAGCCATGACTCATTTCACATGAACCTGCACATGTGGCAGCTAGGTGACAGGGCAGGTAGATTCTGAGAATGTGACATATATACATGGCCACTTCTCTGACAGGAGAAGAGACACACCTTTCTTTATCAGAAGCCATGTGACTGCCCAGGCTGAAAGTACAGGCACCGCTGCCTCAGAGCAGTTCTGGTTATGGCAAATACACCACTGCTCCTACATCATTTTCTCTTTCTCTTCTTTGCAGATATTGTCTATTACAGGGGAGTGGTCTGTATCTCCAAGACAAAAAGACTGTCCATCTTATTACATATTAATGAGGATCCGTACAAGGTTCCCTTTTATTTTCAACCATTTGACTGATAGTGAACATTCTTCACGTAGGCAGAATGCTCATGGGACATCCTAAGTGAAATAAGCCTGTTTTTCTAAGGATCTGCCAATTTCCAGAAGCACCTGAGTTTATGACATGATGTTGAGTTTAGGATTATCTGTACACTGAGTTAAGTCCTTAAAATATATTATTACACAACAGTTTTTTGGGGTCCTTGCCTTACTCAGTTTACTACATGACTTTCCTCTGGGATGAAATCCAGACAATGTAGAGATGAAGGCTACACTTTCTGGACACTCTTTTTTCCCCTCTATATCATTTGTTGCGAAAATTGGCAAGTGGTAACAGGTAGACTTGAAGAAAACAGAAGGTGTCCCAGTGAAAGTAAATGAATGTGGCTTCTTGTCATGGAGTTCTGCAGCACCAGCCAGGCCATTTAAGTCACACTTTTCACTATTTTTTAGCAACTGCATGTTCCTTGTCTTCCCATATGTGGCTTGAGATTGTGGGTTGTAATTTGAAGCCGAGCTAAAGAGTCAGCTTGTAGTTGATTTATGTGGATGCTTTACTTTGAGTATCAGCAGTACTAAACACTGAGTGCTCTGAAATATCAGCTCCTGGTCACACCAGTCATAAATTAGTGCAGATAACAAAGAGAGGATACAAAAGCCCCATCATGTCATGGGAGTATCATGGAATAAATTCAGTAGGGAGGCACAAGAAAAGAAAGTGCAGTAGGAAATTATTCTGTCTGATTTCAGAGCAGACTTTTGTACTACTCAGTAACTTTGAGGCATTTGATTTTACAGTCTTTGTGTATAATTTCCTAGACTCTTCTCAAATCAAAGCCTGAACAGAACAGAACTAAATCACTACAACTCCTGTGTGCCTGTCACAAGTATCTACCACCATCCGTGAGCCAAGACTCCTGGACCCAAAGCACAGGTCCATGTTCCTGAGCCCGATAAGCTGCCTTCCTGCCAGTAAACCAGCAGAAGAGTTTGCAAGATATTTGCTTTTTCAGGTGACATTTACTACCACAGTGACTGATAGAAAAGGTAACTCACGGATAGCAGAAAGAAGAATGTGCTCTGACAGGTAAAACTCCCACCCACTCTTTTTGGATTTTGTTCAGTGCCCAGCATTTCCTATCTGTCCTATGCATGCATAAGGCTTTCTGTAATAGCAACTTCTCTTTCTCCAGCAAGCCTCTTATATCAATCCCACTGCCCTTGCTAAGCCACTCTCAGCTCTCTTCCCTTGCCTCTCTTCCCTCCAAAGCCATTGCTCTCCCAACAACTCCCAGGTGGAATATCCTCCCAATTTCTTGCTCAGATGTGTACAAGTTACTTGGTTCCTGTTTTGACTTCAATGACCCTGCCCAATCTCCCTTTCTGTCAGGGTTTCTCCCAAGCAGCTTCCATCCTTGAAGTTCCTGCTTATAATCATCTCAAGTCATTTTTCTCTCCAGACTCAGCTTCCCTCTTTATTCTCTCCCTCTTATTGCACCATCCCCATGACTCCCCACTCTCTGTCATCCAGCTGCCTCCCATTCCTTCTCTCATTTTCCCCAGTTTCTAGGCCACACTACAACACAACAGAGACAACTTTCAATAATATTTTTAACGAATAAAGCAACATATTCTTCCCTTAGCTTTCCTTTCAGAAATGACTCAATCATTTGGCTGCTGTCTGGCAAAGTTTTCCACCTCAAGTTTTCCATCAGCAATGGAAAAGTGCAGCCAAAACCATTGAAGCTTCTCAAAGTTATGAGCAACCGATATACAAAGCCATACCAGGATACACTGTGGAGACTTAACAGCACACAGTGCTATCTGCCTCTCCTGGAGCTGTACTTATATACAGGTTTAGTGCTTTCATATAGATTATTGGCTTGAATAAATTAGCTCCATTGGCTTTAACTTTGCTTCAGTAAAAAGTACTGGCCCTGGTTAAATAGGAAGGGTGGTCAGCTCCAACTTTAACAGACTTTGCTAAAAATCCTTGCTAAAAATTCCACCCTTATGCACATGGTAGCTATGAGCCACCTCCAAACAGGGAACAGAGCTTGCTTGCCAATGTCATACTGCTACTCTGCTATCAAATCCTTATGAAAAAGTACACATTTAGTCATTTGACTCTAGCATGTCTAAAAGTTACATGATCTAACATTTCCAAAATGTGTCTTGTGTTTGCATTTTGTCTATATACAATTTCTTTGTATCTTGCCAATGAACCTTAGAATAATTTTTAGTAGCTTTAGGCACCCTGAGCTATGCCAGAAAAGAAAGGTATGTCTACAGACAAGAAATTCCCAGGCTTTCATTAAACAAAATCCATATATGAAGTGCAAAGATCTTCATAGAATATATAACGATAATGTACTTCCTTCCAAAATCTTTGCTGAAAACTGAAAAGACACATACACCCCCACACAGTGTCCTTAAAACCATGAACATTCTGCTTCTATCTTATGTTCGTTCTTGGAAAAAATATACATTACAGAGAATTTAAAAGTGTTCTTATATTTCTCAGTAGTTTTGGTAGGCAAAAACTTTAAATTAAAAAAAATAGCAACATAGACAAAACCAAACAGTTGTCAATAACTGTTTTAGTTTACTCCTGAAGACTAAAAGACTAAAATAAACTTTATTTTTAGTTCCCTACACCAGCTAAGAGGAAAAAACCTCTCATCTTTCAGTTAGTTTTTACTTGCTTGTCATCATTAAAGCTTAGAGGATGCTGGTGCTGCTTTCTTTCATTTCAGATTTCCACAGACAAGACGGAAACAGTGCAAGTAAAATGCCAGGGACAGTGAACTCACTTTATAAATAAAAGTGTGAGCACGTACAATATATAAAATACATGAGTTCATATTTGGTCAGATAATGTTCTTACACCTGTTCATTCAGGCTTTGGACCAAAGCTCTTGCAGAGCTAGTGAATGATATTTGAACAGAGCTGGGTAAAAATAGATTTGTTCTTGTAACATTATCAAAAGGATCTGACCTAACAGATGACAACATCTGATGGGGTAAATTATCTGAATTGGATGTTTCCTCATGTTTTAGGATTGGTTAGTATTATTCAGTATGCATAAAATAGCTGACCTCTACTACAGGACATATTGTATTTATGGTCCATAGCTTACTTCTTCAGTCCTATATCAAGTTCTTACTATAGTCCTATTTCTATTATACACCAAAACATTCATTACAGTTGTTTCATTTGCAAAGTAATCCACAAGTACAAAATAAGTTACTTTACAAAATCAATGCAGAACTTTGGCAGACAGCAGTCTCTAAGCTGTTTCCTCTTTTCTGAATGTCTTACATCTTATGCATGCGGCTATATATAGGTAGTTAAGAATAGTACTCTTTTCATTATAGCAGCTTTTGCTTCCTTTGATAAAAGAAAGATTGATAAAAAAGAATTGATACTGTATTCACTGCATTTTAGCTCTATATGTCTGCTTTGTGAGCAAGGCTGCTGTCGGTGAGCCCACTTAGCTTTACCTGCATGGCTGAGGACTGTTCCCTCTCTGCAGAAACAGTCACCAGTGAGTGACTCTGCACCTTGCTGACATGGTCATTCAGTCCAACAGTGAAGATCAAACCCATTCTCTGCAGAGTCACCAAGGAAGATCAGCATTGGAAACAATCTAAAGCTGTGCCATGGGAAATAAAAGCTGTGCATGTCTGTATCAAGCAGGGAGGCAGGCGAGGAGCCTGTGTGCCCTTATGCCCAAATGACAGTGAAAGCACCGGTTGCCCTGCTGAGCTACTTCTAATTCATGCTTGAGCAACTTGTGTAGGCACTGGTGAAGTTCAGTGACACACAGTAATAAGGCAATTGTGGCAACATGCCTCCTTTGCTCAAAACCAATAATGTTTTGCTGTGTCACACTCAGAGTTTACATTTTGTTTCAGCTCACTGCATGTGAGAGTTGGAAACCTTGGCTGAAACCTCCAGTTTTGTCTATACACAGAGCACAGTATCAGTTTAATTTGAGCAGTTTGTCAAGCCAGTAAGAGATCTGGTGGGGCATGGATGACTCAAGAATGACTTCTTTGCATTTGAATTACTCTAGATTTACAATCAGATAATTACAATACAATCAGGTATTACAATTACAATAATCTTTAGCAAGCCCAGGGCTTTGGCTCTAACCCATTCAGTGAGATACAGCATATTGCAAAAGAAAGCATTTGTAATTACAAATCAGTGTTTGGGGAGATCTCCAGTTTCATGACACATTTTCTAATGTCATCATTTTTGTAGTCAGTGCTGTCAGTGTTTTCCACTTGTTTCTGCAGGAAAGATGGGTTTCCACAAAAGTTTCAAATTTTGGCTGTTTTAAGTCAGGCAGTGAAATAAGCATTGTTACAATGCTAAATGTTAACAGCTCTTCTACTCATTTCCCTGCAGCTGGGGTTAGAATTAAGCAGTTAATTATTGTACCCATATCTTAGAAATACCTCTACAGAAATACATGCTCCCTCCTGAGCCCCTACCACAACACCCTAATTAACCAGCTAGCACAGTAGCCAACATTCCAGCTGCCTATGAGATTGCAGCACAGTATGGAGTTTCTAGTGGTCAAAAGAAGTAGAAAAATATTGATCTCTCTTCAGAGCAAGCATTCAAAATTTCCTGGAAAAACCCAAGGAGGAAGAAGTTATCTAAGAAGCCAAAAAAAAAAAAAAAAAAATCAGGTGTGCCAGAGACAAGTAAAAATATGGCATAGCTTCCAACATGGTGAGGATCATTCCTGTCAACTTCTTACTAAAAATATTGATGTCAAAAGAAATTTTACCTTCTTTTCTGTACTGTCAGACACGAGTGCTGCAAATATATACCCAGAAGAATACACCTGATGGAAGTAACTCAGTTCTGCATCCAGATACGCCTTGAGGCCTTTTCCAAATCCTTGTCCATTTTCACATCTGTAAAATGAAGATAGATCTCAGTCTTCTTTGCCTTACATAGCTACAGAGATTAAGCAGATATCAGAGTACTTCACCTTCTACCAGTGTGACACAGCAAACAGATTCTTTTCCTGGGGGTAGAAAAGCCCTTAGGAGGGCCTGGGGCAGAACAAGGGAGAGCACCGACAAAAACTTTTCACCCTGCAGGTATCACTGGAGGCTACCCCAGCAAGGGAAGGAAGGGAACCACATATTCTCAGGTGCCTTCACTGTGGAGTTATACTAAGTGTCATATGCTGTCCTACCCCTACAATATAAAGTAGGGGTAAAACTCATTTTCCTTCTGTAAGGTTAATAATCCCTGTCAGAGAGATCCCAAAGGTTTGCTTGATATAGGTTAAGCATATAAATATATATGTATGAAAAATACATTATTAAAAAATTATTAGGATAATGAAATCTCTTATCCTATGCAGTCAAGAAACAGGAGAGGAAAAATATCTCTCGTATTGCTTTTGTATTTGCCAGGCTGGTGATGACAATCATGTTTTAGCTGTTCAGCTCATAGCAAGAGAACGCTCTGTACAGAGGCAGACTCAGCTTGCAGATGCCTCACAATAGTTTGCAAAAGCAGGTAAATGCTAAATATAACAGCAACTTTGCAAATACAGCAACAGAGGAATGGAGTAGTTAAGGAACTCAATTCCTATTTTTTCTGTAAGTCACTGGCAGACAAGCACAAAACAAAGTTTCCCCAAATTCACTTCCAGCCTAAGGTTAAACCAGCCAGCTGCAGGCATTTGCCATGGTATGCATGGATATGCATGTAACTTCGTGGAAGTTAGATGACTTGCATATAGCCACTGAACCACCTAGTAGCAGGACTTAAAGGACATATTTGCAATTCCATACCCTAATAGACCAGGACTGGTCAACAGATCAAGTGTCTACCATGTTGGAATGGTAGTCTGTTTCTCTTTTACAAGGAAATGTTAGGGAAAAGTTTAGCAGAAACAGTCAAGTATCTGTCCTTTGGCAAGTAAAAAATTAGGAAAATGCCTTTCTTTTCCTTCATATAAACTGTGGCTTGAAGATTTTTTTATTTGTACTGCAGTCACACTAAGTTCCATACACAAACCAAATGGATGATCCTTTCCACATATTAACAGGTGCAACCTTTCACATAAAGAGCATTTCCTAAGTTCAGTTTGAACTTTCACTACACTTTTTAATGATAGAGCATTTAGGAGGTGAGTGACTTGCTCTTTAGGAACTCAAGTGATCTTCTGGTTTCCGTGTATAACTTTAGAAGAAATGCATTAGAGGCAATCCGAACGTGTGTGGCACTTACTGTACATGAAAGTGTTTGTTGTACAACTGGATGGGCACCATGCCAGCCAAACTCATCCATCAGGCTGTCAACACCTTACTCTTTTTCTGCGGTGACCTATGTGGAAAATTCTCTTACAAACAGCTGTTCAGATCGTAGGCAGACAACAGGTTGTCCTAAACCCACTTTCAATTGTGCATAAAGGTTTGTGAATTTCTAGTTTCATCTGCAAGATAAACATGAACATAATGTTCTTTTGATTTACATTTACGATTTGTTTTACATTTTCTATTTTCAGAAACTCTTCTGGACCTCCTACCTCCATTGCCAAAAAAAGACTTTTAGTTCACTGACCTTTTCCATCTGATGTTTTTGTTAGGATGTGAATCCTGCAGATGGAATTGAATTGCCTTCTCTACTTATGCATTTTTTTTTCTGAAGGGTTCATCAGCAGATGTGAAAAGATGGTTCAGAATCAAGTGACAAAAGCTCAGGAATGGGTACTGTGAACATGATAAAGATTTGTATTTCACAAGACCGAATTACTGTTCTGTTATGTAAAGCAGTGTCTTTTCCAAAAGCACTGAAAATAAACATACTGGAAGTTCCAGAGTAACTTAGAAACCTACTCTTTTGGACCTTCAAGAAGACTTGAACCTTAGGCTACAGGCCAAATTAGTTACACATCCCCTAATTCCTTTGCATGAAAATTCCTTGTGAACAAATCAAGGCCTTGAGAGGTGCCAAAAGAAATAACTGATTGACAGCTGTTGCTAGAACTTCCTGAATAAATCCCTAGATGGCCACATGTAGAATTCATCACCCTGGATTAGATGTGTGAAGATAAGTCCTGAACTGGTCAAAAAAGACACTCTTGACCTGTTTTTGATGTCACCTTCAGGATGAAATGCACATCTAGTTCATTGTGTGTACTATAAAATGTTACCACTTCTCTTCCCTGAATTCAGAGGTAGCTCATTTCCAGATACCAATGCTTGATTAGATAAATCCTCCTTTCAGCTCAATTTTGGAATAGAATTTAAGCCTAAAACCTTTCCTAAATCTTTTTGAGAATTCATCTGGTAATTTTTTTGTAGTCTAGCATAGACTCTTAATACCATATATAGCTAACCTGGCATATAGGCAATTTTAATAACAGCAACACCTAAATGTCGTTCAGCAGTGTGTCATTAGTACTCCAAAAGCTTCAACAAAAGTATAATTTCTTCTATATAAAGGTGAAAGCAGAGATGCAGATATATTCTTCCTACTATCTGGCAGCAATATTCGGCTATCTGGCTGATAAATAAGAACTCCTCTGGGAGCAATTTATAGCAGTTCCTTAACTTAGCCATACTTAATCACATTTTGGAAGAAGATATTGTTTGTGGAATTAACTGTGCATGCAGTGAGCCTTGGGAGACTAGTGCTTTCGAGTTAGCAAAACTCTAGCAGTCCTCAGATTGGATTAGATTGTATCACATATTGATGTTTGACTGATGACCTGTATTAACTTTTTCCTCCTGATGTGACATTTGCTTTTCTTCCAAGAGACATCATCTTCATTCTTTTATTCATGCACAAAGATTATACAACATTTAGTAATTCATACTGCTTACTCTTCCTTACCGTTTCAAGTGAGTCCCATGATTGCAGTCCAGTGCACAGAATGTTCCTTCACTAAATGTGGGGGCAGCTTTTATTTGTTTATCCTTTCCTTTACACATTTCCAGAATGTCAACTCAGACATCCTGTATTTTTTAGTCCTTTGTGGTCTCAAAATTATGGATTTCAAGCTTAGTCAGAGCTATTATTGAGGGTGAAGTTAATCAAATACAAATGTTTATAAACCAGAATTTTAAATGCTAAGAGCAAAAACATTTTTCCCACTTTTCTTCAGATCTTATTCTGTCCCATATAAACACATTTCTATGGCTGATTCTTGTGCCATCAAAAACCTTTCTGACTCTTCTTGGTCCAAAGGTGTAGCAAATGCTAGTGGGAAGAAGGTTCAGTTCTGGGTGACTTCAGGAAAGTCAAAATCTGCCTAAGTTTCAATTTTCTCAGTGACATGAGGGGTATAATAATAATCTCCAGAGAGTCCCTTTCATTCTTGTCCATATTGATTGTACAGAAAACCCCTATCAAAAGGATTAATCTCAATGGACACAATGTTGTGAATTAAATTAGAAAAGGTACTGTTCCACCATGAACTGATGTTCATATAATTAAAAAAAATCACAGTCCCATGAAGGGGATAAAGGCAATGCAACCAGAATGGTCAAACCAGCTACTCCTCTTACATGGGAGCCATAGAAATGAAACCAGAGGAATATTGAAGAAACTCAATAGATATACCAGAAAAACTGACACTGCTTGTATCAATTAATAGCCATCCTCAGTTTTGTCACTGTCCTGTTCAAAAAGTCCTACAGGGTATAAACTCCCCAAAGTTCTAATCTAAGGAATACAAAGAACACATATACCCCTACCACGAGAAATACATTGTTTAGATCCAAAGTTAATTTTTCAATTCCCATTCAAACAAAATAAGACCAATTTCTGGCTGCTTCTGCAACTGTTTTGCTGCTCAAAATGGCTGTGAGTGCAATATATGGCTTGGTGTATGCATATAATACATACATACATATATATATATACGACCTGCTTAAAGGCCAAGGAAACCTCAGTATTCAATATCACATTATAATGAATTTGAAATTTCAGACACCCATGAGCAGCTTCATATTTGTATACTTTGTGTCCATAGATTTGGCCAACATGCGGATATTTCTTTCAAGTTCACCCAGAATATTTTACTCATGCTAAAAAATGGTATTTTGCTTCATCTCTAGAATAACACATTTTCTGTTAAAATCATAAAAAAGAGGGAAATTTCCAAATCACCATGCCATTTCAAAACCCAATTTTTAAACTTTCTGAGTTACAAAACAAAACATGCTCCATTTCCATTATTTTCCTTTTATGATGGGAAAATCTTGGAGCATAGGACCTAAAAAATATCACCTTCACTCCTCCTAAAACTGCATTTTTGGGCAGTTTTGCTATTCACAAAAAACAGTCATCAGTTCGATGTTCACATTAGCCCTCAAAGGACAATAATGGTTTCTTTGAAGCATTCAAAACTCAGGAGTGTTTTGATATTGCTTACCAAAGTATTTGAATTTTCTTAGTATTCATGCCTCTTTAGGCAAATGAATTGGGATATTGACATTTACGAACACACCCTGGGCTGGCTACAAAATCAGAGCACTTGTATTTAAAGCAGTTAATTAATATCCCCAGTTAATGCTGAGAAGCATTGAGATAGAGCTGAGATTGAGACAGGTATTGAGATAGGTATTGAGATAGATAATGACATAGAGCATCTGCCTTAAGAAGATCCCATCCTTGCTCCCAGCTACCAAATGCTATTCCTTCACCACAGCTCACATCCCATCAATTGTATGGACACAACAGCAGGGCAGCTCAGTGAACTCCATCATTCAACTGATACAGGCTAAAAATAATTCTGTAACTATTTTCCTTATTTTCCTTAATCCAAAGCGAGCAAAGCAAGAAATATGTAATCTCTGCTACAAAGGGAAAGATGGTGAGAAGGGACAAAATCTTTCATTAGAGTAAGTACTTGGTCAGAAGAGAAGCAGACAACTTTTCAGGGACACAAATCTTTCTACAGGTCCAAACCAGAAGTATTCAAACATAAGATAACTGTATTTTGGAGACAGTGACTCTGAATTGTTCTCAGTTACAGTAATCTATTTGGTAATATCAGAGAGAAGAATAATAGAAACAAGCAGATTAGATAGGAAATATAGCCAGATGGGGGATGATAGGACAGAGTGGGGACAGGTAAAAGATAAGTGATGCTTCTCTTTGCTGTAGAAATCTGTGTATTAGTTTTGCATTTGTTGTTCTGGCAGTTTGATTCCAGTACTGATACATGGGGTTTGTGGGAAGATTGCCTCTGATGATGACTTTAGTGAGGCTGTGGTGAGACAGTTATTTGGTGCCTTTGCAGTGAGTGGATTGGCGAGATTTTCTTTTAAATTGTGATCTGGTGATAAGGAACCCAGCATAACTGAGAAGAGATTAAGTAAGGTCCAAATACAACAGTCAACCTCAGAGTTTATCAGCTGTGAGACAAACCAATACACTCTTAGCCTTTAGCACAACAACGTGATCTACTGTCTTCTAAAGTTCATCAGTTACTTTGTGTTATTGATACAAATGGGCATATCTGGGATTACCACATTTCAGCAGACCTACAGAGCTGGTGCCTGGTCTCCTGCTTCTTCTGGCTCTTTACAAGAACCAAACACCTGGCCAGAGATGGGCCCATAAACTAAGAGAGACTAATGGCAAGGCCGCTGTCACTCACACACATCCTTTACTTCAGGATACTAACCTCAGTGAAGATTTTCACAGGAAAAAAAATATCAAGTACGGATGAGTTCAGCAATACTCCTGAAGAGTGCTGGCTCACTGGCATGACAACACATGGATTCCAGCTCAGGCTGCCAAATTCATACACGCTGATCATTCAAATACCCAGAGGATCTTTTGTATTGGGAAAAAACATACTGGTTTGGTATGTGAAGCTAATTCAGGTAGGCCTTTAGGGAATGCCGTGGAAATAATTGGATAGTCCTTAAGAACATTGCTTGTGCTTGTTTGCAGGACTAATTGCATAAATGTTTATGCACAACAGACAACATGTTTAGTATTTTCAATATCTAAGAACCATGTTAAGAGTAAACACTAATGATGTATTTTGCAAGACACATAATACACTTGTTCATTACTCACTATGTCTAAAGACAAGATTTTGATTATTTTAACCTAATCATGTGGTGGCTATTATTGACTTTCCCATAGGCAAATGGACAGGTCAACATCTAAATATTTGAAGGGGCTCCATATTTAAATGTGTCCAAGAACCACAATTTTCCAAATTCATTAGGTATTATATTTGGGTTAAGGCTAATAATAATCAAGTGATATGATGGTCCAAGACATATCTTAGTTTGCTAACACATAAGGGAGCAGCTGCAAAAATAATGACGTATTGTCAATATGAACTTGTAGTTGGTCAATGCAAAATAAAGCCCTTTCAAATGTTAAAAAAACATAAATCCTAAGTATTTCTGAGTTAAACTACTTTCTGTGAACCTCCCACCCCTCCACAAGCAAACAACAAAAGTAAATGCAATATATTACTATTTTACAATATTATTTTTTTAAAAAATCATATTTTTTGAGAAGACAGAACATTTCAAATTAACATTAGCTTTTTAAAACCTTAAAGTTTTTACAGTTAGGTAAAATTACAGCTAGTTATCTCATCTTTCCACCACCCTAACATAATGACCACAGCCTATAATTTAACATCCCATACGCAGGATTGCCACAGTCTACTTTAGCACCCAGAAATAAGAAAACAGCCACAAAACCTTTAAAGCAGATATAATATCTGACATAATAGGAAAAAAATTGCATGTGTGTATTATTTCTTCATATCTATCCCAAAAGAAGTGCTTGTAAAGAATGAATATACTATTAGGAAATGTTATGCATTATGCTTTTATTAAAAACTGACAATGAGTTAAGAGATTGTGCAGTGAAATCTTTGGCAAAGGTTTTCTAACCAGGATTTATGTAGCTTTAGTAAAATAAAAATATAACACAAGCATAGCAATGAAATTATAGCAAGGGATAGTGTAGGAGAACCCATAAATTTGAAATTATTTGTTTTGTTCTTTGTGAGAAAGAAGTTCACAGGAATATTCTCCAGCTTTGTTGTCAAGGAGTTTGGATTCCTTTGCAACACAATGTGTACAATGCTGGGGGTTTTGGTGCAGCCCCTGTACTTAAGCTATGGGAAAGTAGTGTCAGTTATTACTTAAGACTCGCTCTTGTTCCTTGCTAAAGTTAGCCCAATATATATCATTTAGGAGAAAAGCCTCTTCAGTGCCTAATAAACAAGGGTGAGTTTTAAGAAAAATACCATGGCTTTCAATTTGAGGAGGAACTTTTACCTGCTTTGTGAGAAAGTATTCACCTAGGCTATTTCTTCAGCTGCACTACAGCTTTGTATTTATATCATTATACAAAAGTACAAGATCGAAGTAATTATTAAAGAGAAAATAATGGAGGCTACACTCATCTGTACTCACCACACGGAAGTTTTAAATCCTCTCAAAAAATGGTGTGCTTTGTTCCTCTCACACTACAGGAAGTTCAGTAATTGGCATGTTGTTAGTACCAGCTGTCATGTTAACCAGAAGTTTTAAAATTAGACTAGATAGGAAAATAAAACTGAGGTAAAGAAGACACTTAAAAATTGAAAGGAGGTGTGGACTCCATGATCTACCTGATGTTAATGATTGAAGAGACATAATTTTTAAAATAAGAGCACTGCAAAGGATTTGAATGTTCTATTGCTGCAAGACATGTCACAGACACTGAGTATAACCGTGACTTTTTTAATTCTTCTGACCTCAATGACGCATCCAAGTATCTCTGAGGAGGGCATGTCTGAGTGTCCTCACCCTCATCATGTGCCCAGTCTCTCACAGAATGCACTGGCATGATTTCCTTTCTACAGCAATGTCCAGTTTGTTTTTCCAAGCTGCCTCTTCTCAGATTGCAGTAACTGACAAATCTTGCCCTGGGTGATTTTGTTTGCTGGACATGAAAACTCCAGGACAGTTTTCACTAGGAATCTTTCCAAGGATGTGTCACCCTGAGTTCGCCTTGGATGTAGATATTAGGTAACTATTAAAATCGCACCACCACAGCTGCTTCATTCTGTATCAGATTGATGAACATTGTGCACCCTATAAGAGCCCTATCAATTCAAAATAAAAGAACCTGGACAACAGGATAATCACAAAGCAGAATTTTCTTCAGTGTTATAAAAGGGCAATTAGGAGAAAAATGATCAATGCTTTTAACTAAGCAAGGAGAAAAGAATTTGAGCAATCTAAATTACTAGAGCACCAGTTTCAAACCCACCTAGGTAAACTGGTACAAACCTCTCCATGAATATCAGTGAATGATTGAAACCTGCCTCACAGACAAAGATGTAAAGTGCAAGAATACCCTTACTACAAAACAGTACTATTTTAATAAACTAAGTTGATTTTAAACTGCACCTTACACTTAATGGGTAGTTCTATTCACATTTTTACCCATAAGCAAGCCAATAGTAAAGATTTCCAGAGTCCTTTATCCTTGGCCAACTGTTTTTTCTTATTATTTGTGCTGTACAACTGCCTGTACATGACTGTTGTTTAATACCATATCAACTGAATAGACAGAACTTCAAATATGGAATGGCAATGGGTTTTCAACCTGAATCATTTCACTGATCAATTTATGGTCAGCTTCACACAGATTACCACAGCTCAGCTGAAAGAAAAAAGTAAACAGCAGCACAAGTACAGGAATAACTGGTTCACCATTTAGATGAGAGCTAAAGGTGGATAAAGGTGTTTCTAGTGCTCTGGCTGTAGGCTAATGACAGAAGATCTTCAGTGGCACAACTGAGAAAACACAGCTGTTCCCCTCTGCCCCTCTTCTGTCGTGCCAATGAAAGTGGGGTTACACTGAGCAGCAGATCAAAGAGCTGATCTGCATCAGGAGTAGCACCTTCACTCTGACAGGGTTTTCAGCACCACCAGGAAAAGAGAGCACTCCCATAAAGCTGTGTTTCCATCAACATTCCTGTCTCATCAAATCATGTCCTCATTTCTGTGCATCAATGGGCTTTCATGCAAAGGTCATATCTCACCATTTGTCTTTGATGTGCATCACAAATAAATTGGAATCAATATTATGGTAAAAGTAGCTAACTGAAGAATGACATCCTCTACCCACAGAACAAGTTTAATGTCTCCTGTAGACATGTCCAGTCTTTCTTTCCCTTGTGAAATCACCAATACAAATACTGTTCATAAATGGGCTGTGGTAATGTCACAAGTGGTAGTGAGCTTATTTAGTCTCTGTATTTAAGAACCAGTTTAAAGCTACATGTTCACTTTGAGCAGCATTGAGCAGACATAGGCTAGGCACTGCATTTTAGTTATTAATTTAAACTGGGGTTAGTTAACCTCAGAGTTTAATGCTTTCACCTTACTGACAATTGGCTGAGTCTCCAGGACTGAAAAAATCCTGGTTACATCCACATACTCCTAATTCAGTTCAGTGTACCATGGTTAGTTTGATTCTCCTAATTGAACAGCCATCACTGTAATGGGAAAGAAATTAAGTTTGCTGAAGTACTATGAATTTAGTACAACTGGTTCATTGGTGGTGGTCCCTAGGGGGCAAAGGTAAATCATCAAAGCTAGAAGGACAAGATCAACATGCAGAATGTGTTTAGTGGAAATCCAGCGAGGGCCATCTGTCCACCAGTCTGTGTTATTAACTGGAATTTGGAATTGAAATAAGAAATTAATTATTTTCTAGGCAGTGATAAGATAGAGAAGAATCATTCTGTAAACAAATCTGAATTTTATCTTTCCACTAATTATCTTTGTTTTTAAAGGGGAAAACTCTCCATTTACTTAACAATCTCCATTTATTATTTCACACTCAACTCCATATTTCTTTCAAAGTCGTACAGCTAGTTCTAAATACAGCACTTCAGGTTTTCAGTACTAAGACTTTTCCAAATCTCTTAGTCTCCTGATTTTTACACAGGAGATATGATACAGAAAGACAAGGGCTGCCCTTTTATCTCATGCTGACACCTCAGTTTCACGAATCAGGGGATTTTGGCAGTGGAATTCTTCTCTGCCCTCTCTCATAGTCATTTGTTTTGCTTAGCATTGGTACTCCTCCCTACCCCACATGCAATGACACAATTATTTGCACAGAGTTTCCAGAGGTACACTGGGCTAAACTAATAGCAGGACTATGAGCAGGAGGTCATGCTTCTGCTGTTTATCTCCTACTAGCTCTGGTACTCACCAGACCCTCCTTAGAGATAATTTAATGTGCTAAAATGGCAGAGTAAAAAACAGGGTTGGATAGTTTTCTGCTGCTCTACCTAGTGAGCTACATCTGCTCCCAGAAGGGTTTGACAAATATGGAAGCTGTTGTCCAGGAGGGGGAGAAAGCCAGTGTAAAACACAGCTCAGTTCAGGGAAGAAGTGCAAAACCTTCCCCCTTCCACAGAAGTAAGCTGGTACCTTCTCCTGATCCCTTTTCATTTGCATTATTTTTAACCTTATCTGGTTGCCTGATCCAGTTCACAATCCCCCAAACAGTTGTGTCAACAACTGAGTGAGTGACAGCCTGAGTGTAGAATTTCTTCCACCAGTTTCTCTCTAAAGGCCACATGATGTCTGAGCACTATGTTGCTTCAGACATGTTTATTAGGTTTGTTTAAAACAGACCATGCGTGGAGGTGTGAAAGATGAGAATCTGGTGCATTCAACTTTTATAAAGGTTCTGCTAGTCCACTGCATTATCTGCCCTACCACAACAGGAAAAATAATATCATGTATGGTGGGCAGATGGGGTATATTCCACAAGCACCATTGTTCTCGTGTTGGTCTTCTTACTCACCAGGTTAGTCTCCACATAAACTAGAGATAAGTTTGCATCCCCCATTATCCCTAATAAAGTTTCATAACTACTCACTACAGATATAAAGGATTTGCACTGGAGCTGCTAAGAAAATTTAGAGTTCATCTCATTAATCTTTTCAGAATAAGGTAAATCTGATCAGCATGAGAGGACCTAATTTACCAATAAGCTGGCTCCTGTACTTGTTTAAGAGCTACTTAGCTCCAGGAACGCATTTCAGAAAAGCACTTTCAACTATCAGAAAGTTATATATAGTGATAGGCTGCATTTAATAGTAGCAAGGTAAGTTTGATCCTGTACTTTGGTTGATCATCAAGGCTGCAGAAGAATAATGGGTGCATTCACCTGACTGGGATCTTCTGTGACTACAAGAGTTCAGAAGAGGATGCTTCAAACAAAGTGCATCTGAGTTTGGGTGGCAACTCAACTGACATTTAGGAAAATGCCTCAAAGATCAGTTATCAGGACCCCAGCTGTACATTCTGCAAAGCCTTTCTCTCCATTAGATTTATCAGCCTTGTGTGGTGGCTCGACAAAGAGGTTCATAACTTCATACTGACATACAGTTAACTATTAGAGTGCTGTCTGTGACACATATTAATCTATTTCCAAATGCAACAAGGAATTCCTTTGGTGCCTTTTACCTCACTGAGGCACCTTGCTCAACGTTGGGAGAAATTTCCGGTTATATCTCTACTCAGCACTTCCTAAACTATCCATCTCCCATCAAGCTGCAACATGCTGACAGTGGCAAGCAGAATTTCCTTCCTTCAAAAGCAGCAGGAGAGCAAGCAAATTAAATAAAAGGTGGACTTCGCTACAGATATCATTACAGTGGGTTGCTTCATCTCCAATCTGTGAAAGCAGAGCAAAACTGTAAATATACAGAAGAAGCCATCTTTTCTCAAAAACCCTAATGCACTAAAAGATCAGTAGCTCTTTTTAAAGTAAAGCCAGTAATTTCATTTCTTTAAAGTATTCCCACTTACACTTTTATTGCCACAACTGTAAAGATCTCTGTGAGATTAATGTGGATATAGTTTTTGAAAGGAAGAACTAACAGCTAGCGCCTGAGATTGTCAAGCAGAGAGTCAAAGTTTAACCTAGGTTCTATTGCTACATTTCTCCCATTTCATTTTCTCTGACCTGTAAAACATAAGCATACCTGGATCTACAGTCAGTCAAAATCACCTGAAAAGTTAGGCTGAATACCCCAATAGAGACACTGTACAAAATGATCCTTTGTAAGGCAAGGGAGGGACTGGCAATCCTGAGTCATTTGGCTACATACAAATTCTCAAGCAGGTCTGATTGCTACAAAAATTTCAAAAAAAGGCTAGCGAAACGTTTGAAAAATAAACTGAAAAAAATAAGAAGTAGCACCATACACTGAGACTGAGTCATCCTCATCTCTGACTGCTCAGCTCAGAGGGCACAGCAACAGCTGAGGTGCAGCTGTCACTCAACAAAGTGATCAAAATTCTGATTGATTGCAGACCCTATGTGACATTTACACTTTATCCTTTCAGGGTTTCACAGATTTTAATGCTCATGTACGCAGGATTTCTGAGAGGCTGAGAAAATTACCAGATATTCATTCAAACTGGGATATATATAAGTATATATATATATATATATGGATGGATATATATGTATATATATATATATGTATGTCTAGATATATGTACATATATATATGTATGTATGTATGTATATAGCTATTCACTTCCAGGACTGCTTTGTCTTTTAGGGGCAAGTGCTGATCCTCCCCTTTTCTGTCCTTAACCCACCCTCACTTTAACCCCTTTTAAGCAATACAGCCAGTCCAATAAGCCTCCTTTCTGCTTAGTGCTTCTGTGAACATTTTAGTTAGATTTGCAAACGTTGCTAAACCTGATCCTCGACTCTCACAAAACTTTTCCTCACTAAATTACTGCCATTCACCCAGCTGACTTGTTCTTCAGCACAGCTCCAACACAGCCATAGTAGCCAACGATCTCGAGAAAACAGTAGCAAACCTTTCCTCCAAGGAGTGTAAAATTCTCAGTCACGGCCACTCAGACATAAAAAAAAGAGCACAGCCACAAGGGTATAGCTAACAAGCAGCCCAACATCCACCTAAGAACTGTAAGGAACAGTATCTAGAAAAACCATGACTTGCGTCAGACATCTATATGCCTAAGAGAACAAGAAGTAAGAAAGTATTTTATACTATTTAGCCCAGACTAGAAAAGAACATTCCTAAGAGTACATTTGCTCTTTTCCACTCTTTGATCCTACAAACAGCATTCAGAGGGATGACGAAGTTAAAAAAGTGTGGCTGTCGTTCTCCTCTACTATCTCAGTTCACAATATTCTGGCACTGGCTAGCACTATGTGCAGAGGGAGGAGCAGAGGCTGGATAACCAAAAAAACTTTAAGAGTTTACAGTTTTTCCCTTCCTGTGATTTAAAAAGAAACTCAGAAAAGTGCAGTTTTATTTGTTGTTTTCTACCAACAAACCCTATTTTTTCATTATATACTACAATATCGCTGTGGTAACTCCAGAGAAAATTCACAGTTGTTCTTAGTAAAAATACATTCGTGTTTTTCTTGTCTATGTAGTCACTGAAATTAACCAGGTATGTACTGGATCTTTTCATCTAATTGCCACTGAAAAATTAGCAATCACACATGCAAAGATGGTTAAAATTTTTTAGCATAAGCTTCAGTTTTGCTTTGTCAGAGATTTGCAAAACTCTTGTCAAAATCATGTTACTCCTGCTTTGACTGGATATAATGATGTTTTCACAAGGGCAAAGTTTAGATAGACAAAGAGATAAAAATATAAGGTCACTTCAGTGAGGCAATCTGGGCTGGAACGTACATTTTGAATGAACAAATCCGCAGACTTTGTACAAGGCTTTCGCCTCAGCCCTGTGCAGCCCTTCAAACAGAGAATATCAGCTGGTGACTGAAGCAGAGCTGACCAGAGTCAGCTTTTATTCTTGGCTTGGATGAAGATTTGTTGTGTGACCTTGATCAAGCAGTTCAACCTCTGCATTTCCTTATTTGTAAACAAGAATAATCACCATCCCTGACCTCATAGGCTTAATTCACAGATACTTGTAAAGAGCTTTGAGATCCTTGCCTGGTTGTTGCTATAGGAACAAGAAGCAAAACTACAATACAATCGTGTATGATGCTTTCATTATCCCAGTCACAGTAGTACTCAAGCACTTCAGCCTTTCATTTTAATTTGCTTTGATACAATTATTAGGAGTGAAATAGCAGCAATGTTCTATTTCATCCAGTTTTGGAGCTGGGGAAATGAAGTACAGTCAGTATATTGACCTCAAAATTGTGCTTTGGTTTAACTTTCAAATTCAGTCATATACGTGAGGTAGATACAGGAAAGACTGAGAGGAGGAGACTCAGACCTACATTTCCCTTAACATGTTAAGGGTCCAAGTGTACACATGTACAGATCATATAGGTGGGGTGACCATGCTGCACTCAGCTGGACATCAAAATTTATCCCATCTGCCCTTCTTGCAAGATAGCTGCTAAGTGCTTCTTAATAGACTTAAGACATCATACACTGCAAAAGCAATGATAGGAGTTTTAGACAGGCTAGGAGACACACACACACTTATCAAAAGCTTCATAGAAATGGGTGAGTGATCAACCAGTAGTCCAGTTCACTCAGGCATAGCATAGGCACAAACATGGGAGACTTCCCACTCTGCGTCAGTCAGCGGCATAATTCACACTGACAGCAGCCAGTGAAGGTTCAGTGACTAAATGACCAACTCAGAATCAACGAAGGAAAACTGCAGCAGGTCTGTTACATATCACATTAGTTCTCTGTCCAACCAGTCTATTTATCTCCTGCACATGTGGAACTTCACTGGGAGCTGGGAATTAACAGATGCATTTTTATATTACATTTTCTTTTATATGTTGACATTTGTGATAAGATTTCTACAATACAGTTTGTTTACTGACAGGCTTCCTTTGCTGCTCCTTCCCCAGTCACCAGCATTGCAGGCAGACAGTTTAATCACAACACTGCAGGTTGGGAAGTGCTGAAATATCTGTGCTCTAAGCCTGCTTTAGAATCTACTAACAGGGCACATGGCTAAATCATCATCTGGCTAAATCTATTATTGACATAAAAGCCAGTATAGAATTTATATGGTGAAAGAATGCCTAAGTATAACAGAATTTATACAGCAAATAATTTCAACTGATGCAGATTCAGCCACTCACTCACTGTCAAGATGCACAAGACTGCATCTGCTGCTACAGGAGTCAAATTCGAAGAGGTAGTCTATGTCCTTAGGTTGTACCACAGTCAGCAAGTGTTCCCTATGGCTGAGAAACAGCTTCTGAATCAAGATCATCATAAAGTACAAGATTCTGAAGTTAAACTTCATCACATGCCTAGATATTATCCTACCACTGTAGCAGATAGGATAATAGAGAAGAAGAAGTAATTTATTTTTAAAAATATATGTTATTATATGTTTAAAATGTTTTCTTACAATGTTTATAAAAAAGTTTTGAACCATCTTCCATTTCATTTTTTTAAAAAAGATGAATTAAACCTCCTTCAAAAAGCCTCCACAAATATTTTTTCTACGGTCTTGTAACACAAGCATTTGACCTAATGCTCCTTTTTTCTTAGATAAGACCAACAAAACCTTAGCAGCAGGTTCTGGACACCAGTATAAACAGCTGGGTTCCCTGTGAACCCAAAGATATGCTTTAGAAAAAAGAGTCTCTTGAAGACAGTTTTCTTTAAGGCCCTTATTAAAATGCTCATCCTGAATATCCCACTGGTGACATAGAGCCCATACACATTAGATGGACCTTATAAAAAGGTGTTGCTGGAAGCCCAGCTAAATTTGACAAAGCAGCTCTTAGTATTATTTTGACTGTCTGCCAACACAAAGGTTTGCACAAAATGAGGATCTTCAGTACTTTGCTAACGAACAGTGCAAACAACATTAGCAGCCAAACCCTGTTGATTAGCACAAGACTTCAGTAGGTTTAGCTGGCAAACTGCAGCAAACTTGGTTAACACCACTGGGGTACTGTTTGAAATCTCTGTGCTGTAGAGCAGCATTGTATGAATCAGCAAACACAGAGAAATAATCACATAGCCATGATACGTATAGAAGTCAATGTTGGTCATTTTATATCAGGCACTGTATGTTTGCTTTCTTTTGTAGCTTGAGTTAGAGTAATCCACAAGCCCAGATTAAAATGGATAACAAACAACTGTTCCTTTAGTTAGATAGTCTTGACTGCTTTCCTGTCACCAAGAGAAAAGCAGGGCAGAATCAGAGATCAGATCTTCTTCATTTGATCCTAAAGGAGAAAAAGGATAAGTGAAAAGAGGCCACAAGCACTCCTGTTGGGATTTTGCCAGGCATTTCTCCCACATAAGCAGTTAATGGAAAGACCAATGCCCTGAAATTTCAAAGCCTGGCTTCCACTACTTCCACTTCTGCTTACAAAACCTTTCTATTACCACCACAATAGAAAGTCTGTGACTGGCCCTATGCTTTTAGCATGGGAGGGGACTTTCTTTTTTCCATCTTTTTTTTTCAGGCTGTTTCTGACAAAAGCTGAGTACTTGGTCTCTTTGACGGTCTTTGAGTGCTGTTTACAGTATGTCAGCTGCAGGCTAGAACAAAAGCAATAACTAATTCTAGAAAAGCCCTATAAAAATATTATATGCTAATAGTCTCAGATTATCTCAGCTTTTACACATTCTAGAAGGTGGAAGTTTTCATCTCCACCATGCCCTACTGCCCTTCTTTCCCTCTTTAGGCTTTCTACCACCTAGACTCAAGTTCACATTTTTAAAGATTTCATGCAAGTTGCTTGTGAAAGCTGCCATATTATCACCTACCTCCCTGGCAAAGCTGCAAAAGCCAGCAAAGCTGTGATTATCACCCTTCACATAGTTACGATGCAATAATAGTGCAAATAGAAAAGCAAGAGAATATTTTAAAGAAAAATATTGTCCATTAAAATTTGACTCACAATAAGCCAGGCTTTATATTATTATAGAAAGAACTGCTGAGAACTGGAGTGCCTCCATGCTCACCAGCAAAGTTACTGTGTCCATTGGGTAGGTGAGGAAGGAAGAAGAAGGGGTAGTGGAGACAAGGAAGAGCACATCAGCCATCAGGGACATAGGGAAGCTGAATGGCACCCTAGTCCTCATGGTGTGCAAACACCTTTTCTCCTTTGGAAATCCAGAGAGAACATGAGCTATTCCTGCTTCCTGCTCTAGAATTTCTGCTCCTTAGCTGAACGGCACAGCTCTTGTGTTTAGCGCTGGCAAGAGGTCAGTCATCACATAAGCACTGCCAAGCGTTATAATTACTGTGTTCACGTGGTCACTGTATCTTATTGCCCAGTTATTTCATAACTGAGCGCTAAGTACTGCACCAACTCCAAGCACACAGCTCTCACTGACTTCTAGGGCTCCCTTTACACATAGGTCTGTTGGAATCAACGTTTTTCATAACTTTATTTACCTGACCTGTCAATATTTTGGAGAACATAATGGTGCTGTTGAGCGTTTGCGTATTTGCCTTGTCTACGCATTGAAGCTGTACTTACACATGTATCTCTTGCAGAATTCATTCATGAGGAAAACCATACAAGTTAACAAGTTAATCATTTCCCTGAATGTCAAAAGCCAGGGCAGATCAGGATGTGCATTGTGTTGGCAGTGCTGCAAACTGGGCTGTTTTAGTATTAACAGTAAATTTCCTAGCTCCAGTAAGACTTTTAATAGGTTTTGCAGCAGGTTAACAAGTAGCCATGGATATTTGCCATAAATAATGCAAAGCACAGAAAAAAAGATATAATTATTAAGAAAACAGTAGCTTGAGTTTCCAATTCAATAATAAGACTCCAGTGCCTTCTTTTAGCTTTCAGCTTCTGAGCAAAACAGATATCCTGCCTTTGTTAGAAAGAACAGTGATTTCCAGAACCTACTGATCAGCACATTTTACATCCCAAATATTCCAAACCAACACCTAGTAAGATTTTGTTATGGCTACTAGCTGTAGAATGTGACTGACTAGTTCAGACTACATAGGTTCCAGCTTCAGCTACATAATCAATGAGGCCTAAAGGCAATGTTTAGGTGCATAGAGCAGTGTGGCAAAGTATCCTTTGGCTGCTCCACCTCGCCATCGGGTAGATGAACAAAATCAGTCTTGTGAACCAGACTGTTGACTGGGATGACTGACATGCTGACACACATTCTGCCATCCTGGTTTTGGGGATAGCAACATTTGAAAAGGGGAACATGAACACTTGAGAAAGAAATTTTTCTCAGAACATGGACTATTTTTTTCATCCATTTTAGGAAGGTAAAAAGCTGTGAGATCCTTATGGTGACTCTTGGGATAGCCACCCCACACCAGTCACTGGTGATAGCCAAGAGAAAGGAACCACTCTTCTGAGCTTATGTTTCATCAGACACTAGTTTTCTTTGATAATTCCTCTTCTCTCATTTTCTTCTGGTTATAAATTATGAGATACAAAGCATGTGTAATCTACGTAACATTCTGCCTTTCTTGTCTGTCCCTCTAACTGCCCCTTCTGTCATCCCCAAATTTTCTTCTTGTGGTTGTTTACAGAGTGCAAGTAGAAAGTAGGTCAGACAAATGGAGACTGTCAGATGACTAGTTTCAATTTATGGACATGTTGTTGTCTCTGTAGAACCATAGTGTTGTTGTTACAAATCCTTAGAAGTTTGTTTTAGCCTGAAAGGCTATTAGACTTACTTCACTGGCAAAGGAGAAGGCTTTCTGCAGGAATTTCATCTGATTAAGTCAACAGAACTCTGCCTGCAGAGTACAACTTCCAGATGCAGGGCTTCATTTTTGTGTAATTAATTCTTTACCTTTTCCTGCTCATAATGGAAACACTATAAGAAGGCTAAACAATTTAACAATGGGGCTTTATTTGCCTTTTCTCCCCTCACCTTTGCGCACACACTCAAACCCCAAAGTCTCAATGAGTGATTTTAGTTTACAATCATAGCCAGCACTGGAAACATGCTTCATGTATTGATATGCTTCCTACAGCCACATGATAGTGTCCCACCACACAATGAGGAGTGCACACCACACTGGGTCATGCTAATGGCAGGGAAGGAGACCACAAATTACAGCTCTTTTAACTCCTCCAGCAAAGCCATCACCAGTCAGTTACTGTAGCAAATAAAATACTGTGACAGAAGCATGATTGAAGTTGGCAATAGTCCCACAAATATCAGCAGAGTTTCCAATAGTGTTGGCAGTTTTAGTGAATTAATGGCAAAGCAAGCAGTATCTGCTCCATTAGTCCTACAGTCTGGTAAGGCCAGAATGACATTTTTAATGGTTTGCTGTCAAATCACCTGTCAGAACAACTGTCTATTGCCTCTAGACTCCTGTTACACGTGTGAAACATGGTACAGTAAATAACCATAGGCTGGTACTTTCTTAGACTGTTTTAATACATATTACAGCAGCAACCTCAAGCAGTTCTTCAACTTGAGTCACAACAAAACCCTATTCAGATTTATTGGTTTAAACAACAGAGCAACCACTTCCTCTTGTTCTCAAAAAAACCTGACAACACAGCAGGGCAGAAGTGCAGAGAAAAGAAAGCTCAGAGGGGCCAATAAACAAACCAGTGGTAAAATCTTAATACTACCAAAATCCATGGTAGTTTTGTTATGAATTCAGAGACAAAAACTTAACTACATATGTTTGCTTTTGTGTTACTCAGTGAAACAAATGGCAGAGACGATGGTCATCATTTCTCCCACTCATATGGAAGCCTTTCAGTGATGGGGCCATATGGGAATACACCATTAGACTGAGATCAGAAGTGGGTAGAAGTCAAAGTATAAATTTCACCATTATCTGGCCCATTCCCATTGGGAAAGGTCCCTCAGGAAATTTAACTGACGGACTACAGAGCAGCCTTTAAATTGGATGAAACTCAGAGGGAATGGAAAACTGGACCCCTCCCCATCCATATTGCCCACATTATGCCTAATGTAAAGGCTTACATTTACCACTATTTATTTCCTGTAGTTATATTCCTATATTTGAATGCATTGTAAAATCTTGCTGTAAGAAATAACGTCTCTCCCTTTTTCAAGAGGACAGTGGAATGTCTACACTGGCTAGTACTTAGAATTTTATACTGTAAAAATACACTACTTTAATTATCATGGGTGCGTAGGATCCATCTGTCCTGATGAGTCTGTCTAACCAGGTGGAAGTTGGGTGTCCATTCTCACCAGCTGCATAGGCACCCTGTAATAAGGGAAGCAGTTCTGTGATTTCAATGGGGTGGTTCCTCCTATCATAAAATATACTTCTAAAAGGAATGAGATCTCTTGAGGGCAATTCAGCCTTTCTTTAAAAAATATTTTTAAAGCAAATGTTGCTGTGTTTAATCTCATTAACTCTTGGATTCAAGTAATTCATGGATCCAAGTGAGGCCATGAAAATTAATGCAACATTACCACATTAAAAAAAAAAAACAGTTCTAAAACAGTTAAGCTGTAACTACTTTCCTTTGCAACAGAAACTTATAAATGTTTCAGCTCATGAACCCATGGTACATGATAGCTTTTGCATCTTATACTTTATCATGACACCTGGATATTTCTAGTTCATTGTATCTGTGTTCAGCATGAAAGCCTCAGCAGCACTTGGGGGTATTCTAAAAAACTCTTCCGTTATCTCACAGCATTCAGTTTAGAAAACAGGATTAAGTATAGAAGTCACCAAGAAACTTTCCAAATTCATAAGGCCTTCCTAGCCAGCTAGTTAGATTGTTAGTCATGTGCCCTCTGAAGCTATTAAACTTTTGGTTGTTAGATTTTCAATACTGTCAATTTAGTGCTTCCTTCCTGAACAGAAGTATTTTTACTATTCCAAGGCAACAAATCCAGATCTCTTTAGAAAGCACATTGCTAATGGCAAGAAATTCAATGAGTGCCACAGACTTAGAGTTAATAACTTACTTATTTTGCAGCAGCCATCGGTTCCATACACATAACCTCAAAACCTCATTCCAACCTGTTGTTTCTAATCACTAATTTTTTTTCCAACAGGTTGTTCCTAATTGCTAATGTTAATAATATTATTTTTCTGATAAATTTAAAACTCATTTCAGTCTTCATCTAGTTTTATGCCATTGGAACTTGGACATCCCTCCGAAAAAATTCGGAGACAAAAAATCGCAAAATATGACAGCTATATTAGGTATCTCAAGGTCATAGTAAAACACAGTGAACACAAGAGAAGCCCATTCTGCTTGGTGCTACCCAGTCTGACAGGACATGCTTACATTTCCAGCAAGGCATGACTGTATTGTATCAAGGTATACTTACATAGGTGACCTGCAAGCAGTACAGCAGTGAAGCTACGGAGCTTGGCACAGACTGCAAAGCCTGCCTGAAAAGCAAATTCAGAAAGTTAATCTGTGCTGAATTCTTTGCTGCTGAATCTATACTGATAAGAGTATTGACTGATGTTAATTAACTTAAAGCTTATTTAAGTACTTCTATGTAAGATGGAGTCATAATGCGATTGCTACATAAATATTTTTGTAGTAAGATATGGTACTTTCTTGTGGTTGCCAGAATTTAAGAAAGATAACGTCATGAGAAAACAGGGACACAGTGAAGACAGGTGGCTCCCTTAATTTCCTACTAAAAATGGTATCCATTTACAGATACAAAGTGCCTGGCATGAACTACAGTGAATGGCTACAGAAAAAGATCATTTCCAAATTTAGTCTCTATGTATTTCAGAAGAAACATCTGTGGTTTAAGACAGCCCAACATACCTTACTTTCCTTTATCAGCACAGTGTCAGCTGCCTGTCAATTTCTTGTCAACTCGACTTCCCAAATTCTCCCCCCCCATTTCCTCAGTCTGAAAAGCAAAAATAACAGCAACTCAAAAGTTAGCAGAAACTAGGGCGGCAACAGCGTTAATGATGGACATTTACTGTCTTTTCAACTCACTTTAAGGGCTATGAAAGCTACTTAGAAGAGTTATTTCTCTAAAATATTGACTAACTAATATATTCTCTCTACTGCCAATTACAGCTCCCCTAACATACCTCCACCACTGACTGCATAAGTCACTTGGAAGATGACATCAGACCTTCAGCATCAGGAACTGACGGCATTAAGCAGTCACTGACCAATAGGTTCAAATATATACAGGAGGTTTCTGTTACATTGATGTTGTTATACAGTCCTCTGAAACTGTTATTTCCAAACAACCTTCTGATACATTTAACATCAATACACAGTGGTTAGTTTTTTAGCTCAAGCTGGGAACTGAAAAAGAAAACCAATATGACAAAATTGTGAATACACAATCAATGAAAAAACATAACTTCTGGGGCTCCTTTGCTTCTTGGTTCTTTGTTAAGTCTTTTAGCTGTCTCAAAAAGTGATAACCAACTCTACAACTGGAATAATAACACTTCATAGTTGAAAAACAAACCATTGAAAAGTAAAACTGAAAACATTTTTAAAGGACAGATTGAAAGGAACTATTTGAACAGTAAGCTCACAAACAACTTGGAAGGAAAAGCAAGTAAAAGAGGACAGAAAAAGATCAGAAAATCATGTAATACAATGTTTTGATTTAATAGTAGGTTGGCTACTTGTGCTGGTTACTTGGTTCTCAAAGGTAGGACAAACCCTTGGACAAGTCCTATATAGTGAAAACATAGCAATTCATGTCTAAACATACAGTTCTAATGTTTAAGTCTAGAAACTAGATGCTGACTTTCTATACAAGTCTCAAATCTAGGAGCTCATACTCAGATACACACAGCAAAGTTCTTCATGGTCTGTTACACAATCTGCTGTAGACTCCTCTGTACTGCCACAGTAACACAGTAAGGTGTAAGAGAAGAAACTGCCTTATTTGGCCATTAAGGTTTCAAACTTGTTGCTACTGCCACAGCCCTAATTCCCACTGACTTTTGCTTGGAACTGGATTCAAACACCCTAAAAATCAGCTGCAACAAGGCTCAGTCGAAAATTCAGCAGATGTGTTTAACTCCCTCTCTGAACTGCTGAAGTTATCTAACACCAGATGACCAATTTACACAATTTCCAAATAAATACAGGGTGCTTTTAAGTTATTTTATTATTTGAAGACCTCAATGGTAGTAGAAAAGAAAAGAAGCAGGACAGAAGGTAATTATACTCTAGGAATAACATTCCAAAACAATTCATTTACTCCAAAATCCCAAACCTGCTCTCAATCTATTCTCCACCCAGCCTATAACTGTGGTTATAATCATGACACAGGTGTACAACCTTGCCCTTGGCCCTCCTGAACTGTATAAGGTTCACGTGGACCCACCTCCCAAGCCTGCCCAGATGCCTCTGGATGGCATCCCTTCCCTCAAGCATGTTGGCTGCATGACACAGCTCCGTGTCACTGGCAGGCTTGCTGAGGGTGCACTTGATCCCACTGTCCATGTCTCTGACAATGACGTTAAACAGTACCAGTCCCAACAACAATCCCTGAGGAGCATCACTGGTCTCAGCTTGGACATTGAGCAGTTGACCACAACTCTTTGAATGAGACCACTGAAAGGAAATGGAAAAAACCACAAAAGATGTCTTCAAGAAGTGAAATTCAATGCTTCAGAAACAAACCAGGGCACAATGTAGCTGTTCAAATCCTGGAAACAGAGATGATCAGCCAGTTGCATCTTCTCCAAAAATATCCACTGTGTAGCTAGCAGCATGAAGACTACTTTCCTAATAAGCTGAAAAAACTTAATGCAGGAAGACAGGTTGAAACACTGAAAACTTTAGGCATGGATGAGTTTGACACTTTATTCTGAAACAATCATTAGACAACAAAGAACTCTTAACCAGGAAAAATAACAGCCAGCAGAAATCTGTGTGCATTCCTGCTCTGCTTCCAATCCCCCTGAGAACAACAGGGGAAAAAAACTGGGAAAGTTAAAACTGTTCCCCCAAGCAACCTAAGCTCTCTCTTGGCCTGCTGTTATTACAATAAAACCAAACCTATTGCAACCAAATTTACTCAGCTATGGCACAGGTTTTTAGAGCTGAAAGAGTCATCTCAGGCTCCCTTTAAAATCAATGAAGAAAATAGGCATTTAACAAGTCATTTAACTGGTTTATTTTAGACAGTGGCATTGGGATGAGAAAAATGGTGCTGCAAAATGAAAATAAAAAGCCCTATAAATGCCTATTTCCCTCTACACACAATAAATGAAGTCCAGACAAGGAATTGTCTGTGTTTAGTAAGATGAATCCCACCCAGTAAGCCTGTGGCATACATAAACTCTCAGAGGCCTTTTGTTATAGCTGTTACAGTTTGCATTATTTCCAGACTATTAGGCAACAAGGGTGCCTTCATGATAATCTCTTGATGGAATCACAGATATTCAAAGCTCTTCTAGGGTTTTTAAGCCATCAGATCCTACTGTAGGGACTGTGTAAACTGGAGGGGTACACCTTACTATGTAAATACTCTACATGATAAACAGGAAAGAAATAGGTCAGAGAAACTCTTTTTTTCTACATTGGGAACATAAACTCACTCCCATTGCAGAATCTTATGACAAAACCTGAAAGACTGAAAACAGCAAGAAGATATGCTACAAAAAAAAAAAAAAAAAAAAAAAAAAAAAAAAAAAAAAAAAAAAAAAAAAAAAAAAAAAGATATTAGGATATTAAGCTGCCTTCTTGATCAGAAAATCAAAATACTAGCAACCCAGAAGCTACAATGCAGCACAAAAAATAATCTTTGGTTGAAGACCTACATCATCTTCCTCACTCCATTTTACAGCAGTACTGAACATTGATGGAGGAGAAGATTTGCTGTTAGTATTCAGAAGCAGCTATAGATGCCAAGGTGAGCATTGCCCACATTGTAAGCTAAGCTTGATAGCGGTCTGATATCTGAAAATTCAGCTTTATTTTTTCTTTGATGGAAATCCCCCAAAATTAATTGATAAAAAAATCTGCATGTGTGATAACAAAAACAGTCACTGTCTGGATAGGGCATACCATCACAATGCTCTTTTATGCTCCCTCAAACAACTGGTACCCAGGGCAGATGGAACCGGCATATCTCTGACTCCAACAATTACTACAAACATCTTATTTATCCACCTGAATAGGTCCACAAAGGACAGAATAGTTGCAGAAGTTACATAGTATCTAACATGTGGCATTCACCATCAGAACCATTTCACATGTAGAAAACCTGTCTTCTTATTAGGCTTTGTTATAGAACAAAGTCTTGTCCATCCTACAACAGACAAAACCGCTGCAATTATCAGTACAGCTTCACTATTTTATAGAAGGCTTTTGAGTACCATGTTCACTTTGCAGCTCCTCATCACAAGAAAGACATCCTTAAGCTGGAGTGAATTCAGGGGAAGGCTACCAAGTTGACTGGGAGATGAAGTACATGATGTACACAGAGAGGATGGAAGAATTGTGTTTGTCCAGTCTTTATAAGATAGGAGTTAGAGGAGACCTAATTGAGTATGAACCTGAGCAACCTGATCCTTTTGAACCTGCTCTGTGCAAGTAGTTGCACTAGGTGACCTTTCAGAGGTCACTTCCAGCTAAATAATTATATGATTCTATGAAAGGAATGATAAAGTGGGGAGAAGACTAAATACAGCCTTGAGGAAGCAGTTTCTATGGCTTTAACACACATTTCCATCAGTTCTTGAAGGATGCTCAGTCAGTACTCAATACTCAGAAGCAGTCTCACCTAGTTGCCTGCCAAATGATGTTAATATAGTTGGATGTACACACAGACACTCAGACTGCCCACAAACCTCATCCCCCTTCACAGTAAGCAACAATACATCTGTCCTAAGGACAAGGAACCATCTTATCTGCACAGACAACCAAATTAGCCAGGCACACAGCCTATCCACAAAGCAGTGATGCTGCTCTTAAATGAGCCTTAAAATTTCAGCACTGACCAATGTTTTTCCTGCTGGAGAATCAGCTGTTTTTGTGTGCCTCCAGATTCAGGAATAACAGTACCCTAAGGAGTGTAGAATGAGTAGTTAACACATTTGGCTCCAAGATGAACACTGCACAGCATTACAGACACAGTTACCAAGATTCTCTTACAGGCTGTGTATATTTTGCCAGTACAATCTGAAGCCATGAAGGAATATATTGCCAACAGAAGCAACCAAATGTGAATGCATTCTGCCAAAAGAACTTGCTAGCTGCACTATGCCAGCAGTCTGCTTGCCAGCTAGATCTCCTCATGCAGAAAAGGCCATGGATTGCCACTGTCTTTCAGACTCCCTGTCAGATTCCAGTATTAAATGGATGGATTAACATTTTGCAACCAACAAGGTGACACTAGTTATCTTCATAACTGTTATGAGTCACTAGTAAATACTAGTCAACACTAGTCAACATGTCAATTTACACCATCATCTGTACTGAACCTTGCAAATACAAGGCTGCAAATATCTGGAACTGCCTATGTAAGATACACCATATATGTGGAATTACTTAAGAACTCTGTGTGGTTTCATATCCTGCTACATATATTACAGGCTTACTACTCCACCTTGTACACCCCAACAAAGCAGACATGATCCTGAAGTACCTTTACATGCTGTGAACTAGTACAAATCCAAAGGACAGATGTCTTGTACTAACAAAAATGGTTTTAAGTCATTGTTTATGGTTCATGTTAGGATTTTGACTTTTGCAGTCCCAACAATAAAACTACCTTGCCAGAAAACAAGGTGTTGATTCAGCATATTTAAAAGTTCTCTGAAAAAGATGTTTTTATTGCTGCTTACTAATCCAATGAATAAGGAACTTTGTGGGAACATACTTAACCTGATTCAACTTCTTATGAGGGTTTGAAAGTCTGTGCAAGGAAAAAGAATAACCTAAGCATAATCTGGGGGTGAACCATAGAAAAGATTCAGACAAGGCATCTAATTTGCCATTTTCCCAAAACATTTAATGTTCAACATTTAACCTATCAGAAATATTTTGTGTCTTGAACTTCTTTAATCTTCAAGAAAAAAGACAAACATTACAAAAGACTTTAAATTTTTTAGTTGATGAAGGGGACTTCATTAATGAAAAGGTCTGGGAGAGAGGACATAAATGCTATCAAACTAACAAGTTAGCAAATGGAAGCTACAGTTACCCTTGAAATCCTCCCTGCAGAAACTATAACACAATGAAGAACAACATGTAACAACGTTGGCCACATCTTTTTTTAACACATTCATAGCGAGACATCTACAGAAAAACAAACTAACAAAGCAAACTTTTAGTCAAAGGTAACACTCTAACAGACCATCTCCACTCTCTCAGCACAGCAAGAGACAGATCCAGTACAGATGAAGGACTGATGAGTAAAGAGATTACCCAAAGGACTCAATGACAGCACTCGAATACTGTGTGACTAAAATATGCGATCTGTTGAAGTAACAGAACAGCCAATGCCTAAGGCAGCAATAGAACTTGTACACATGGAGAAATAAGTAGCTACACAGTTAGAGATCCCATCTCTTATGCCTATAATAGAATGCAAGCAAAAACGTTAAAAAATTCCATTATGTCCACCAGAGGTATTGTAACAACGTCATAGAAAAGCTAACCTTGCAAACCACATGAGCAAGATTGGTCAGATGATCTCTGTCATAATCACTACGCAGCATTTACAATTAGCATTAATATAGATTAATAAGAACTACTGGTATCCTATAAAATTGATACCAGACAGACATATTCTATAGCAAAATGGTTCCATCCAACTGAATTGCAGTCAATGATTCCCACTGCAATGAACTTCACAGAGATTTCTCTGGTCAGGATTCTAAACCCAGGAAGGCTCTCACCTTCACAATTTAGAAGGTGCCCTGGCTTAGATCCCCACAGTAACTAAATCAAGCCGATCAAGACTATTAAGGGGAAACAAGAGATGTGAAAACAACTGCTGACTTAGAAAAACTACAGTCTGACACCTCTAGAGCAGCAAGATGTCTCAGGAATCCATATTCATAACGTGGCAAAAGAAATTCTGCTCATTTTAGGAGACAATCTAACAGAAGATATTTCCATGATGCATTAGCTGAGGCTAAAAATTAGACGAATTTCTTAGGGCAGAAAGCTTTTCAAAAACTAGGCTGAACCTCATGATTGCCTTGAAGACATTCAGTGAGGAAACACGAGGTGCCCATCACCAAACTTTCCCGAGACATCATTTACACACATTAAGTTTCTGAATGTAACAATATATTCTCTGTAGTCATAACTCCTGGAAAATCTATTCTCTATTCAAAAGGGATAATTCAAACCTCATAAGGAAATGTACCAGATACCAATTGCCTTCTGTAAGTCTTAGTTCTCTGAAAGGATTCAGCAGAAGAAACCAGACTTTCAGTTTCTCTCTAAGTTTCAAGCTGCAACAAACTAGGATTTTGAAGTAAGTTTTATATTCCTATGATGCAATATCTGTTTGTACAGATTATTAGGCAAACTCTTGCAAAGGTCCTAGGCAATTAGTAAATATGTTTATGCAAATATTATACTTAAAATGTAAATTGAATCATGCTTAATATCTAAAGCCTTTCCGAAATCCTCTTTAATCACCTCATTTTACAAGTTAGAGAGAATTTTGCTTTTGACTTCCATGATTATAGGATTGGCCCATCCTGACATGAGTTGAGACATTCACCTATTAAGTTTCTGTTAAGAAGCACACTCACTCAGTAATACTTGCATCTTCACTGAAATAATTTCCCTTTAAAAAGCAGTTACCACACAGTCATGTGGAGCAGATAAAAATACTACCAAAGTAATTACAATGTAGACCAGCTCTGACTCTTCAAATCTTTGAACTTTGGTGTAGTTCTGGTTGAAAAAATGTTGCTATTCAAGTTCTATGTTGTTTAGATCAATAGAGAGGGACATTCATCCCACCTACTTACTCTTCCCACTTTAACACTGTTGCGAGGAGGTATTTCTGACATCCACCTACGTCAGAAAGAATCTGGTCTACAACCTTTTTAAATCCCAGTACTCTGAAAGACATATTCAGATAACTGTTATAGACAGATAATTTTGTAATACCTACTCTTCATAGTTTTACCTACGCCCCCCCAACAGGTCAGTTCTGAAAACCACCACTCTGACCTCTATTTCCAGGACATGTGCTCAGATTTTAGAATAAATGCTAAGATCATGCATCAGCCAGGTCTATCTGGAGGCCAGCTGGGTAACACATGAATTCAGCTATGAATTCAGATATTTTTGTTTATTGAACTTATTTTTGTTTATTGAGTTTATTGCTTTAAAACAGGTGGCATAGTAACCTATAACTTCTGTTTTGGCTACAGGAAGCAGTTTTCCCTTTCTGGCCATAATAAAGTCCAAATAGGAAATATAAACTGGATGGGAGAAACATATTTTGGAGAATTCTTGGGGTTAATGTTACTTTAAAGCTCCACTTCCTGTGAAATATTAGAGCACAAATCAAGCAGGTGCAGGTTAAGATGAGATTAAATGGTATTAATTGAGATTAAATTCCTTCAGCAAGTAATGCAATATTTCTTCATCGCATTTTCTGGCCTGAGGATGACAGTATAGTCATGGTTTGGGAAAATCTCGGTGGTTGTTTCCTTGTTGAATAGTATATTCAGAATCTCTAAGTCCCACAAGCATTGTCTTGAGTAGACAGCTCTTGTTCTATGAACTTTGATAATCAAAGCTAAGTTTATCTTTTGGGTAATTACCTCTTTGAATGTTTTTATTCTTACAGGCATTATTCTTAGAGGTGTTTCTGGGATAGCATTGGTGTATTATCACTTCTCACTTAGGCCTCTGATGACTGAGCTAGGTTAAGGGTTAACTCTGGCTTAATTCATGTTTTATGTGCTATTCTGTGAGCACAGACTTCAAGCTTGCTTAGTCTCTACAGACTTCCTCTCTTATTTTTTCAGGGAACAGAATGTCATAATACTTATCTGCACAGCTGTCAACTAAAGGCCTGTTTAGGCCTCAAGACATCAAACTCAGGATGACATAATTTGAGCACCTGAACAGCCTGAACTGGATTTGTGAGAATTTTTTTCTTCTTAGGAGTGTCTGAGATTGCCTTTCCTTCCAGCACTAAGTATTTCAGCTGGAAGGACCTGTTTTTACTAAAGCATAGTCTGTATGTCTGAGAACTACTATAATTTTTTTCTAGTGTTAAAAAGAGTATCTATGTAAATGTCACCAAAATTGCATGTGTCAAATAAAACAACTATAAAGATATTTGAGAAACTGATCTTCTCAAAACACAATGAAGTAAGCTTGAAATATTATTCAAATATACAGAAAGCCTTTTTAAAATTACATGCTGAATACAGCTGTGTTTCTTCAGTTTTGCTTTGGAAAGATGAACAGTGTTGTTAACGCCTGTTCACGCCTTGCAGCACGGCATTTGAAACTGGCAGCACTCGGCTCTCTAAAAAGCCATGGTCTATTTTGCTTTTTAAATAAAACACTTTGGTAAAACTTTAAAAGTTTGGATTGTCTACTAACTGTGATCCACGTAAATTCTGACAATAAAGGACGAAATATTCTTATTGTAGTATAATTACATTCTCTTAACTAAGGTGTGACTTTACTTGATGTTGTCTTAGATTACCAACACTATTGCTTTTTCATACAGGCACAAATATATGCTTAAACACTTAAACTTGGAAATCTGATTTTACTGTCATTGATAGATCACAGTTAATATACAGAAGGACAGGACACTCAGAATCTAAGGCTCTTTTAGAACTGCCTGCAGAATCAAATATAATTCTACATTATCAGTCCACTTCCTTTGACCTTACTACGATCATTCCCTCTTATCATGTGGTTTCTCTTCTGGTAATTTAAATATCCTGGAATCCTGTTTCCAAAAGCCAGCTTTATCCACTGGGCACACAGAGCATTCTTTTGTGGTGGCAGCATTGACAGCATACAAAAAGTATCTGGGAAAAGGGCATTGATTTTTATTTTTTACTACACTCAACTGTTGGAAACAGCTTAATACCAGTAACAGTGACCAGCTTTTTGTACACACTAGAAGTAATTTCTTGTAACTATAAAACATAATTTTATTCATTAATTCCATTCTGTACCTTTCTATATCAATGACTTTAAAGGCAACAGCTGTTGGTATACAATTTGTTGTACAAAGTATACTAGATAATTTGTAGAATCAGTTCTTGCTCTGGAAAACATAAGCATCTTTACTTTCATCCTTAACAGAGTTTTACTCCAGTTGCCAAATCTCTCCTACCCTCACTAATTTCCATATGTTATTCTACTTTGTCTCAGTGCTATTAACAGCCACTTTCTGACAACTTGAAACTGTTTGCAATTTTAACTTCAGTAAGGCCCTTGACACTGTCTCTGTTTACTATCCTCACAGACAAGCTGACAATGTATTGGTTATATCAATGGACAGTGAGATGGATTGAAAACAAGAATGGCCAAGCTGAGAGGGTGGCATGAAGTCCAACTGGAGGCAAGACACTGGTGGTGTAACCCAGGGATCAGGGCCAGTACTTTCTAAAACTCTCATTAATGACTTGTGTGAAGGCACAAGAGTGCATCCTCAGCAAGTTCACAACACAAAACTGAATAGAGTGGCAAATACGCCACATGGGCACACTGCTTTCCAGAGCAACCTTGACAGGAAGGAGAAACAAGAAGAGAAAAACCTCATGAGGTTCTACAAAAGGAAGTGCAAATTCCTGCACCTGGGCTTTAATAATCCCAGGCTCCAGTACAGGCTAGGGGCTGACTGACAGGAAAGCAGCTCTGCAGAGGAGGATCTTGGGTGTTCAGCCCGGAGAAGAAGAGGATCGGGTGGATCCTGTCCATGCGTATAAATACTGAATAGGAGTAAACTAAAAAGAGGGAACCAGACCCTGTTAGTTCCCAGTGTCAGGGTAAGAGGCAATGGGCACATATTAAAACACATACAATTCCATGTGAACAGAAACTCTTTTATTTTACTGTGAGCGAGTGTGAGTGATCAAACCGTGGACCAGGCTGTCCAGAGAGGTTCTGAAGACTCAGTCCTTCAACATATTCAAAATACAGTTGGATGCAGCCCTAAGCAACTTGCCCTAACTTGAGCAGGGATTGAACTAAATGATCCCGAGAGGTTCCTTCCAATCTCAACTATTCTGTGAATTCTAGAACAGAGATGTTGCTAAGATTTTTGCAACCGTATTTTCTTGTAAAAGTCGCATGGAAACAGGACTGAAAAGAATCAATTCGATCCCCAGGTTGCTATCATCTCAATGCCAAAGTGTTATTTTCTTAAACTCACTAGTCCTAAGGGGAGATTTCCACTCTCATGCCCCATAATTGAAGGTTGGGTGACCATAAAAACCTTACCGTGAATTATTTTAGCCTAGGTCACACTCACATGTTCTTATCCCCACATTGTTTTTCAGTCTAACTACATTTTCCCCTCCCACAGGTTTATAGAGATGCAGGCTTATTTAGCTTTTGTGGACCCTTATAAGATGCTGTCCATTCCCGTGATCAACCTCAGAGCCTTTCCCTGCACATGCTCCAATGTTAATTCATCCAGTGTGAACACAGAACAGTGGAATAGTACACATCATTCCTCAAAAATTATACTAATGCCTTCCTCTCTGTTCTATCGTAAACCATTTCCTCACTCTTTGTGCATAACTGCACATAACATATCTTTTATTAATCTTGCCAAACTAAATCAGAGAAATTAATACAATGGAAGACTCAGTTGCTTACTTGCACTGTGCTTACAGTCCATTCTAGTGGGACTAACAGATGGGAGGCCCCTTTCTGCATCCTCATCACAATCATAGGGCTAGGTCATGTTGGCTGCAGCCATTTCATTAAGGTATTCCTTCCAGGCATTAATAAATTTAAGTCTTTTTATTACAGTTGTATTTCCACCCCTGCACATTCTCTGAGGCAGTAGATTGCTTTTCTCAGGAAATCTTCAGCAGCCCCTGTAAGATGACCTGAGAAGCAAAATGATCTTAGCCCTGAGAGGATCTAATTCGAGTTAGCCCAGCACATACCAAACTACCAGAGAGTAGGTGAGTTTGGCTTCATTTAAAAGAGGAAACTTGCATTCTAAATCATGCCTATGAAAAAATGTTTTAAACTTGTTCTCCATGTTTCATTATCTTAAAAAAAAAAAAAAAGAAAAAAAGAAAAAAGGTGTGGGTTAAACTTTTCAAGAGCAGCAGAAGTACAGGCTCATCAGTCATTTATGAAAATGGGACTTCAGGGCTTTGAAATTAACATTCAAGTAAGTTTCTAAATTAGAGAAGACACTGAAGCAGAGCTTCAGCAGTAGAGCTGGCCATTCGATAGCCCAAAAATAGCCATTAGCAAAGCAAATATAACTCTAAAGAGATGTAATCTATTTAGAAGAACTTTGGAAGGTAGAAGGTGATGGAAGGAGAGGAAAATCTAATGTAGAGACCACTTATAACTTCTGATGTAAGTGAAATATGATCCCATGGCATCTGGAAGCTTGGGTTATATTTGTTCATGAGATACAAGCTCCTAATCTTCTATATAGAGTTGGGACAGCATTATAATGCTACATTTTTTTGCCCGTGCTCTCAAAAACTTTGAAGGAAGGTGAGGTAAGAGAGTTATAACACAAAGAGTGAGAAATTACTCTCTTATACTGAGCAATCCACTGGCAGTTTTGTGCTCTTTAGTCCTCTTTGGAGTCATATTGTTTTCAATAAGACTTTGTTTCTGTCCTGACATTTATCATGTCACTACAGCCATTAATACGTGAAAGCCTTTTTTCAAAACCCTACAAATATCATTCCTCCTATCTTCCATTTCCTGGAGCAAATATATGATGTGAAGTGTGGTGGAAGGTGATATTTTTTCTTTGAATGTAATAAAGTCTACAGAACTAAAATAAGCTGAAAAAATAATCTCCATTTTTTGTCTTTCATAACCACAATTCCACCTTCTACATAGAGTAATTGTGTATGTTCATAGAAAGGAAGCAAATCGCAATCCAATATTAGGTAAACTTACTGTAGCTCAAATTAGAGAGAAATAACAGTTCACTGAGAACTTACCCTCAATTCATTAGCAAATGTTACCCTCAGTATCTCAATATCTATACACTGCTACACATTCTTCTAATTCTCAGCGAAATGGATTTGGCTCCTTTCTCATTATGATTCTGTGATTGTACTCCATCTGAATACAGTCACTCTAAAGAAAGAGATGCTTACCCTTTGGTTGAGGTTATATTTTTAGAGTGTCAGTTATAAAGATATACTAAAGCTGTAGCTCCCTTTTACTGGATAATAAACATAGCCCAACAGCTGAAAAGATATATTTACAATCTTCCCCCAGAATCCTCCCAACCCCTTACTGCTAAGAAAAACAAGTGGGCCACTGCAGCATGTCCCAGAACTATTTTGGTATTGGGGAAAGTGCAAGTTCCAAAGCAGTGTGGAAAAATGCCCTGCCAGCTGCTCCCCTCTCATTCAAATGCAGGCTTAAGAGTCTTCCCTGGTCAACTGCTAGATAAAAGCACTTTCAGATAACTTGCTTCTACATCAATAGTGCCACATCCACAGAGATTTTTAGGTGTCTAAAGGCTTTAAGGTTCAAATGAATTGCTGGAAGCTAATCAAGTATCATACCTCAGCTGACCTACAGTAATTGGCTGTGTAAGTCAACAAAAAAATGCAATGCAACCCAGAGCAGCTCAGCTCCCTTCACCAGGGAACACGCTCACTCGCATTACTTTGTCTGCCACATATGAAGAGGAGAGCATAGAGGCCTCCTGAGGCACAGAAACATGTTACCTCACACCAACTGGCTCTTCCCTGAGTAACATTTGTATTTATAAATACAAATCTGCTTTCAAAGCTCTGGCACCCGAGAGGCATGGGTGCTTTAGCTCTCACCAGTGATGTTAGCCAAGTGCCAGACGTTCTACCTCGCTGCACGCCGAGAGCTTGGTTTAGCCGAGCCTTTCAAGGGCCCATCCCCGGCCTGCTGATCACAAGCTGCGGCCCAGGCCTGCGCTGCCCAGAGGCCGGCATACCAAGGGAGGAAGCAAGCCACTACTCAGCCCAGGGGATTCAAGCACAGATTCTTGCATCGTTCTTGGAAGCATGAGGGCATTGGCCTTTTTGAAAGGGATTTATAACGTAGCACATGCTTCTAAAGAAAAGTTTAAAAACGTGAACCTCCAGTGAGTCAAAACTTTGGGAAGCAAACAAAAGTCATGCGCATGTGATTTTTTTCTAGATTACATGAGCTCCTGGATTCATATATATGGCTTTATTGACAGTGATAAGTGCCATAAGGACAATAATAGGAGGTGACAAAGCATGCTGAAACCGATTTAGTCTGGAGAAGAAAAAGACAAAATAGTTGGATGGCCTATATGAACTGCACATAAACACAGTTTCTGAGTCAAGCTGGGCCCAAAAGCCAGACAGACATGGTCTGGCTGCTAATGCTGCAACATCAGTGCTTCCCTGTCAAGAAGGCAGTCGTAAGTTCAAGCAAGCAGTCATAATATGTAGCATCACCGCTTTCATTTTGGCTGTTCCGTTTCTTCAAATTAATGCTTTTCACTAGTATTAGAATCTCCACTTTCTTCAGAATGAGTTTCAGGCTGCTTGTAAGTTGCAGACAAAAGTAGAACTGAAGCTGACCTACACCAAAACTCAATAGCTATAACCAAAGTAGCACTGCAAAGGCTTCAGCTACCACACGGTACCAGGATACTGCCCAGATTTGTACAAATCTTTTGGAAGCCAAATCCAACGCTCTTGTACTTCCAGTGCTGCTGTCTAGGTTAGCTAGATTAATGTGGGAGCATTGCTATCCCACCTGTAACTGCAATGAAGATACAGGGAGTTATCATTAGAGCTCTGAACTCGTATACACAACAAAATTGGCAATTTGCGTTCAGAGCTATTTGAGACACTAAATTTTTGTGAGGCTAGGTTTTATTAAAAAGTATGGATCACAACTGGATGGACATTGCAGAGCAGTAAGGTGCCATGGAAAAGCTCAGAAGCATCTCGGGAATTATATCTATCTCAGTGCAAACTGCCAAACTTCCAAAACATCCTGTAGACTGCTATTTCAAAATGAAGCTGGACATTCACTATACCACATTTCGATTGCCTAACTTAACGCTCTTATGAACTCAGATTATACTAAAATATAAGGGGAGGACGTTAAACCGTGAGAAATTCCTATTAGTCTGCCAAGACTAATAATTTTCCCTTCATACCTTTTCCAAAAGCAATACAATACAGTATAGCAACATGAAATCCTATTTTGCAGTATAGGTATGTATTAAAGGTAAACTATATTTCACAGACATGCAGCCCCACTGAGAAATTGTTTTGAAAAAAGTACCTTAGTGATCCAAGCATCCAGGAAAGAATCGAGACCAACAAAATGCTAACATTTAAAAATGTCTTAGAATTTCTGGTATTTTTATCCTCTACTCAGTTTCAGCTCTAGTGCTTGTATAAGCAATAATCAAGAGGCCACATTGCAGACAGAGAGGGATGACACTACAAAACAGCCCAGCCACCTGCCTATCAATTAACCTGAGCGCCATTGGAAGTGTTACTGACTCCGTATCATCTCTTGTCTGTTCACATCTGGTATAATACAAATTTGTTTTAAATATATTCAGATTCTTCTTGAGGGCTTTGGTTTTTGTCTGCCAATAAGTAAATTCTCTCTTCAGTTTCCAGCTCAGGACTGAAGGTAAAGGCTGAGAGCTTCTGCTACAGCTTCCATCTGCAGAACCTCTTGTGTGGGCAGCTCCACCAGAAACTCTTGAAGGCAGACTGCAGCTCAGAAGACATTGATGGCTGTGTTTGCATAATGTAGTGACAGTAGATACAAGCACTGAGCATGTTTTACATTTCATTTCAGAGCATGTGAACTATAGGCATCCAGAAGACAGGACATAAATTTCAGAGAGGAAAATCCAGAGACACTGCCTGCCACTTCGCCTTTACAACAATGGTAGCTACGAAACATGCCACCACACAAATTCAGGATTAAAACCCCTTTTTTTTATTTTTTAATAGGGTAGAGGGGGACATTTGGATTTAATTGCACACAAACATAAAATAAACCAAGAAACAAGCAGCTTCCTAAAATACAATTGCAAAATGCATGCTGCTGGTTGCAGAAAGGACTATCTTTTTAAGTTAAAAAGTGAGAAACTATAGGCATCATGCACTGACACATCTGTGGCTGATACAGAATAAAAAAAAAAAGAAACACACAGAAACTAAGGAATCTTTGCTATGGGTTACTGTCAATGGAAAGCTCAACTTGACTGTCACAATGAAGCAGCTGTCAGCAAACTCATCGCTGCTTGTGTCCCGAGGGCTGACTAGCACTGTTCAAACAATGGGTGGGACCAACATTAGAAAGGAAGTGGAACCCAAAGCGCGCTGTTTGATCCCATCCCATCTGTGGTTCCCCCCAGTAACATTGTTCTGCAGCCTAGCCAGAAGCCATACCCACATTTGCAAGTGCCTTTAACCACCCAATTCCTATTGATTTCAATGGGAATCGGGCTCCTAAAATGCATTTGTCAATCTTAGCTTTACTGGTATTGCCCTCCAACAGCAGTGAGAAGCTTTTGTGCTACCCTGTTTCTGCTTCAATACCTTTCCAGGGGAAAGGAGGAAAAATACATGCATGTCTTAGGCATAATTCATGTCCGTTTTGCAAGGAGATAACCACATAGCCAGCACAAAAAGATACATCAGGAAGCATATCATTATGTATGGCTTTTAATAGTAAGTGACAGCAGTGGCTGGCTACCACTATATTATCATAACTCTTTCAGAAACTCTGACAGCATAATCAAATACTAAGGAAATTCCTATTTGCCTCTTTCTTTCACACATCTTTGAAAATTAGCTTTAAGACTGTGCAATTGTGTTATATTTAACAGCTATTTTACATGCAAAATGTATCTGGTCATAGTTTCCTGGCTGTAGAGCAATTTATAATACTACATGAAATGTGTATTGAAGGTGACTCTCTTTAGAGTTATGTTCTGTTAGTGTTCTACCCCCCTTATGAGAGATGGTTGAAGAAAAAAAGAAAAATAGCATATGGCAGCCAAAATAAACACATACCACATCATGTTCTGAAAACCTGCATGCTCCTCAGTTACTTTAAGAGTAAAAAGAGATTTTAAAAAAATCAATTCCATTTATTGCCTCCTGGGTTTTGATTTTTTTTTTTTTCTGGCAATGGGACATCATTGTTGGCATTACAAAGATCTGATATTCATTTAAAAAGTAGCAGCTGTGCTGGAAATCATGAATGTCAAAGAAAATTGAGAATGCTAACACATGCTGAGTCTTGCTCTCCAGCATATTAGCAGAAATGCATTCCAAAACCAGGTTTTATCCTAAGAAACCCTGATTAGGGGTAGAAATTCTTTTTGCAATGGAAAAAGAGAGAAATGTGCAAAATTATAGCCATTATTTACATTACTTTCAATGCTTAAAGTCTTAAATGGTTCATGGACACACCACCACAGACACCACTTATTTTTGCATGCCACAGTGTCATCACAGACTGTCAGCAGTGACAGCTGACTGACAGTTTATCTCCTTTTGCATAAATGAGACATTGCTGCTGGTCAGACTATCCTACTCCCAAGGGGAAAAAATATCAGGAAAAAAACCATTTCTTTCTAGAACAAGGACTTGAAAAAGCAGGACTTTAAATGTCATCTGGTCGACTGCTCCACTCCAAGGCAGGACTGTTAGGGTTTAAATCGTATTCTGACATTTTTGACTCTGTATCTAGAATAGCCTGTATCCGATCACTAGAAGATACAAGTGAAATCAAACCTCCCCCACCCCAGAAGAGGCTTCTGCAAACTAATTATGGAAAAAAATATGAAGACTGATACTCTAGGAGTTGCACTTTGATTACATATTCTGATCTCTGGCAGGCTGTTGTAAGCGGAGTGTTGTGCCTTGAAAGTAATGCTTTAAGTTTGGAAATTCCTGAACACAGGAATGCCTAGGTCAGTAGTCCTTGACATGGGCTTGCAACAATTTGGTACACTGTAAGCACATCAGAACAGTGACCAACAATTGCCTGAGAAAACAATACAGAGAAATACCAGATTTATTTTCTTCATCTATTAGAAATTTTATACCAACATACCCATATCATTGGACATGTATACTGATATATCCAGCTTGCAGGTAAGCAAGTATTCCTTTGTCACCAGTGAATAATGAGAACTAATGTAGTTTAATCTATCAGGTGATAGAATTGTTATCTAAGTAGCCGAATATTTTGTGTTCCTCCTGAAGAAATGTGATTTTAAGCCTGTTTATGTAAGATGCCTTGAATAAACTTGTTTCCCTTCCAAAGATATTTATATTTCCTAACTGCAATCTTACCAATTACTTCTATGTAACAAAAGCCTCAGACTGTAAAAAAATTAAAGCTAAGCACATTTTCAGAGTTGTTCTCCTGTTTAGTCATCACATTTTGGGAACAAAATGTTGGCTCTTGGTTAAAGAGGAAATATCAGAAATACCATATGCAACAAAGTTCCCAAAATGGTAGCTGGTAGCAGCAGCAAAGTGCTTTCACTGATGCAAAAATAAAAATCTTAATCCACATGGGCAAATTAAATACTATTTTTATTAACTGCAGCTAGTATACACCATAAAATCATCTTTGTTCTCTTTTTTTATATTTGCCATTCATATCTGCCTTTCCCTTTCTTCATACCTGCCTTTCCCTTTGTGTTCCATTCTTTTTCTTGATGCTCACTCTTGTTATTTTAGTTTTCAGAAATTCTTTCTATCGTTCCATTTAACCTTACTTTCAGATCAGTCTAGAACTCACTGCTTACATGTTCTCAAACAACAACCATTCTGTTCTTGAAAAAAGCTGAGGAGAAAAAGCAAAAAAAACCCCAAACAAACAAAACAAAAGAAAACTCTTGCAACTACTTCAGTTTCACAAAGTGGGCAATTTGAGATGTTTACACTGCTGAAAGACGGAAATTTTTTAAAGAAAAGTTTAAAATTCTTGTATACTACTTCAAAACAAAGTAAGAATGATTAGCTTTACTTCACCCTTGCAAAATAATTATCTAGGATTTACAGCAGCCAGTCTGGCCTGGATTACTGTTTGAAAATATTCCTTGCTCATAAAATCAGTATCATGGCTAATGTGAGTCTACTTAAGTGACCCTTGATGAGTCATTTAAGTGGCTACTTAAATTATCTACTTAAGTTATTTTGATGCTCATTTCTGCACAAGGTTACCATTAAAGTCATAGAAATAATGCTACCAGATAAGCCAGTGATCCTTTTGTTTCCAGAAGTACTTGTAAAAAAGAAAATCCTTCAAAGGATATGATAAGAAGCCCTGATGTGACAAGTTCTAGAACTGTCTGTCCATGTGAGAATTTTCTTTTAATTACAGAGAATTAATTACTTTTACATTTAATTCTTAGATTTGAGTTCAGTTGTTTCAAGTTTCTCCTTCTATATCCATACAGCAAAACATATTATCAGGGACAAATGTGCAGTTGTTGAGAATGTAAAATTTAATTTTGCTTAAACTTTTATAAGACATCCACATTTATCTTACTTATCCTTATTTATCTTACTAAGTAAAAAGTCTTTTGAAATACAGATATAGAAATAATTTGGGTAGTATAAAACAGTCCAAAATGTAAGAGAACCCCCATGGGCTTAATCCCCCAGATTTTCAATGTGACTATGAAAAATACAGAAAAATACAGGACTTTTGATTTATTTTGTAGTAGGAGGCAGGGAGGGAAAAAGCATTACCAAATATTGAATGTTTTTATGTGCAGCAAGACACAAAATCCACTGCATTTCTATCCATTTAATTTTGTACTTAGCAGTCTTCTACTCTGTTAAAAATGCATACAGAAAATACTATTCCATATACTAGCACAAATATAATTAGCACATACTAGCAAAAAAATGTTTTATCCAGCACCAATAAAGAGTAAGCACAGCACGGTCACCAAATTATAAAAGTCATCAAGACATATAATAAGAAATGAAGGCAGAGAGCAGATCATGCTTCCCATCTCTGGACTGCACACACAATGAATAATTAGCTTGTCTACCATTCTTGGTGGGAAGGATTAACAGCTGACCAAAAGGAGACCCAGGAGAAAGAAAATAACCATCTGACCACTTCTGCCATTTTCTGTCCAGAATTCAACCTCCCATGCTCTGTAACACCTTTACAGCATCCACTGAACGTCTTGGAAGATCTCCTAAAGGGGCAATGGAGAGCATTAACTCTGATCATCCATCCCAGGAAAAGGGTTTTCATAGATCACACTGTACTACCCTGTATGTTTTTCTACAGTGGAATAACTGAGACATAAAATTATATTTCAAGAGAGTTGCTGAATATATTTGAAGACTTTGAACTTGTGTGAAGGAAGAAAAATTGTACACCTTTTTCAAGCTCATTCAGGCTATTCAGTGAAGCTGTCTGGAACTGAAAGAAGAGCAATGGAAGCCTTAAAATTAGTGAAATGTAAACAAAATGCAAATGAAATACAAAAACCTTGTAAATAAATCAATTAGCAGCTTCCTGGCTTTTGGGCTGGGGATTTTTTGTGGTTTTGTTGTTACTGTTTGTTGGATTACAATCAACTACAATAAAAGTTGAGGCAATCTTTGAGCAGACCAGCCCTTGCACACAGCAAAACAGTCATTACTGTCCTTCTACTAGCAATGCCTCACACAACTTCCTTACTGCCAGGATAACCATACCTCTGTAGAAATAGGCAGGCATAAAGGGAGGAAGGGAAAAGCAGAAAGGAAACTGGGGAACACTGAATTTTTTAAAAGCAGAGTGATTCAGTACATATTCTGTACGTTTTCTCCCAATCCCAATTTTTTTTACATGTTTAAGTACTGTCTGAAGTAGCATTTTTTTATTCCTTTTAAGAAATAAGGTTCCAAACTTCAATAGGAATCAGACCACAACCTATGACCAGCTCCCAAGGACTCCTTCCTGGCCTGCAGACCTTGCTACAGATCTGCTCTGTTCTCCACTGCTCTCTTCTGTCCAGCCACTGAGCCTCATTTTAGCTTTTGGGGGCTTAAATGTCCACCTCAGCAGACATTGCCTTCGCTGCACTCTTTGATATGATTCTGACTGTTGGATGAGGCTTTCCTTTACCAGCTGGAGTTCTCTTTCATTCTTAGGACTTCAGTGAGGATCTGCTCTTTGCTAATTCTCAATAGGTTAATCCAGCTACCCACTATTCCTCCTCAAATTTAGTTTTTAACTTACTTTTATGCTCTTACACGGTGACAATTCATTCACACGAATGGTAGCTATCCCTATGCTGAAACATTCAGCTGTGTCTCTCTGCCCTTGACAAATATTTACTGCCCCTTCTGCATACCCAGGAAGACTCATCCATTCCCTGGCACAACCCTCTACACACACCTACACTCAGCTTGGCTCCACACATTGCTGTACATGTGCTGTTTCTGAGCACATTCTTTACCCCACACTCCCTCAATCACACCCTCTTCTTCCTCTAGTACTCTTCAACATTTACAGCACTAATACATTACTCACAAAGCTGAAGTTTCAAGTTATGTTAGATGTGAATGTAACCAAGTAAGAATGATGAAGGTCAGTGTGTTAAGACATTTTTTCCTCTGGCTGCAGAAAGAAAAAGTGGAGTGTGCATTAGTCAGCAGATGATGAAGTAGAGCCATTCAATGGTTCACCTAAAAAGCCAAACATGAAAGAACATTCTGTTTGAGTTTATATCATACCCACATTGAACAGGTGCTCCAGTGTTCTTATGATGAAATAACATTATCTAAGTAGCTGGATTCATAAAGCCTTACTCAAAAAGAAAATATATGAAAGTATAGTTTCTTTATATCATTTTACATTTAAAATTTGGTTTAGTATTTAAAGTCTATTCACTAAGAAAACCAATAAGGTAACGTACTGTACATCAAGTTGAAGCTCATAATGTGGCAAATCCTTGATAGCTACAGATATGAAAGATTTCTTCAAATATCTTCCAGGACAGCAAAATTATTGTTGCATCTGTAGAAGTTTACAGTCCTTAACATAAGCATCAATTTTACAGTACCTTCAGAAATTAATCTACTGAAGCAGTTTCTCTGCATGAATCAAAATCATTGTAACAGGAAAGTCAGTAAAAGAACAAATCGTACCTTCAAATAAACTACCAATTCTGTATAATGCATGCACACAGTATTTGAAAACTGTTGAGAATGCGTAGTGTCAGCATCAATTCTAAATTTTTATAGTGAAGTACTTGTACTACATGTTCATTCTTTGTAATTTAGACTTTATTATATAAGAGGCCTGTACATTGAGTTCAACTGGGGACAAGTTGAGTGGCAGACATTACTTCATAGTTAAAAGGGACTGCTTCAATGATATTGAACGAGGAAAGCATGCCACAGGAGCCAACACAGTACAATTCATATGCAATTATTAGTAATTTTTAGAGGTCTAGAATGAAATGGTTTTATGATCTCTAATACTGGGGCAACAGTACACATCAAACTCACAAAAGTCTTATCATGTATAATACCTATTTCACAACTGGATCTATTCAGGTCCCTTTCACATACATGAAAGGCCCAAAAGACTTTAGCAGACCTTTGAAAAAATCCATCTGGCAGCAGGCTAGATATAAATACTACATAAAACTGATACAAAGAGGATAACACTTCCCAGGGTAAAAAAAAAAAAAAA